>CM042137.1:34215309-34400309 GCA_023376005.1 Doryteuthis pealeii | reverse complement strand
ACTCCCTTGTTCTCATTCATTATTTGAAGCTCGACAGAAGAGGGGATAGAAAGTTTACCATAAATCTAGGTTCAGTGATTTGACTTAAACTTTAAAAATTAATAAATGCATTACAAAAAAATTGGCTCAGCATCAATTACAGTAAACAGGAATCCTATAAATCTAAACAGGAATCCTAAAAATCTAAACTTTTATTTATCAAACATAACAACCTTCCATCTCCTGCATTTTAATTCTGGATATTTACTCAGCTTACTGCAATTCAAGGTCAACATAGAGGAAATATAAATAGGAACATTATGTCACATTAAATTTCCAAGTATATATTTACCCAACCCCTCCCTCATTAACAGGATGTGAGACAAGGTCAATTTTTTTTAGCAGAGTGATCCGTACAATTCTTTAAAAAGAATTCTTCTAATTGTTTCACACGCATGCTGTTGTGAATAGTGCCACAGACAATGGCTTCTCCCATCTAAGACCAATGATTCACTCCCTGACAGAGAAACTGCTTTGGCTTTTATGCCTACCAACTGGTCTCAGCTGCGCAAATGAATCCAAACCACAGTGGTGGGGGAGTAATAGGAGGCTTACCACGTGACACCACCTACAATCTGGAGGTTGCGAGTTCAATCTCTAGCCTTCCGCTACATAGAGTATAGTTGATTTGAATTTGGAGTTTTCATTTAAAATTGATTGTCTTACCAAGGCCTAATTTGCTCTACTATTTTACCCATAGCTGGAGGGAGAACAGATGGTTTCATGCCTTTTCAAAGGGCATAAGTATGAAATGAAAGCTTTGTCAAGGATTTGAACTCAGATTGCCGATTTCATTTTCTACAATGATAACTGTTATACTAAGCATGCATCCTAATCTTCAATACAAGAAACCTTTCTGCCTTGAAGATCAGCATTGGTTTGGTTTGTTTTGCTATACGGCATATCAACTTCAGTGGGTCATTTACTGCCGACAAGGTTTTGAAATAAATTAATTCTTAATGGATACTCAATTTTTTTTATAAACACATTTTTTTATTTAACCCATAGATAGGACCCTAACAGGCACTACCACTCCGGGTCTGAGTGGATCAGGGAGCAATGGTGATGAAGGGGTGCTCCACATTCCCCAGACCTCCAAAACTGGAACTTCACCATCAGATAGATTTTAATGTCATACCCAGGACATGAAGACCCTCAGCCACCACCTTCTAGCACCCATATGATAAAAAGTATTGGGACTTGCCATAAGAGCAATAGGGTAGGGGCAATCATATAGGTGCTAGGGCTTGGCATAACCAGCTGATTGACCAGAGTGTGCCTAAGTAAGGAAAATCAGCTTTGGACACCTAACCTGGAACTGAACACAAACCATTGAAGTTGGTAGGTAATATGCTATTATTCTTAATAACCGGCCCTCAATAATTATTCACTCAGTTTTACTCACACTTTAGAATGAACATATCATACTCCCTTCACAGGAAGGCTGTAACTTGCGTCCAGTTACCAGATAAAAAAGGGGATAGTAGCCGAGTACAGTACAGGGCCTGTATTCAATTACATTCCCTTTTTTTGTCTGGTAACTGGACATTAGTTACAGCCTTCCTGTAAAGGTGAGTATGATATGAGTATTCTACAAACAAAAGACACAATATCATTATCATGTCACACTGACAACATAGATTCCCTACACTAGTGTGTCCATGCATAGGTGTCCACAGGAGAATGCCACTTATGAGTTTGTCCTTGTCTCTCTCGCATGGTCTAGCATGTCTTGTTAATCTTATTTGAATAGTTTGTGTGATAGGAGGTAAGTAGATGTACATCTGCCTCCAAGAAAGCATCCTAACCCTAATCTTGATTAGTTTCCATCTAGCTTTTTCTCTAAGTATTTTGTGAGAGTCCAAGTGGTGCAGCAATACAGTAGCACTGACATGGCTACAGTTTGGAAGTTATTATTGAAAAAAATTTTTCAGACAAACATAAATCTGTGAGGTGTACCTAGCATAATGGTTATTGTCATAGGAAATAGAATCAGCAAATCCAAAAGAGGGTTGTTGGCTTTTCAATTTTGCACAAATACTTTTGAAAATTTAGCAAGATTCTTCAGTAAGTCTAGTCAATCACCAAGAAATGCCATAGATTGATAAATCTCAAACATTTTACTGGAAATAGAAAAAAAAGTGAATTCCCTCTAATTATGCATGTACTACAGAGAAACAAAAACCCAGAAGGTAAAAAATACAAAAAAAAAAAAAAAAAATACTTTGCTGGAAATAAAAAAAACACAAATCCATCACTTCTCACCCAACCCAGATATAGGTAAATAGTAGGACAGAGTGGGTTATTCTACCCTGGTTAAGCTACCTGTACAGGATAAGGAAAACTCTGAATTCAAAACAGTTTTACTCCTTGTAAAAATTGACCTTGTGTTACATCCTGCTCGTGTTGGGGAAAATCCTTTGGTGTACTGGCTAACATGCTAGACTGCAACATTGTAGTAAGCGAGTTCGAACTCCAGTTACACAATTACATTCACTCTCAGACTTGGAAAAGGTATGAACCCCTCATCCACCCATGGGTTAAATAGTAACACTACTATTCTTCTACAAGGATGGCTCTGGCATGAAATAACCTACAAAGGTTGATATGCCATTAAACAAAGAAATCAAACCAAGAACATATGTTGGATTTATATTTGAAATCCCAACTATTGGTTGGTTGGTTGGTTAGTTGTTTTGTTACAGCATATCAACCCTTTTTTGGATCATTTAATACCAAATGATATAATTTTGATTATTAAATGATTCAGATTGCTTACAGTCCTGCTGTTGCTTAAGTGGTCACCCACTTAAGTATTAAACAGACTGTTGGTGTTTCATAATCTCCTTGGAATATGTATGATTCCATCCCTTCTCCCCCGGCTATGAGTAAATAATAGGGCAGACTGGATTATTCTGCCTAGGGCAAAGGAGAAAGAAAACTGAATTCAAAAACAGCTTTACTATACTTAAAAATATTAATACTTATTCCTTAATTGTAGTCATCTTGCTACCATCTCTGGTTAAAAATGAGACCATCCAAATCATCCAAGGTGAAATGCAAAAATGTAAATCCTGATTATCTGGTGTTACTTGTCTGCTAAACTTTTATTTCTTACAAATATCATCACCTCAGCTAAATAATGCGTCATTCCATTCTTATTTGAAAGAATGAAAGGGAAGAAAATGGACATGCTACACAGAAAAATAAATGAGAAAGAAAGAGTAAGGGAAAATAGAAAGAAGGGGTAAGCATGTAAAAGCAATAACACTAATTTGAATGTGATGAAAAGAAAGAAAAAACGAATGAGAGAGATGGTTTGGTTTGTTTTGTTTTACGGCATATCAACCTCAGTGGGTCATTTAATGCCGATAAAGTTTTGAAATAAATCAATTCTTAATGGATAATACAATTTTTTTATAAATACATTTTTCTATTTAACCATAGATGGGACCCTAACAGGTACTACCACTCTGGGTCAGAGTGGACCAGGGAGCAATGGGGATGAAGGGGTGCTCCACATTCCCCAAAGAACCTCACCATCAGATAGAGTTTAATGTCATTCCCAGGACATGTAGACCCGCAGCCACCACCTTCTAGCATCCATATGATAAAAAAGGCAAATGAGAGAGAGTTAAATCAAGATTATAGCTCCTAAGTGAACATATAAAAGTAATAATTTAATTATCATAATGTAATATATCCACAGGTCCTGCTGGTACTTAAAAATTGAACTTGTGTCACATCATGCTCATGGTGGAGGTGTTGGGTAAAACCATACATAAATTTGTGATTCTGTTGTATACTCTCTTTCAATCTAAACGGAAGGGTCTTCTCACAACGGTACCCACCGGAAGGAGGATCAGGACTGAGGTCAAGCCTTGTCATTCAATCCTTCAAGGCCGCCGGCTGAACTTATAACAGCCATTTTGGTTTCTACACTACTGTACATAAGTATTAGGAATCTAATAATTATGTAACAATTCTTTCCATTTGTTATAAAGTCAACAGTGTGGATTGAACTCAGTATGTTAGATAATTGTTTCACAGGACAAATTTGCTAACCAGTGTGTTATTTTTCTTCTTTTGTTTTGTGCAATTTCTATATTTGCCTTGTAAATTATTTCTGATTTCCTTTCTCTTTCATTCACCTCTGCTGATAACGTTTTGATTATGTTGAATTAAAAACAAATTCTGATGCAGGGTCGTCCACACAGTGTTTCTTCACTGACTGCAGTCTCACGTATGGCAACTACTTCTGCCCAGCGCTTCACTCACTTCAGTTATTTATGGGCATAGTCCCCCAACATCCGGGCACATCAGTCGAACCTCGCGCCCATGCGATGCACAATTCTCATGCATTCAAATGGATGCGTGTAGGCCCCCCAACATTAGGGCACCTGAATTGAACCTCACGTCCATGCAGTGCCTAAATCGCATTTTTTTGCATTTGGGAGGATGCGGGTTTGACTCCGGCAGGCAAGACAATGTCTTGCTCTTTTTCTAAATGAGTACAGTAGTACTCGTTCTCTGTCACATTGATTTAGTGTATCCTGGGATGCACATATCTGCTTGAATGAGTCCCCAGGAAAATTTATGGGTCCCAACTAAAGCCGTAACCTTGTAACCTATTCTGTGTAATTCATTTCTAAGAAATTATTGAAATCTATTATAGTTTGCTTGAAATTGTGAGGGAAGAAAAACACTGGGATGCATGGATATGATTTTACTGCGTCCTTTTAGATTTTTGTGCATCAGGGCAGGACATACTATCAGCATCTCTGCTCTCTTTTTATTTTTATCTTTTCTTTTAAAAGTATGTCATGTTGAAGAGTTTAATCTTAAAACTATTGTTAGTCATGTTGATTATCAAGTATCCTCTCTAATGATTAAGACAGACCGGATAAAGATCTTCTTCATCTCACACTTACTTTTATTTATTTCTAATTTTTATCTACCTTCTCACTGTTTCTAATAATTTTATTACTTAACTTTCCATGCGCTCATTCCTCTCTTTCTTCTTCACACTTCTCATTTCTTTCTCTCTCCCTCTCTCTCTGCATCTTACATTTTTTTTCTCTTTCTTTACCATGCACTTCTAATCCCCTCCTCTCTCTCTATGTCTGCATCATTATTTTCCTCTCTTTGTCTTCTGCACATTCCTCTCTCTTCTCACACTTGTCCTCTGTTCACTTCACATTTCTCATCTCTCTCTCTCTCTACATCTCACACTTGTCCTCTCTGTTCACTTCACATTTCTCATCTCTCTTCCTCTCTCTCTCTCTACATCTCACACTTGTCCTCTCTGTTCACTTCACATTTCTCATCTCTCTTCCTCTCTCTCTCTCTACATCTCACACTTGTCCTCTCTGTTCACTTCACATTTCTCATCCTCTCTCTCTCTCTCTCTACATCTCACACTTGTCCTCTGTTCACTTCACATTTCTCATCTCTCTTCCTCTCTCTACATCTCACACTTGTCCTCTCTGTTCACTTCACATTTCATCTCTCTTCCCTCTCTCTCTACATCTCACACTTGTCCTCTCTGTTCACTTCACATTTCTCACATCTCACACTTGTCTCTCTGTTCACTTCACATTTCTCATCTCTCTCTCTCTCTCTCTCTACACACACTTGTCCTTCTGTTCACTTCACATTTCTCATCTCTCTTCCCTCTCTCTCTTCTCACACTTGTCCTTTTGTTTATCTCACACTTCCCATCTCTCTCTAAAACACACACTTTTCCATATCTCTGTCATTTCCCATGATGATCTGTATTCTCCATTTAGCAGATTCTAAATTGGAATCTTTCCACGTTTGACATGAAGGAATTTGAGAAATGGATTTTTATTAATCCACACAAATACTTGACACAAGAAGCTGATTGTTGCTTCTGCAATATTCTGACTCATACTAAGTCTAAATTTGGTGACACTGATTTTTCCTGTAACCATTTTTAGATCCCATTCTCAGTTTTCTCTCCTGTCCAAGCCAGATCTTATTTTTTTCTTTTGATTTTCTTACCAGACACCAAATTTTCCTTGGTAACAAATCAGTCATTTTTCCCCCCTAATTTGAATAAATGACTCCATTTTTTCCTTATATATCATTTGGATGTTCATTTCTTCTAGTTAGATTGTTCAGTCATTACATTTGGCTCCATACAAAATTTCATATCACACTACACTCATAAACTAAGTGCTTAAAATCATCATCAAGTCACACTGACAGCACAGACTGACTCTCTCTCACCACTTGTCCCTATCAGTCATTGCTCCCGGCAAGACCTCTGCATGGCATCCAGCATACCATTACCTGTCTTTACATATTTTTAATAATCATTTATCATCATCAAAGTCACGCTGACAGCACAGATTCCCATGACTCTCTTGCTCTCTCGAACCATCCCTATCAACTGGATTAGGAGTGTGGGAGGGATATCCTTAAATTGTAATAGAAATTAAAGAAGAAACTGGTTAATAATTAGCAATATCTTCAATTTTACATTAATTTTATACAACATGGAGGCATCTCCACACTGGATAGTAAGCCTCTTAAATAAGACCAATTTACCAACCTAGGTGGTAATATCGACAGAAAGCAATGCCAGTATACACATAAGAAAGGCATAGACTCCTATCGACAGATTATTGATCATATGGAAATCTTATCTCTCATATAAGTTAAAGTATGAATTCTTCCAGGTTATAGTCATGTCAGTGTTACTGTATGGCTACACCAAACAGACTTTAACAAAACACTTAGAGAAAAAGCTAGATGGGAACTACACAAGGATACTGCATGCTGTCTTGAACAAATCTTGGAAGCAGCACCCCACAAAATACTAACTGTATGGCCACTTGCCTCCTATCACACAAACCATCCGTGTAAGACGAACATGAGCCTTTTTCGATTATGTCAGTTTTGCAAGAAATTTTTAATTGAACCCTTTATTCAATCTGTACGTATTTCATGTGAGTAAGGTTTGATTTATTGGGATTACATCTCTTGACAAATAGGGGGAAATAGAGGTAATTACCTCCCATGTCTGTTAGTAGGTGCTAGGTGGCATAGCCTTGACCAAGGTAACACTCACTATGTTGCATGGCAAACAAGAACATGCTCAACATATAAGTCTACACTTTGCTCTTTTACCAGCAGCCTCAAGATTTTCTCTACTAAAAGATAATTCTCCTATTAGGACATTTAACTAACTAAATATAAGCTGTTCCTTGTATCTTCTGTCATTCTCTTCTGTTAAGTTTTTTCAGGCAATAAGTTATCCTTATAATCATTTTGTTATGAATTGTTCTCACATTTATTCCATTTGAAGAAACTATACTCAACCAAATCATTATTCAACAGATTGATTGATAGATTTTAACAGCATGTCAACCTGTCTAGGGTTATTTAATGCCAAAAGGTTATTGAATGATGCTCTGATTATCATTTTTTCTCTACATGTTTAAGAGTTTTTTTCTGCACATGATACTATTGAATATGAATAATTTTTAAACAGATCACTTTTAACCATAAATGGAAACTGGGAGTAATGGCAATGAAAGGGTACTCCACATTCCCCTGAACTCCAGAACTGGAGCCTCACCATGCAGATGCAGTTTAGTGTCATATCCAGAACAACCTGTTTTTGTAGGAGGGGTCTTACCCCTCTGCAGGCAATACACAGATAATTTTTTAATGTTTCTGTAAAAGTTCTAAAAAAAAAAAAAAAAAAAAAAAAAAAAAAAAATCACAAATTTATATCATTTGTATTATTCGGACTATTCTCATCTTAACTGCTATATACACAACATTTCACCCAATGTTGCCCTCCTGCCTTCTTCAGGTGTTACTTATTGAACTCAAGAACCTTCTCAAACTCAGTAACCTTCTCTTGAACTCAGAAGCCTTCATGTCATAATTGGGAGTCTTCATGGAAATTTGAACTAAACCCATTATTAAATCAATGGGGGTAGACTGTTCTTATTCCATTAACCATGTCGGGTATAAGTGTTAAGCTATGTTAAGTATTCTATGTTATTATCACCCTTGGCCTGGGTCACAAATTTATGTTATAAGTTAATCTACAGCCAGAAATCTTTTTTCAGTCATAAACGTTTAAGGCTATTAAACCAATAAACATAACTATTGTCAGTAAATAGCGGAAGTCCATTTCCAAACTAATTTTATACACCATGGAAGCAATCGTTTAATTTATTCTGTAGATAAATAACTCAGTATAGCCAGTATACAAAATTGCTTCTGCAGAACAATCTTCTTTAAATAAAAAAATAATAATAATAAATAATATGGTAAAATACAGTGTTTATATGCTCATTATTTTATGTAATATTTTCTTTTCTTTGTTCCTTTTTTTTAAGTATTACTTCCAGAGATAATTGGAATAATATTTATATAATGGTAGATTTCTTTTTTCCTATTTTGTGCATCCATATAATATTTTATTTCCTTTCTTAACCATATTTGTGTATTTAAATGGTAATTTAAATCATATTCAGTTTTTCTTGTTCATAACAATAATGTCTAGATTGTTATGATTGGCATATTTATGCACTAAGTTCTCAATGTCTCAATCTTTTATTCTTTTTTTTCCTGGATGAAAGCTGTCATAACCCAAAATGAAAACAAAAAATACTAACACAAAAGATTTTTTTTTCTAAAATTCAACAATGTTGAATATCAATAATATTAATAATAATATTTTCAACATTAATCCTCCTGTCCCATTGTTGATGAGAAATATCTCACCAACAATGGGACAGGAGGATTAATATTGGAAATACATTTACTGTCCACATGTGCATGTCATACAGCCATCTTGTTTTTCTGCTTGATCCTCATAACCTATCTGATGTTGTTTTCTACTTCTATTTTACTCAAGAGTGATATCATTCATTAGTTAAGAGTTAACTCTCCCCTGTAGGGACCCGGTTTGTTTGATTAGTGTGTGGTTGAGGAGTTGAAGATTGAAGTTATGGGTCCCCACAATTTATATGTATAAGGACTATGGAAATGTATTTTCCATAGAAAATAAAAGAAGACAAAATTGATAAAGAAACAAACTTTATATACATAAATACAATTAATATAGTTTCATTGTTCTTTCAGTGGTGTTGCAGTCTGATTGTGTCTGTGCATAGTTGTGTGTGACAACTGTGACATGGTGTTTATATTAGTGTGATTGCTTGTGTCAATATTAGTAGTTTTATCTGTGATTGAAAGTTGAAATTTGTTGTTAAGCGAGAGAGAGAGAGAGAGAGAGAGAGAGAGAGAAATAGGAGACAAAAAAATAGACGGACCTGTTGAGTCGTATTTGATGTTTTCGGACGTTCCCACTGTCGAGTTAGGAGCATCCTCTCCAACTCTGTTGAGTCAGGAAGAGCGAAAGCTCCTCACTGTCTCTGTGTCTCCTTATCTGAAGTTTTTCCAGCTCTATGGGCCTTTTTATAATTTTCTTTTTGTCATTTTTCTATTGTGATCATTAAGCTAAAATATTCCTCAAATATCAGGTGATTTGCAATGATGCAATATCGAATGATTTTGGTATCTGTGGAATTCTGGTGACATAAATTATCGGATGAATTTAAACCATTGTTTCTATTGTTCTTGCTAAAATATTTCCAAAAGTAATATTATTTCAATTCTCTTTTGTTTACCTAATTCTAAACTCATGACATACCATTGTAAAACTAGTTATTTAAGAAAACTTAATTATTTTAATTTGGTTAATTCCACATGCCTTAAAAATATAGGGGCCAATCCCTATACCCCTGACAAAAACATTTTGCCGAGATTCATGTGGTAATAATTCTATAGAAGCAATACAATACTCATCATGCATTCCAACTACCGTCAACTTGGCATACAAGGCATCAAGCAAGCCATAATTCAATACAGTTCCTGCATTGCAGCAAGCATAATGGTGGATTATTTATCTAAGCACCATGACTACACTGAGACCAGCATCTAAGGAATGGGATCACCCAGATGCAGAATATTCCTGAGTGCTATAAATACCAACTGCTTCATGTACATACAAATTCAGTCATGCTTAGTTGTTCAAATCACTAACTCACTGACCTCAACAAATTCTAACAGGAAAATTCTTGTTGATAATCAATATTTACATAAAATATGGTTCATTTTCTAAAGATTTGATGCTTAATTACATCATCTTTGAATACTGTAAGCAAATACAGGGAATTAAAAAAATAAAGAAGATACAAGCCTAAATAATTCACGGAGAATGTTTCTATTTTGTGTCAGAACCAACATCTTTAAGGTGTCAGTTTAGCTGAGTCGATAGGAATCACAAGGTTTGAGGTATAATACTGGTTCTAAAAAACTCAGCACATGAGTAGAACAGATTTAGTAATCTGATTTGTGTGGTAAAGCATCTGGGAGCTGACGTTAGATGTGGTTCTCCAACTCCACAAAAACAATCAACCAAGTCTTGTGCTAGCAAAATGGGGATAGACTCCTCCACTGTTCAGCTGATTGTAGAGATTCATGTTGAGTGACCAGTATTCAACTGTTGCAAGTTGAATCTGCTCTGAGAATCCAGACATGGTAGGTAGTTTAAATAGCTGGTTGGTCTATTCCACTTGTGTATCTTGGCCAAGTCCATTCCCAAGATTCTCATTGACTGCTGGTTTTAGTGTGTATATTTTTATCCATATATACCAAACACTTGAAAGAGTTTTGGCAGATTGTACAGGGTGTATTAGTTACACTGTCTTTTTTGTTTTTTGACCGGAGGCTAGTCACAGCCTTCTTGTGAAGCTGAGGATGATGTTGATTCTACACTGATACACAAATAATAGGCTACTCTGACAACTTTACATAAAATGTGGTTTATTTTCTAAAGATTTGATGTTTATTTACATCATCCTCAGAACATTGCAAGCAAATAGTGATTCAGACAATAAAGATGAAGATACTCGTCTAAATAATTCATGGAGAATCATAATACTTTTGTCAGGACTTCAACCAACATTTAACTTTTTTGTCATTTCTATTGATGTCATGAGGATATTGATCATTATGACAATTTTTATTGAAAGAAAAAGTGAACAGGAAGCATTCAGATGATAAAGTTACAAAAATAAGAAAAGAAAAAGATAAGAAAAATTCACAGAACAATTTTTTTCTTTTTATCAAAATTGTTCAAAACATCACTTTTACTTTGTTTCTGCTTAACTGCCATATGCCACCATTGGTCTGAATTTGAAGGATAAAAAAATGAAAGAAAAAAAGAAATATTCTGAGATTTCTTCTTGAGAAGAAAAATAATAGCAAATAGAAAAATGTATTATGTTGAGGAATTCAAAGGCATTTTTATCTGTCACTATGCAGAACAACAGAAATGGTCAGGATCAAAAGATGGAATCAAATTCGAGCAAGGCAGCCATTTTGTTTTCCACCATTTTTCCACTGTTTTTTCTTTAAAGGCTATCATTGTAAAACAGGAGTTCAACTTATTTCCCTTTGAGTAAATGCAATGCCAATATAAGTAAATGGTTTGTAAGTAAGTAGTAGCATAAGTAAAGTCTGCAGAATGGCCTATTTCCAATATCAGATGAACATCAAGGCTTGTTTTAGGTTTTTAAGTAACGTTCTCCTGTGGATACCTACACATGGACATACCAGTGTGGAATGACCAGCAAAAATCTACATTGAACAGATCTGCCACATAGAAGACCTCCCAGGGGCGATGACCAATTGGGACAATTAAAGAGGGAGAATCATGGGAATCCATGCTAATAATGTGATGATGATGATATATATGTCAGCACAGTAGCCTATTATCAGCATCAGCCAAACAGCAAGGGAGTTATTCCCTTTTCTCTAGTGTTAAACCAGGGAGATTGTTTTTTTCTGAGGTGAAGCACTACACCTACCGTCAGCTCTGATGCTTTACTACACAGATCAGATTAACCAAACTGTGCTAATCATGCACTAAGTTGACAGGGAGCAGAAGCTTGTGATTCCTAAACAATTTTTGTATTGACTGAGCACCTCAAAATGAGTCTATCCCCTTTTACCTAACACTAGACCAGGGAGATTGTTTTTGCTGAGATCAGATTACACAATCTGTGGTACTCATGCTCTGAGTTGGCAGGGACCAGTATTGAACCAGTTGTAGTTTGCATAACCAACATATATATATGCATATGGTTGAGATATCTGTGTGTATACTTGACAGTAGGCCTCTACAATTAGTGGAACAATTCACATACCTAGGTAATAATATCTTATCTACAGAAAACAATGTTAATGCATGTATAGGGAAAGCATGGTCTGCTATAGACAAATTATCAGTCCCATGAAATCCAATCTCACTGATGAGTTAAAGTGACAATTCTTCCAAGCCATAGCCGTATCAGTGCTACTGTATGGCTGCATCACTTGGATCTTAAATAAGTGCCTAGAAAATAAGCTCGATAGGAGTTGCACAAGGATGCTGCATGCGATCTTAAACTAATCATGGAAACAACACCCTACAAGAAAGCAGCTGTATAGCCACTTGCCCCGTATCACACAGACCATCTGATGAGGACATCAAGACATTCTAGTGATGTTCTGTGAAAACCATCACATGAGCAAGTCAGTTCAGGCCGCCCAGCAAAGACCTACATTGACCAGCTCTGCACAGATACTGAATGCTGCACAGAGGATCTCCCAAGAACAATGAATGATAGGGACAGTTTGCGAGAGATTGTTGTGGATATCCATGCTACTTGCATGATATGATGATGGTATACTTGTTTGTAAACACACACATTAAGAAATGCTTCCAGGCTGTGGTTATATCAGTGCTGCTTAATGGCTGCACTACTTGGACCCTGACGAGGCGCCTTGAGAATAAGCTAGATGGGACCTGCACAAGAATACTGTGTGCGGTCTTTAACAAGTCGTAGAAACAGCACCCCACAAGGAAGCAGCTGTACAGCCACCTGCTCCCTATCTAACAGACTATCTGATTGAGTCGGACAAGGTATGCTGGACAGTGCTGGAGGAGCAAGGACAAATTCATAAGTGACGTTACCCTGTGGAAGCCAACACATGGACATGCTAATGTGGGCTGCCCACCAAGGACCTACATTGACCAACTCTGCTACTGGATGCTGTGCAGAGAACCCTCCTAGGGACAATGAATGATAGAGAAGGTTGGCGAGAGATTGTCATATGTAACGTTCTAATATCGATATATGTTGTATAGAGGGTCTTGTCAATGTGCCTCCAAATTCACGGCACTAAAATGGTATTCATAACGCGGCGGTTGCCTTGTCGATAAAAAAATGTACAATGCTTGAGATATATCTTCTCCAGGGCTTAGCTTTTATTTTTGGGCTCGTCTTGTGGGTTGTTTCTGAAAGAAGGAAAGGCAGAGAGAAAGAAAGAGAGGACACTGTTGAATTACTGTGATCCCACACTAGGGACCAGAGGCCCGTCCGAATCGTAAGCTGTCGGAAATCAAAAAGAGGACGATATTCTTGTTCGTCGTTCCGTGTCAACACGTAACTTCCGGTTCCGGTCAACACCCGAAAATTCCGGTTGGCTTTCAATTCTCCATTCGGGTCATGCCCAGTCAAATTCCCGACAAATCGTTTTGTGTTCATCACTACTTTTTTTTTTAAAACCTTTACTCTCTCTTATTTCTTCTTCCTCTTTTCTATAGTAGTCCTCCCAAAACTCAGGACCTTCATCATCTCATTACACATGGATAATTGTGCGACATGATGATGATGATGGCTTATTAATGTAACTGGTATCTTGATCGGCCACAATGTTAATATGACGGAGAACGAGAAAGGAAAAAGAGTAAGATATTGTCTTGCCTGCCGGGATCGAACTCGCGTCCTCCAGCATGCAAAAACAAATGCGATTTGGGCACTGGATGGACGCGAGTTTCGACTGATGTGCCCAGATGTTTGGGTAAATATGTCCTTAAATGACAAGTGAGTCGAGCGCTAGGCAGTCAGCAGCAGCAGAAGCAGTCGACGACTAAGTGCTTTGTGAATGACCCAGTAAAGAAATGGATTTTAGTCCAACAGAAACAAAACTAAATAGGAAATGCGATTTTGAACTGCTAAAGATTATTTCGACTACGACGACGGATTTTCCGGCTGCTAGACGAAGACGAGGAGTGTGTTGACCAAAAGAAAGTCTGGCTTATGAGAAGACAGAGAACTCGCTTGTTTTTGGTTCCCCTCAGCAGGAACTTCTTGATTTGAATATCTATTTCCCCCCATATATTTTCCCCCCCTTCTATAGTTAAGTAAACCTTTGTTTTAAAAGGCTGCTCACATACACTACACCTTAAAATTACATTTCATTTTTCACACACCCATTTATGTATCATTTGATGCTGTTTTCTTCAGAATGCACAACTCTGTTAGTTGTGCTTTACCCTTTGTTGGTCAGCACAGAATTGTTTATATATTTACCAAACCCCATGAGCAGTATGTGACATATAGTCAATTACTTAAGCTGAGTTTAACAGGTTTGAATTCAGAGTTTTCCTTCTCTAGACTGGCTGCATAACCAAAGTTTAATAGCTCAGTTTGCCCTACTATTTATCCATGGCTGGAGAGAGAATAGTTGGATGCATTCCTTTCCCAAGGGTACTATCATATATGAACTTCATATGTATCGAGGTTAAAGAACCCAGTCTGCCCTATTTACCCATAGCTGAAGGGAGAATAGTTGGATGCATACTCACTTGGTTACAATGATATCCATTATTTTGTGAGTGCCTCTATTTGGATATATATTACCCCTTTAATATCAAGCTTTTTATTAAAGTAAATTTTAACCATAAATAATAAAAAGAATATTTGAAGTACAGATAAATGGATTACTTCTTATTTCTTTGAAATTAGCTGTAGAGATTCATGTTGAGTGACCAGAATTCAGCTATGTTGCAATCTGAGTCTGTCCTGAGATTCCAGACTTGGTAGGATGTTTAAGTAGCAGGTTGGACTATTTCACTTGTATATCTGACTTGAGTCCATTTGTAGTATTCTCATTAGCTACTGGTTTTAGTGTGGATACTTTTATTCATATATACTCAACACTTGACTGTGTTCTGGCAGTTTGTACTGAATTTATTTGGTTACACTGTGTTTTTTTTTTTTTGGTGACTGGATGTTAGTCACAGCCTTCCTGTGAATCTGAGTATGATGTTCCTTCTACATTAGCATGAAGACAATCAGATAAATTGACTGATTATCCATTGGGAAGAGATCCAATTGATTAATCCTACTTAGAAGTTTTTAACTACAAGTCACCAGTTTTAACATGAAGGAATTCACTTAACTAAATAATCAACTATACTGATTATATCTTTCCAATCTGCTTAACAGTTACAGAATGTAAAAATGACCTGAGGGTTGTGGGCAAAAAAAAAAAAATTAAAGAATAGAAAACCTAAAAAAAAAAATGAGTTTACAATTTTCTACAGTAATTTGTAAGAGACATTTTCTTGGTTGGCTGGACTTTATGGCATGTCAACCCTTTTTGGGTCATTTTATGCTGAAGAACTTTTGTTTTGTTCATTTTTGATGGGTACTCAATTCTTTTTTAAAACTTAAAAAAAATTATCTTTTAAACTCATTTTTTTCTATTTAACCCAAAGATGTGACTTTAACAGGTACTACCAATCTGGATCAGAGTGGACCTGGGAATAATGGTGATCAAGGGGTACGCCACATTCTCCAGACCTCCAGAACTGGAACTTCAACATCAGATGCAGTTTAATGTCATACCAAGGACAATAAGACCCTCAGTCACTGCCTTCTAGCACATATACGATAAAAAGGGTTGGGGCTTGTGATAAGGACAATAGGGTTGGGAAAATCATATAGGTGCTAGAGCTTGACGTGACCAGCCGATTGATAAGAGGGAGCATCTCTGACCACCAATCTAGTCTAAGGACCAAAGTGGAGTGTCGCATGTTATGGACTGCTCAACCACCAGGGTTCCATCCTTAAACCTTATGGGTAGCCACCCACGGCCTACAGATAGCCCCATTGGAGGGATCTTACCCTTCTGCAGAGGTGCAGTTGGTGTATTCTAAAGCCCCAGCTGACATGGCTTATTTCTCTTTATATGACTTTTTTAAATTTTGTTTTATGACTTCACCATTTTTTCATTTGTGGAATGGCTAAATATAAAGGTGTTTTTGAATTATCCAAATAGAAAGCTTTACACTAAAAAAAGTCACTACTTCAATATAAAGGAACACTTAACATTCAAATATATCATTTTTAATTTTAATGTGATGCTCAGTATAGAATTATATATTTTTTAGCCATTTATCAATTTTAGCTGTGAGGCTCTGTTTAAAATAATCTTTTTGAGGCATATATATAAGAGGCATATAGTGTAATGGTTACTGTCATAGGCAATGGACAAAGTTCAAATACTGTTTGCATTTAGAATATCACTAATATCCTTGGAAAAGGTATGCATCTAACTATTCTTTCTCCAGCTATGGTCAGACTGGACCCTTTAAACTTAGGTCAGCAACCAGTATAGGAGAAAGAAAATTGAATTCTAATCTGTTAAACTGCTTATGAATTGACCTGGGGCAGAGGGGTTAGTAAAACATATATATATATATATATATATATATATATATACACATATATAACTATAGTCTGGGATAGTCATTACTTCAGCTTTCACTGGAATGGTGCATATTCAGATAAATGTCACCTGATGAATGCATGGTATTTTGCATGTATGAAACCTAAGGTTGTGACTGTTCTATTGCAATCGAATAAATAGATATGTAATACCTTTATATATTTATTTTATTATATACATATATATATATACATATATAAATATACATATATATACATACATACATATACATAGGTCTGGTTGAACAGTCCTAATTGAAAGCTTTACACTGCAATAAATTTACTTGTTTCAATATAAAGGAACTCACTCAGTTAACTCTCAACTATTGACTCGCTATATTTATAGCAGTAGCTGCATTAATGCAGATAATACCAAACACAAATCAAGATAACATAACGTATTCATTTTCTGATCCTTAGTGTACATAAGTAATAAAGTAGGCGAAGTAGCTTATTGTTGGTATCAGCTGGACAGCGAGGGAGTCTATGCCCTTTTAAGTAGCACAAGACCAGGGTGATTGGTTGTGTATTTGAGGTGGAGCACCATAACTACCATCAGCACCCCACTTTACCACACAGATCTAAGCTATGCTACTCATACGCTGTGTTGGCAAGGGCCGGTATCAAACCCGGAACCTTGAGGTTCAGAGGCAGATGCTCTACTGATTGAGCTAAACTGGCCCTTAGTGCACATACTCCTCATAAAAGCAAAGAAACTTTCTGAAAAATATATATATATATATGAAAGTTGAAAAATGGAAATGAATCCGACAATATGTTGAAAGGTTAAATAAATAAAGGAAAGAAAATGTTGAATGGATAAGATTAATTTGATAAATAACAAACACGTGTTTTGGCCAGGAGTTTGTTCATGTACACATTTTATTCTATTCATCATTATTATTTTAAATATGAAATAAAATGATGATAGAAAATTATAAAATATTTAAGTAAACAAAGAAAAAAAATAGCCTTCTTCAGGGTAAAATGTTTGATATTTGAAGTTGAAACGGTAAAAAATACAGAGAATTTTGAAGTGGCCGAAACACGTGTTGGCAATTCATTAAATTAGTTTTATCCATTCAACATTTTCTTTCCTTTATTTATTTATCCTTTCAACATATATATATATTCTGTAAACAGTGATACTACTAAAACCACCATTATTTTCTATTACTTCAACTGAATGGTGTTTGCATATTGTCGTATATGCAATCATTGATTATTCCAAATACAGTTAGACATATATGTTTGCTTCAGTAAACATTAGGCACTAATTAATTACTTAATTATTGATTAGACACCCAATAACTATATTTGCAATTATCATGAGAATCAATCAACTATTGCTACCAAACATTTGCTGTACAAACATAAGTAAACACCAGGAAAAACTGCGTTATTTCCTAATTTGAACACATTTTTTTTATCTTTTCTATTCATCACATTTTTTTTCTATCACTGTAAAGGAATTCTCTTATTTAAATTATTCTGCTCAAACCAGGGCCAACCATTTGATCTTTAGAGAATTCTCACACACAAATATCAAAGCATTTCATTCGTGTCTGATTTGCAAACCACTGCTCTTCGAGGAAACCAAACTGAAAGTTTGACCTCTTTTGATGCTATTTTCAAATGAAATGATTGATCCTCCCCCCCCCCCCGCTTCCAACCAACACCAGAATCATAAGCTAATTAGCAGCGAGTGCATTCGGTTGTAAAACAATAGAAAATTACTGATGTCTTCTTAAGTTATTGCTTTCAAAGTTTCACCAGTTCAACAAAGTCAGCATTTTCATCATTTTATAATTACAATAAGAGTCATTAAAAAAGTGAACATGGCTCAATGGTTAGCAGCATGGTGAACAGAATCAGTGAACAAAATTCAAAGTCTGTCTGATAAAATTTGTATTTACTTCAATTTCCTGGCTTGGCATTGTGAATGAAGATTAAGGGGTTGGATGGTTGTTTTATGACATATCAACCCTTTTCAGGCCATTTATACCGAATCAACTACCTGCTATTGCTTAAATGGTTACCCATTGAATCACTGCTTAACTTCAGCGATCTAGTCAGAACTGGTGCTTTCAATGTGACTTGGCCATAAGTTTAAGGGCGGTCCATGTTTACTGATAATGCCAATGCAGGACATACAGACACAGTTGCAGTGGCTAGAGCTTTTGATTTACTCAGGGTTTGATGGCATTGTATAGCATTCCCAGTATTTTCGTTGATTTTGGTGGACACTGACAAATTGGTTCAACTCGTAAGAATTTCTTGCGTATTTCTGGTCCAGTCTTTAAAATATTTAGTTGGAAAGAAAAGAAAATAATCTTTTTAATTATGTAAATTGTATGTGCTTCTATCTATTAATTTATTTTTACAGTGAGTATTTTGCTTCAAAAATGCAAAAAATGAATTTTTTTAAGACTAAATTTTACACATTACATTGTTTTGCAGAATCAAAGTGACCAGCCTTTATCAATATTCTTGAAATTGTATACTTAATTAGAAGACACCTTAAACTAAAACCAGGAAGTTATTTTCTTTTCTGACCTGTGGAAGTGAAAATATAAGCAACCAAATTTGATGGAGATTTCTTCAGAAGTAGAAAATAAGCAAAAAAAAAGAAAAGAATACTATGTTATTAATAGTCTCAGAATTATTTTCATATATAATGTGTGAAATTTTGATAATGCTTTAATGTCAGGACTTTTTGTGAAACTTTCAATTCTGGAAAAAATCAATTTACAATCTAGTATTAAAACGTAAACAAAACTGCACACGCTGAACAAGCTTTGTTTGAAAAACTTATGTAAAGCGGTATTCTATTTCTTGTATGTAATACAATATAGCAGGTATTTAAAAAGGTATTTTCAAGTTCAAACTGGAGTTATTTATTTGAATTAATACTATGTATGTGTATACATACAATATTAAAATAAAAATGTTGAATAACCATGTGGTGAACTTAGAACCCCCCCCCCCCAAAAAAAAACACTGATATCCATATCACTTATTCTCTAATTAATGGGTTACAGCATAAAGATACATACAATTTGAGTGCAGAATTATGAAGAACATACAATTTTAAATAAGGATGCCAAGTTTTATCAAAATTGTTCTGAAAGTAAAGAAATGGTAAAGAAATTACTGAATTTCTTGTTTTGACTTTGTCTGTGACTTGACATTTTTTTTTTTGCAAAAATCATGTCCACTTTTGTACCCCCAAACTTCAGGGCTTTAAATTCTAATAACTCTAAATTCTAATAACTCAAACAGTTTTGAACTCCATTTACAGAGCTGTATATAACTAATATGATTAAATAACAATAACCTCAAATTAAAAAACAACAACTAGGAATGCTACATTGTGTTGTAATTCTTCAATTCTTTGTGAAAATAATTGTTTATCTTAGGATGACTTAAGCAATTTTTTGCTATACTTTTTTGATGGTATTTTTTTACTCTCTATGAAGACAAAACTCTTACTCAAGCCAATATTTGACCTTTACCACCACAGTTGACCATTAGATTTCCTGAATGAAAGGAGTGAGCATCTGTTTGCTTTGGCATCTTCTATCTTAGAAGTCATTTAACCACAAGCCACATGTGGATCTTTAACATTTAATGCATTGCTTGTGGAAATATGCTGACTCTGCTCTTTTTTCTCATTACAGTTACTAGGAAAAGGTAAATAAGAAGAAAAAACAAAACAATTCAAGTTTCATGATTATTTACCGCAGGAATTCAAAAGAATTTCTTGTTCAGGGAAAACTTTAAAAGCAACAAAAATACAAGGGTGGGCGGAAAAGTTCATATGTGTTGTTTATAACTTTTTTGACCCATTGGATCCAAGCACTACAACACCGATGGAAGAAGTTTTCTTTTGTTTCTTTATTTTTAATAGCATAGTAACCTCCATGGGTTATTTAATACCAAAGCTATCCTTGTAGCAAAACAGTAGTATTATCTAGGGAGGATGAGGGGATTCATACCTTTCTCAAGGGTATTAGTCCAAAAGTGAATGACTGGAGTTTGAACTCCCTATGATGTTGCAGTCCAGCACATGAACCACTATGCCATGGTGGGACCCCTGATAGAAGTGTGTGGACCACAAGGAGGAGCATTCCATGAGAGATCTTGGTCAGCTTATGAACTTTCCATTTGACCCTCAATCTTTTTCATATCTATCTAGTGCTCAAAAATAAGTACAACTTGAAAAATTTTTTACAAAAAGTTTTCTAAAAAAATATTTATTATTTCTATTGGAAATGATATAATCAAAACAGACATTAGGTATTATCTATTACCAAACTCTACAGCATTGAAACTGTGACCAAAAATAACATTGTATAAATACATATAAGGAATGTACTTATTCTTAGACAGCAATGTATTGATAGTTTTCTTTGTATAATGTTCTACTAGAAATAATGAAATTCTGGTATGTTTGGTTGGGAAAAAAATTACCTTTTTGTAAAAGAATTGGTAAAAGCATAGTTATGAGTGACACTGAACATATATGAATAAATATTATTGCATGAAAGGTTATCTTAATATAATGGAGATAGTGTGCTTTTCTTTCTGTAACCAAAACTATATTACTACTAAAGTGACAATTCCCTTAGTTATTTCATCATATTCTCTATGATTTTTATTTATATTTAAACCTCAATTATCAATAAAATTGTTTTACATTATTAATACTCTTGACCATATTACACACTTATAACATCCAATTGTATTTATATATACAAGATAGCGGTTTACAGTGTGAATGGGAAGGCTAATTTGCATATTGATATTAAAAAATTCATTTTAATAAATATGTGCTTTGTATTATTGAGACTATCGGAAAGACTTGCAAAAGATTCTGAAGCTGTCTGGAGGCTATTGTTGAAGCCAATGGCGATTTCTTGGAATAGATTTAATCTATGGCATTTCAAAATGTTTTCAGATAATTTTGTTAAATATATCTGATAAAGTGAGATGTCAGTGTTATTTTCATTTTCTGTAATTTAGATGACAATTCACCCATCGCATATAGATATATATGTATAGGTTAGTTGCTTGCTTGGATAGGTTGGTTGGTTGGTTGCATCCCAACCATTGTTGGGTTATTTTATGTCAAAGAAGTTTTGTTTTATTCATTCTTGATGGGTACTCAAATTTTTTTGGTTAAACTCAGTTTTTTTCTATTAACCCATAGATGGGACCCTAGCAGATATTAACACTCCTGGTCAGGATGGACCTGGGAGTAATGGTGATGAAAGGGGTACTCCACACTCCCCAGAGCTCCAGAATTGGAACTTCCCCATGACATGCAGTTTAACGTCAATACCCAGTACACTAAGACCATCGGCCACCACCTTCTAGCACATATATGATAAAAAGGGTTATGGGTTGCCATAGGGGCAATAGGGTTGATAAAATCATATAGGTTACATCCTATATATATATATATATATATACTACCTACATAATTTTTCAAAATCAATCTAAATTATTACAAGATGAAAAATAGAAATATTATTATACTACCAACACCTGTGGATATACCACAATATGATAATGTAATTATTATAACATTTTATGTTTACTTAAGAACTATTGCTGTTCAATATGTAAAATGTATAATAATCTTGATTTAACTCTCACTATTTTTCTTTCTTTCTTTCTGTTCATCTTTTCATTATGTTCGATTGAAACAAATTAGTGATATTGCTTCTGCGCATTCACCGTCTTTCTCTACCTTTCCCCTACTCTTTTTTTTTTATTATATTTTTCTGTGTAGCATATCCTTTTCCTTTCCTTTCTTTATAATAAAAAACGAATAGTTCATTATTTAACTGAGGTGATGACACTCTAAAAATTCTGCAATTATGCAACATCAGATAATCAGGAATTACATTTTTGCATTTCATCTTGGATGATTTGAACTCTCATTTTTAACCAGAAGGTATTGCAAGATGATAACATTCAGAAGATTAAAGAACAAGAGCATTAATATATATATATATATATTATATATTAATATAATATTGATTTATTTTGATACCATGAATAAATTTACTTACATTCATATAAGAAACAAATATTTTACTTTTCATCAGTTTTAAATAGCATTCAGCTTTTTAAAAATTCTATTAACAACAATGTAGCTTTTGTCCAATATCATTAATGAACACAATACACAAGAAATTAACAATTTTTGTTATTTATACTTTCCTATGTACCAAATTGCAAAGAGTAGCTACTTGACATCCTCTCCCAATTCGTAACTAATTGTATTCAACTGATATTTCAAATATTGATTCAATTCTTCTTAATTCAATCAATGCATACAACACTTCGATGGCTTTACAGACGCATCTATGGTTTATTGAACTGGAAAAGTAGAGTTGCATTTTCATCAATTCAAAATATGAAGTGCAAATAAAAAGACAAATTACCTTTGTTCATATTTAAGATATTTTCTAAAAAACCTTTTCTTCTACTTTCTATGATTTATATATAAGTATATATAGATAAATAAATGAATAAATAAAAGATTTAGCTTTTTTTCTTATCATTGGAACGAATGTTCCATTGATAATAAAGAAAAATCTAAAACTTTTATTTATTCATTTATTTATCTATTAACACTTTATCACAGATATTGAGCACTCTTCTAATAACACTGTATGTTGGATTACTACCACTTCTTCAAGTATAATAGTGCCAACCATACACATTGATATATATATATATATATATATACTTTTTAAAATCACATTAGTTACCAATTGCTGTTCACTCAATGTCCACACTACCCTAACTTAGATATGTATGCAAGTGTGTGTGTGTGTGTGTGTGTGTATGCATATGTGTGTGTGTGTATGAATATGTATATATGTATGTTTACACACACTTATGTATGTATATGTATTTATATATATATATATTATATATATATATATATATGTAAAATATATACATATAGTTGTAGAAAAAGGTTTTCTCTCTACAACGATTTCAGTGTTCTAGGTACACCTTCCTCAGAAAACTAAAGAATTATAGGTAGCTCACAAGGTTCCTAGTTCGATACCAGCCCTCGCCAACTCAGCGTATGAGTAGCACAGGGATCTGTGCGGTAAAGTAAGGAGCTGATGGCAGGAGTGGCACTCCACCTCAGACACAAAAACAATCTCCTTGGTCTAGCGCTAGTGAAAAATGGATAGACTCCCTCGCTGATTGGCTGATACCGACATTAGGCCGCCCCGATGACTTTACTTTTACATTTTATATATACTTGTCTGGTTTACAATTATTTTCATTTCTCTGTCTTTTAATTAGTATGAACTTTAGTTTTTATATCTAAAATATTTCCCTTTAAAATTAAGATTAGTTTTCCATATGCTTATCAGGCAAAAGTAATTTGTAATTATATCTGTCATCTATAGTCAACTGCCAACCCTTTTTCCTTTATTCATTTTGTTTATACCTTATTTGTGTATACTACTGGGGTTAAAGTCTTATGGTAAATCTATTTCATTATAGTTTTTCTTTTATTAATAATTAATATATATATATTAATGTTAATAATACATTAATGAGTTATGAATCTTATGGAAGCATTTCCCCAGAAATTCATCTTTTTTTAAGAAGACTTTTCTTATCCGGGAATCTAAGTATTGCTAACTTTTCTAGTAAACATAAGGAAACATGGATCAGTTAAATTTTGGCAGATATTTGATCTCTTTAAAATCTCCCATTTAATAATTGGTGTTATATTTTGAATCTTCAAGTTC
The DNA here is from genome assembly GCA_023376005.1 of Doryteuthis pealeii. Classification (NCBI taxonomy): domain Eukaryota; kingdom Metazoa; phylum Mollusca; class Cephalopoda; order Myopsida; family Loliginidae; genus Doryteuthis; species Doryteuthis pealeii. The sequence continues at coordinate 34,375,804 of CM042137.1, read as the reverse complement.
CAAACATAGCTAGCTAAGGTTGTTACATTTTTTAGTTAAATATTGGAAAATAAGCGTTTATGGTTTGCAAACCTAGTTTTAAATTCTGATTTTGTATAACCCACGTAATATTTAATAAGATCTGGTTTCTGTGTAGATGGTATTGATGCAAGGTAAATTACAACTTTGGTCAAATACTTTCCTTTTACCGGGCACATATCCAGGTTTCGGTAATTGCAGTTTTTCTGCCTGTCTTTTTCCTTATTTCTATCATTTTAATAGTTAATTATTTTGTTATGTTTTTTAATTATCCTTTCTATATTAATCATACAGGAGAAACTGATCTTTAAGTTTTTCTTATTAAAAAATTTTGAAATAAACTCAGCAATCAATGTTTAGGTTGGTTAGTTGGGTTTTACGGCATGTCAACCCCTTGGGTCATTTTATGCTGAAGACATTTTTGTTTTTCATTCTTGATGGGTGCTCAATTTTTTAAACTCAATTTAAAAAAAATCATTTTTAAATTCATGTTTTCTATTTAATCCATAGAAGGAACCCTAACAGGTACTGCCACTCCCGGTCAGAGTGAACCTGGGATTAGTAGTAATGATGGGGTAATTCACGTTTCCAAGAGCTCCAAAATTGGAACTTCGCAATCAGATAAAGTTTAACATCATACCCAGGACATTAAACTCCTCAGCCACTGCCTTCTAGCACCCATGTCATAAAAAGAATTGGGAGTTTTCCATAAGGGCCATAGGGCTGGGACAATCATAGGAGCTAAGCTTTGACATGACCAGCCGATTGATCAGAGAGAGCCTCTTTGACCACCTGTCTAGCATAAGTAAAAGCCAAAGGGGAGTGTTGCAGGTCATTGTAGAATAATCATACTAAGTTTTGGTAAGACAAGGCAACAAGGAGCCTCATAAATACTCTGGCATTCTGCAGTAGGATTGCAATAAGGTTAGATCCATATTAAGTTACAGCTCCTTGCTGCCGTGTCTTACCAATTCGACGGTAATTGAAACTTAGTATGATTATTCTACAGTCATGGACTGCTCAGCTACCAGGGTTCCATCCTTAAGCATCACGGATTGCCACCCATGGCCAACAGGAGGCCCCATTGGTGGGGAGGGGTCTTATTCTTTTGCAGAGGTGCAGTTGGTGTATTCTAAAGCCTCAATTTTAGGATATAGTGATATCATTACATGACACCATAGGAGAGAGTGTTCATTTCCTATGATGATAACTATTATGCTAAACGGGTAGACAGAGAGAAAGGAGGGTCAATAACAAGTTTTCTTTAGAATGATCTGCTAAATATTCTTTATCCTGACTTTTTATAAAAATAGACTCCATCAGCCGAATAAAAATCAATAGTAATTTCTTACGGACATTGTCTTGATAATGATAGCGGACCCTTTGAAAACCCAAGACTTTCACAAAGAAAAATACTCCAACAGAGTATAAATATGAATAACTCTAACATGAATAACTATTACAGAAAATAGATGCGGTCAAGAAAGTCAAACAAAACACATTAAAACATCACAGCCCATTGATAATCATGGATGTGTATGTGATACACACACTAAAATAACTATATATGGACTGATTGATTGAATGTTATTGAATTGTACCATATACCCATATGTATATATAGGTAGATATTTATATGCACACTAGGTAGGTTGATTTTTCTCTTTTTAGAATATCATCCGTATAGCTGCTTTCTTGTGGGATGCTGCTTCCATGATTTGATTAAGATCACACTCAGCATCCTTGTGCAGCTCCCATCCAGTCTATTTTCCAGGTGCCTCGTCAAGGTCCAAGTGGTGCAGCCATACAACAGCACCACAGCCTGGAAGAATCTTCTGAAGATTCGCACTATTGCGAGAAACTTATGTTTGTAGTTTTTAAACCATTCAATTTTAATCATATATATATATATATATATATATATATAATATATATATATATATGAGGAAAAAATGAGTAAAGAAAAGAAATGTAGATGGATAAAATGAATTTTATCTATAAAAAATTGTTACTTTCCAAATGATTAAAAAAATATTCTTTTTTTGAACATTTTAAAATTCTGTTTGGTCTCCAACGGATTTTTGTCTCTACTCAAAAAATAAAAAATTCACTCTGATGAAGGTCGTAAAAAATCTCTCTGTGTACGGAATATTTTAACATTTTTCCTATTATTATTATTATCATCATCTCAACTTCATCTGATTATTTTAATAATAATAATAGCGTAAATCCATATACATTTTGATAAACAGACCGAAACACATGTGTAAGTGATATCGATTTAAAGTGATATCGATAAAATTCATTTTTATCCATCTACATTTCTTTCTCATATTGTTGGATTCAATTCCCTTTCCATTCTTACACACACATATATATATATATATATATATATATATATATTATTGTGTCTATCAATTTGCATTCAAGTAATACCTCTTCTGGTAAATCCATAGATTTGTGCATCCTTAGGTTACTTTTAAGTTCAGAAAGACTTTAAAATATTATGGAAATTTGTGCACATAAGCCAGTTGGGCAGCAGAATGCTGTTTGTTCCTATGTATTTTCATCATGTGATGTTTTTAGGCCTTGAGGTGTTTTGTAAACTCTATTTCACTCGGTATATTTTGTGTCATTTACCAGCTGATAATTCATAGTTTGGGTGGATCTATGCAATCTCAAATGACTGACAGATCCTCATTTAGAAAGACTCTCCCATACATTTTGCAGCTAAGATCTACTTTATTATGTCTTTCAAGTTTGTTTCTTTGCCTTTAAGAGCTACAGGTTTCAGTTAGAAAGACTCTCCCATACATTTTGCAGCTAAGATCTACTTTATTATGTCTTTCAAGTTTGTTTCTTTGCCTTTAAGAGCTACAGGTTTCAGTTTTTGGTGTTCTACTTGATTCTTTTCAAACTTTGACAGATTTAGATAAAATATTCCTCAGGGTGGGTGATATGCTAGTTCTTTACAGTTATCCACTGACATATCAGTTATGTGGAGGTGCATGGTGTAATGGTTATCATCTTAGAAAATGGATATACTAGATGAGTTAAAATTCCTGGGTGAGGTTGTTTGCCTTGTACATAGGGCTAATACCCTTGGGAAAGGTATGTATCCAACTATTTTCCCTCCAACTATGGGTAAATAGTAGTGTTGCATGAGCTCTTTAAACTTGGTATGAGACCAGTCTAGGAAAAGGAAAACTCTGAATTCAAACTTGTTAAACTCTGCTTAGAAATTGACCTTGTGTCACATCCTGCTTGTGCAGAAGGGTTGGTAAATACATATATCAGTTTCATTAAGGGAGTTTTTCAGACAATCCTTTCCAATCCAGCCAATTCCTAAGAGAAATTTCGCTATAAGATAATTGCTATAAAATAATTGCTTTGGTAGTCACCAATTCTAACAAGGTACTTGAGCCATAAAAGATGATTCTTAAGAAGAATATTTTGAAGATATCATATCAAACTTCTGAAAGAACAAGAAGCTTGATATACATTAAACTCTTGATATTGTAGTGAAGAATTTGGGTAGTGTGTAAAAAATGTAAAGGAAAATAACAGCTTTCTTACCTCAAAACACATGACATGCTATGGTCTTTTTTGCTGGGCACCATATATTTTCTCACATTAACAGATAAGCATAAAGAAAACTCAACAAACAATTGAATGTACAAAGATATATTTAAAAATACAAGAGTTGCAAACTTAATGACATCCATCTTAAGTCTATCTTGGTTCTGTAATGGTCAACACTACAAGCGATTCTAAAAAGGGAGACAAATTAGGCACTAATCTATGATATAGTGTGTTGATTGGCCCCTTGCTACAAAGGACAGATAAGTAATCCCCTATTTTTCTAATAATACAGCAGCAGCATTTTTTATCAAAGCTAAAATAATCTGGTTTTCATTTTTAAAGGAATTGATTAGCCAGTTGTCTATTGCTTGCCATAATAAAAGGCTGGGGAAATTTTGAGGAGGGACTGTATTGGTTTGGTTTGTTTTGTTTTACGGCATATCAACCTCAGTGGGTCATTTAATGCCGACAAAGTTTTGAAATAAATCAATTCTTAATGGATAATACAATTTTTTTATAAATAAATACATTTTTCTATTTAACCCATAGATGGGACCCTAACAGGTACTACCACTCCGGGTCAGAGTGGACCAGGGAGCAATGGTGATGAAGGGGTGCTCCACATTCCCCAAACCTCCAAAACTGGAACCTCACCATCAGATAGAGTTTAACGTCATTCCCAGGACATGTAGACCCGCAGCCACCGCCTTCTAGCACACATATGATAAAAAGGGGTTGGGGCTTGCCATAAGGTAATAGGGTTGGGAAAATCATATAGGTGCTAGGGCTTGACGTGACCAGCCGATTGATCGGAGGGGGCCTCTCCGACCGCCCATCTGGCCCAAGATAGGGCCAAAGTGGAGTATTGCAAGTCATGAACTGCTCATCCACCTGGGCTCTATCCTTAAGCATCACGGGTCGCCACCCACAGCCAACAGGTGGCCCCATTGGGGGAGTCTTACCCCTCTGCAGAGGTGCAGTCGGTGCATTCTAACGCCCCAGCTGACAGGGCGGAGGGACTGTATTGTTCACACTTCACAGAGAGTTGTTTGAATGTGCTCAATTACAAGAAATAATGTGCTTGAAAGAGATTTTTTACTGTTGCACGAGAATTTGTCCCATGTGAACTGGTGTTCTAGCCTTTTTAAGTTGGACTAATGGGGGGGGAGACTGATTTGATTTCAGATATCATGCTGGCTCCATACAATTCTCCAGTTGCCCAAAAGGCATTGCAACTTTTATCCCTTCTTAGAAAGATCTCATTGTCCAAAGATGCATCCATGAAAGTATATTACCAAGATAGATGAACTTATCTACAACCTAATCTATTATTTACTAATAATTATCAACAATGGTACAACCTCTTAAGTACACTTTTTTGTTGATCCCAAACAACCTACTTATTCAGAAAATCGTTTTCATTGGCCAAGATTTTCAGCATTGAATTCAATTCATCTGAAAAGTGTTTTGCTGTACTTTTTGGCACCTTGGAAGATCTCCAACCCGGAGAGTAATTTACTGCATTATTTAAAAAGATTAAAAAAAAACATGAGACTCAGTTTTAAGCCTAGATGCATCCAAGAGCAATACACAATTGTTATTCTAAGTATTTTCCTAAATAACAATTTCTTAATCACACCAGCTGAACAAAGAATGAAGGATCAGATAGAAAATGAGCATTAACCTTAATGATAAACAGATCAAATCATTCTATTAGCAACTCAAGAAGAAGAAGAATCATTCTGTGAATCATAAGTAGAAATTCAGTCATCATCATCATGTCATGCTAGCAACACATATATCCATGTCAATATCTCACCAACCACCCCTGTCATTTCCCCCCAGGAGGTCCTCTGTTCAGCATCCAGAATCGATGTAGAGCTGTTCAATGTAGACCCTTGCTGGGTGGCCCACATAAGCATGCCCATGTGCAGGTTTCTACCAGAGAATGTCACTTATGAGTTTGTCCTTGTTTCTCCAGCAGTTTCAAACATCTTGTTCATATTACTCTGATGGTTTCTGTGATAAGGCGCAAGTGGCTGTATAGCTGCTTTTTGGGGGGTTTTGTTTCTACAATTTATCTAAGACCACATGCAGCATTCTCGAGCAACTCATCTAGCTTATTCTCTGGGTGCTTCGTTAGGGATAAGTAGTGCAGCCATACAGTGAAGGATGATGGCCCAGTTGATTATCATTTCCTCAAATGGTACATATCCCAGAAATGATACAAGACAGGATTTAAAGAATACAAAGAATATGTGTATAGAATAAATGTCCTTATAAGAAAAGAGTCTTTGTAGATAGTCTTCAGGCTACTAAATAGAGAATAAAAGTTGTCAATTACAGGTTTGGAAAGGCCCTTGTGTAACAAATACATGGAATGCCTGGGGGGGGGGAGCAAAGTCCACCTGTCCTAAGGAACAGGAGACAACTGGTATGTTATCCCTGAGGGCTGGAGAGTCTAAGAGAAAAGAGAATTTGACTTTTATACTAACAGTCGCAATGCTACCTAGTTTCCTAATGGACAACCCAGGCAAGTAAGGGTGAGTGTGCAGAAGCGATAATGCTAATCCATTTCAATTGAACATAATGATAAAATGAAAAAATGAAAAGAAGGAAAGAAAGAACGAGAGAGTGTTAAATCAAGATTATCATACTTTTTACATATTGAACTATTTCGCAATAGCTCTTGAGTAAACATATAAAATATTGTAATGATTAAATTATCTTACTGTGGTATTATATAGGTCCTGCTAGTTTAGCTTATAATTCTCCAGATCTCAAGCTGTTACCTATTTTTTGAGGCAGTCAGGGTGAAGAATATTCAAATAACAACAAAGATAGAATCAAAGAGAAGAAAATGGCTAAGAATGTGCCTGAAAAAAAAAAAAAAAAAAATAGATAAAACTAGACAAAAGACAGGAAAGGTTTTTATTTGATGGGATGTAGACAATATTTTCAAACCAACCAAACAAAATAATTTTCTTAGAATTTATCTCCCAACTTCTCTTTTATGTTTTCAATTCATTGTTCCTCTTTTTAGATTTTTAAATTTCTTTGCGATTTTTTATTCATTGGTTTCTGTTCCAATTTCTCTTTTCACTTCATTGACTTTTCCTCCAACTCTCTTTATTTTCATATATTTCACTCTTATCTCCTCTTCCTCTCACTCTTTATTTTCATATCTTTCACTCTTATCTCCTCCTCTTCCTCCCACTCTTTATTTTCATATCTTTTACTCTTATCTCCTCCTCTTCCTCCCACTCTCTTTATTTTCATATCTTTCACTCTTATCTTCTCTTCTTCCTCCCACTACCTTTATTTTCAAACCTTTCCCTCTTATCTTCTCCTCCTTCTTCCTCCCTTTTTTTCTTTCCTATTCTTGCTCTTGTCTTGTTGCACACCTTTTTTTCTTTTTTTTTTTTAAATTTTGCACTTGATAACCTTTTATAACTTTTAAAGCTGAAAGATTCATCCCAAATATTTACCCAGTGAAGCTTATAAGGACAAATCTGTCTGGAAAACTGAAAATTCCAATAAAACAACTAATGTCTCTTCGTCCCTATCCATCAGTCTGGAACATTTATAATCCAAAATTCCCTGAGGTTATAAACAACTAATATTTAACTCTTCTTCTTTCAGATCTTTTCTTTTAATTCTTTGCGACTTTATGTTATAATCAGTAATAGGTACTAGCAGGGCTTGTGGATATACCACAGTATGATAATTTTATTATTGCAACATTTGATATTTGTGAAAAGTATAATAATCTTCATTTAACTATCACACTTTTTTTCATCTTTTCATTATGTTCGATTGCAACAGATTAGCGTTATCGCTTCCATGCACTCATTATAATCCATTATTTAACCGAGATGACAAAATAAGAATTTGGTGGATAAGCAACACCAGATAATCAGGATTTACATTTTTGCATTTCATCTTGGATGATTTGGATGGTCTCACTTTTAACCAGAGGGTGTTGCAAGATGATAACAGTCGTACTTTTAGGAAGACAAGTATTAATATATAGATTACTGATGTTCTTACATCTGTGCAACATGAGTTATGTGCCCTTGTTTCATTGTTGATTCAATAAGGATTAATGGTCAAACCTTACAGACGTGTTCCCATGCCGTAATTGAGAAAGCCCTGAATAAATGAACCAACAACATCTAAAAAAATAATGCATACTTCATCCTGTTACATAATTATTGGATCCCTAATACATTTTTAAGGTATTGTAGAAATCATTATGGTGATCAGTACAGCTGATGGCCTTGAGAGTGAGTGACAGCGTTTGACCTCACTCTGACCTTGCTTTCTGGGGATAGACCGTGAAAAATGGAACCCCGATAGAAAGTCCCCTTCCAGTTTAAGGAGTAAGCAACTCAGTCAGTTAGAAGTTAGAAGCCAAGCTAGCAAGATGTGAGTCTCACTGCGCAGATTGTCTGGTCTGGGGATCTACGAATAAAGTAACATCATCGTAAATCGAAGTCTTGTGTTTATTACTAAAAACTAACAATGACACAGGGCTTCTGATAACAAGAAATCCCTAGCAACAGAAACCAGACCCGGAATCCTCAATAGAAGACCAGACGAGACCTTAGAAGATATATCAGACCAAGATAGATGATAGATGATCAGGACTAAAGCCGGCCAGAAGAATAGACGACCAGAGTAAGAATTAAAGAAAGGTGTATAACGTTATATGCTGATTTGGCTTAGTGAAAAGACCAGTATAGTGCCGGTAAAGAAGGCGCTATGCAACAATCCTTGCTCGTGAGAGCAGCAGTAGTTATGGCTAAACTGAGCCAGAAAGTCTGGTACAATGCCAGCCTTACTAAGAGAACCATACTGCACGTCTACAAGGCGTGTGTTCTCAGTACTCTCCTCTACAGCAGCGATGCCTGGATCACATACTCATGCCACGAGAGGAAACTGGACAGTTCCCAACTCAGATGCCTTCGCCGCATTTTACGCATTCACTGGCAGGACAAAGTGCCCAACATGGAAGTGCTGGAATGAGCAAACATGAACTGCATGCCCACCATCAACTGTGAGAGATGCCTGCATTGGCTTGGTCACACCAAGAAGATGGACAAAAGCCACATCCTCAAAGACCTACTGTATGGCGAATTAGTAGAAGGCACCCGACCAGTAGTGAGACCACGCCTGCGCTTTAAAGATGTCTGCAAGTGGAACATGAAGACATGCCACATCAACACCAACAGATTGGAGGTTGGTGAAGAAAACGAGTGGACTGGCGGCAACTTGTCAAACAAGGAAAGAGAGGAAATAAACTGCCACAGAAAAGAGAGCCAGAAGGAAGGAGAGACAACAGCAACTCCAGCAAGCATCACTATTTGTTTGCAGTCACTGCACCAGAGATTGCCATTCAAAAATTGGTCTGTTCAGCCACTCACGCAGTTGTTGATTTTTTAAAAAGTGGACACTACGCCATCTTCTTTAGTAGATGGAAGGATGCCAACAACTTCATTCACTTTTTATTTATTTTTATTTTCCATCTCTCATTTTATAAGTAGAAATTAATCAAGTATTAAATGATAATTATGATTATTATTACCAATATATCATAATCATGATAATCATAATGTTGAATAATGATAATAATTACAATAATTCTTTTAAAATTAAAGCAATTATGATAATTGAACAATTATGGATTCTTAAAATGTAAAAATTTAGTTTTTATTAATATCATCTCAAAACTTAAAGAATAAATGGCAAGATATCTCTTATTATAATGGAGATTCAGTGTCTGTCTATAACCAAAACTATGTCACTGATTACATTACAATACTCTCAGAAATTGTGCACGTTTATCAATGAATATTCAATATATAGTCAAAATTGTTAATACACAGAACAAATCATATTTACTAAAGATGTCTATGAAAATTTGAGTTAGATTTGCCTCATCAGATCGTGCTGACAGCACGGATATTTATGACTCTCTCTAGCCAACCGTCCCTATCAGTCATCATGCACAGAATCTGCACAGAGTTAGGTCAACCTATAGTGGTATGTCCATGTGTAGATGTCAACAGCAGAATTTCAGGATCAAGTAACCAATAGGCACCCCAGCTGTGAGCTAGATTCAAAGGGATAGGTTTTACTTTTCAATGTCAACTTCCAGTTGTTTGGTAACAGACAATTTTTAGAACGTTTTTTTTAAAAAGTTATTTCATGTTGTTTTTACTTCAGTAGCAATTCTGGTTTATTTATGAAATTATAAATGAAAGACATTTTTATATTAAAGACGTTTTTTTTTACTTATTTTATGTTGTTGTTGTTAATTCAATAGCATTCTTTTTTTAATTATAAAACTTTAAACAAAAGACACATTTAACACAGGAATGGTTAAATCTAACAGTTTTAAAAAGACACGTTTAACACAGGAATGGTTAACAGTTTGTTTTTTTAAATTATTATTAGTGTTGAAAAATATTCGTCAACTTTGAATTAAATAGCTAAACTTTTGATTTATTAAAGTAATGCTCGGGTGTCAGAGCAATTGAGTGTGATATAGGATTTTCCCATAGAACTGTTAACCACTCCAGTGTTAAACATGTCTATCATTTAAAGTTTTATAATTTAAAAAAAATTGCTATTGAATTAACAATGACATGAAATAATTTTTTAAAAAAACGTGTCTTTCATATAAAAAGGTATCTTTTGTTTATAGTTTTATAATTAGAAAAATGCTACTGAAGTAACAACATGAAAACTAAAAAACGTGTCTTTCATTTAAAGTTTTATGATTTAGAAAATGCTATTAAATTAATAACAACATGAAATAAGCAATTTATGGCAAACATTCAAACGTTTGTATCATACAAGTACTAGAATGCAGAGGCTTCTTGTTTATTTATTTATTAATACACATGAAATTAACAAAAATCATTTCTTAAACAATATATATATATATATATATATATATATATATATATATATGTGTGTGTGTGTGTGTGTGTGTATGCATATGTGTATATCTATGCAATTGTGTGTTTTAATATATGCATTTGTGTGTGTATGTCTATTTGCATACATGTGTGTATTCTAATGTGTGCCTTTATATATTTGTGTGTGTTTTAATCTGTGTGTGTGAGTTTTAATCTATGTGTGTGTGTGTGTGTGTATTTTGTACTTCTGTCAGTGTCCATATTCATATATCATATATGCATGTAAAATACATGCATATGCTTGTGTTTGAATTTTGTGCACATAACTTGTGTATGATTGATTATCTTTTTATTGTTTTATATATATTATATATATATATATATATATATATAAAACAATAAAAAGCAATAAAGAAAACAGATATGGATAAATAATAGGGTATACCTTTGGTATGGCAATCAGTCAAGGACAATTAAAACTCTGAATTCAAACCTGTTAAACTCTGCTTAAGGAATTAAAATCGTATAACATCTTACTCATGTGGAAGGGCTGAGTGAAAAAAAAATTATACATACATATATATATATATATATATATATATATATCAAAAATCAAGTAAAAACAACAACCAACCAACAAAAACTGTACTTAATATACAGGTAGCTTCAAATGCACATGTGGTGTTTCAGAATTTAACCTGCTAGTCTCTCAAGCATTTGGAAGTAAAATCACTCCATCCCTATATAACTCTACAAATGTGATCTTATGCCAAAGTTGACTCAGTTCAACATTCTATCTATAAACGATACTACTCATCTTTTCATCACAGGTTTACAATAAACCTTGCGAATTCCGTTGAATGTTATTAAGATTTTGACAATGCTTTTTACTCCCATTATTTGATTTGAGTCGTTTTCATTTTACATATGCAGGCTGCTGTGTTTGTTGATTCTAATTGATAAAAATGTGTAGAAAGGGATGGGTTGAAAAGTTCCCAAAAGTGCAGATCAATGACATGGCCTTGTAGAGGGGGGGGGTACAATCATTCTTCTTAGATCAGTTGATAGGCTTTGATGCTGATGATTCTCTATGAATATACATTTATCAGTAGAAAACTGAATGATGCCTTTATATCTTCTTTTTGCTTTAAAGTTCTTTACCAAGATCATCAATCATACATAAGATATGTACGCAAAATTCAAACACAAGCATATGCATGTATTTTACATGCATATATGATATATGAATATGAACACTGACAGAAGTACAAATACACACACAAATATATAAATGCACACATTAGAATACACACATGTATGCAAATAGACATACACACACACAAATGCATATATATATATATATATATATATGTACACACATATTTATTCAATTCCTAGACGAAGCTGTTGGCATTTCACATAGCAATAATACCCTTGGGAAAGGTATGAATCCATATATTCTCCCTCCAGCTATGGGTTAAATAGTACGGCAGACTGGGCCCTTCAGCCTTGGGTAGGTAACCAGTCTAGGAGAGGGATAACTCTGAATTCAAAATTCCTGAGGTCGGTCATTGATTGAGTTTGTTTCCCGAGATCATTAATAAAAACCCTACAATCTATTTAGAAACTTTAGTTGGGACCTATAAATTTTCCCTGACTCATTCAAAGCAAATATGTGTATCCTAGGATGCACTAAATCAAGAAGCTATCAACATCACTGTAAGTAAAAAAAAAAAAAAGTAAAGTCGTTGGGATGGCCTAAAGTCGGTATGAGTCATACAGTGAGGGAGTCTATCCCATTTTCACTTGTGCTTGACCAAGGAGATTATCTTAGTATTTGGGGTGGGATGCCACACCTTCCACCAACTCCTCCCTTTACCGCACATATCTCTGTGCTACTCATACCCTGAGTTGGCAAGGGCCGGTATCGAACCAGGAACCTTGTGATTCCTAGCCAGAGGCTCTACCGACTGAGGTAAACCGGCCTTATAAGTATATGTAAATGCTTGTATATGCTTGTAAATGATGAATAAGTGTTTAAACTGACAAGTATTAGCTGAATTTTGATCGGAAACATTCTCTGTATAATATCTAATCTATGATTAATGGAAAAGTGTTGGGTAAAGTGCAAAAATAAGGAATGAGATTATGTTGAAAATATTAATATCTGGTGTACATGAGAGTGTGCTGAAAAGTTCTTGGCCTAATAAAGAAACAATTGAATATCTTGTCTCAACTGAATCTTGTGGGGCAGTTGTGCTTAGCCAGTTGTTAACCAAGAGTATACTGACTGACTGACTTCAATACTGAGAGATGAATATATAGGATCTTAGTTGGGCCAAGGACTTTTCAACATTGTCCCTTAGATAGATATACATTCCCACTAGTAAAAGTAAAGTTGGTATTGTCAGTATCAGCCAGAGAGCAAAGGAGTCTATCCTCTTTTTGCTAGCACTAGACCAGGGAATTTTTTTGGCGGGGTGGAGCGCCACACCTACCCTCAGCTTACCACTTTACCGCACAGATCAGATTACCTAATCTGTGCTCTACTGACTGAGCTAAACCACGACTCGTGGATATACAATAAGGAGAAGCACTTGAGAAATTATAAAGACAGCAGGACTTGAAGATATACCACAGTATGATAATTTACTTATTACAACCTTTTATATGTTTATTTAAGAGCTATTGCTTCAATATGTAAATAGTATAATCTTGATTTAACTCTCTCTTACTCTTTTCTTTTTTTTCATTCTTTTCATCTATTCAGCATGTTCAATTATGCTCACTCTCTATCTTTCCCATACTCTCATTCTTTCTTTCTTATATTTTTTCTGTGAAACATGTCCTTTTTCTTCCCTTTCTTTATAATAAAAAAAAGGAATGGTCCATTATTTAGCTGAGGTGTCGACACTTATAAAAATAAGAATTCAGTGGATAAGCAACACCACATAATCAGGATTTACATTTTTGCATTTCATCTTGAATGATTTGGAGAGTCAATTTCAACCAGAGGGTGTCGCAAGATGATACCGGTTGTAGTTTTAAGAAACACGATTATTAATATATACATTTATTCACATTAAGGCTATTATAAACCATGTGTAAGGATTATCTTCCCTTGTTTGCTGTGGTTTGCAGTTAGGTGGCGTTGCAACCGGGATATTTAAAGACAGTCCTGTGAGAGTGACATTCTCTTTCTACAGGTCCCTGCAGCTAGGAACTAGACAAATTTGTCTTTGTCCATTTGGACTGGAGGGCTTAGCCCCCAGCTACAGGCTTACATGTGTGTATATATGTGGCCCCTTTATACTCTGTCTGCATAGAATCTTGGCTCACTTCTTGTGCCCTCCGCTATCTGTGTACCAGATACTCAAGGTTTTCTATGCTGTAAGTCAAAATTTTCAATCATGTTATACCTCAGCTATCTTCAAGGACTCTTTTCTCTTAGAACATTTATCTAACTTGTTTTCTATTCTTTCTGTTGGACTTTGCTCAGACAATAAAGTCTATTTGTTGGAATTTGTTCTATATAAATATGTATATTTATGGCATTGGGTTACCCGCAGGGATAACCTAGTGCATTATAAGAAATTGGTGTTGGCTACTGCATTAACATCACCCTAAGTCTTATACATGTAATCAATCTTATATAATCATATGTTGGTGGATTAATTTTACATTTGCAATTCATGAGTATTTTTGATATTTCAAATCATTGGTTTTTCTCTTTTGACAGATGGCTTCATTTCAATGATCATTCTTTAATGTTTTCTGATCGTGTAATTCAATTCATATTCTGGCTCCCCCACCCCAAAGAAAAAACTGTGTATTTGCTTCCTTCTGAGCAATCACAAATCTATCATTTGAATCTTTTATCTGTTTTTTTACTAATTCATTTATCAGTCTTCATCCTTTGTTAATTGTTAATTGTTAATTAGACAGACCTAAAACAAGGTCACTCCATCTCTTCCTCATCAACCAGAATCGGAGTCGGACATCAAACAGAACGTCTATCATATCCGAACTATCAGAAGGCCGTAGCAAGGGCTCCGATAATACCCTATCCCAGGACTCAGATAAGTGACAAATTATAAACATTTGCGCAGACGAACTAAAGTTTGCAATCCTTATTGTTATATATACATATTCTATGATACACGTCTTTTATTCCTATTTCTAGTTGTTTGGTTATTTCTTTAACTCTTCTCCTGTCTGCCACACTCGTGGTCAACTCCATACTTCAAACCTTGGAGTACTGTCGTTTCGTGTCTTATTTCTTTATATTTACTCTTTTAAGTTCTGTAGTAGTTATCTATCTGTAGTGATTGTCTGCCCCTGCTGGGATGGACCTATGTCCAAAAGAGTTATCTTTCCTTACTGCGAGGGTTTTTGCCAATAGGTGACACTACTAACTGGGTATTTAAATCTCAGCCCAGGAAGCCCTGTCTCTCTCTCTCTCTCTCATGGTCTAGCATCCACAAAAGATGGATTAGACGCATGGTGTCTGTCCATTAAGTGGTGGTCTTTGCCCCCCAACTATCAGTAAGTGACTCTCATATTCTTTAGGAACACTTTCCTACTTCCAAAAGACTTTCATCCTATCTTTTAATATAATGTCATGTATGTCATGTTTCACGTGCTCAGACAATAAAGTCTGTATTGTTGTTATGTTGTACTTCTTTGTTCGGATTTATTGATGTAGATATTCACCTACGTTGGAAAGTTACTCTGAGCCATCTAACATATTATAAGAACCATTCATTTAATTCTTATATACCCAACCCATTTGCCACAGTTAGGATGCGACACAAGGTCATAAGTATAGGGCATCCAGCAAGGATTGCTATTCAGTAGTAATGGATCTCGGAGACTAACTTGTTAGACATTACACCATGATGGGGCACCCTGTCCTGGGATAGGACACTAAACTGCATCTGGTAGTAGGCCTCCAGTTCTGAAGCTCAAGGGAGTGTGGAGTACCCCTTCATTGCTATTAATCTTAATTCAACTCAGTGGTAATACCTATTAGGGTCTCATCTATGGGTCAAATAGATCTTTTTGAAAATTATTAATACTGGATAGGAATATGTGAAACCATATAACTGTGTGAAAACAAATGATTATTACTAAATAAAATTATGCATGTAATACTTGAAAGAATAATATATAAATATATTTATTAATAATGGAGATTCGGTCTCTATTTGTCTGTAACAAAAACTACATCCCTGCTTACATCACAATTACCAAAGTCATCATTACATAGAATAAACAATTATTATTAATAAAATAAATAAAAGCTATTCCTTATAATTCAACATTTGAATCCTTTTCATTGTAATAAATAAACTATATATAAACTATGAAATTGATTAAAAAATTGTATTACTTTAAATTATTTGCAAAATTTGTAATCAATCATAAAAATTATTTTTTACTCTGGCCTTTTTTTATGTAAAAAGAACTTAACTAGAATTTTACAAACAAATAAATACCTATGATTTTGTGTAAAATCTATGAGTAAAATATTCAAAATGATTATTTAACTAATAATTAATAGATGCACACAACATTTTATTTCAGGGAGACAGATCAAAGTTTCATTTCAAATTGTTTTATATTTTTTACTCCTTTATTAAATTTGATGATTTTACTTTCTTATGATAAAACCCCTCTGACATTGAATTTTTAACTCCACCCAACTCAGGCAATATCTTTTAAAAAATAGATTTTTTACACTGCCAGAGGGTTTTTTTGCTAGTATATATAAAAAGAATACTTGAAACTATAGAATTGTTTTGGTTGTGTTTTTTTTTTTGGGGGGGGGGGGCATATCAACCCTCTTTCAGGTCAGTTAATGCTGAATCAAGTAATTTTGATAAACGGACTCAGGTTCCTTTCAATACCTATGGTTGCTTAAGTGGTCACTGACTACAGAATTGTATGCAAACAAATGAATATTATTAAATGAAGTTGTTAAATAGGAATAATTTAAACTATTTAAGTAAGTAAAGTAGGCAGAGTCTATTGTCAGTATCAGGCAGATAGCAAGGGAGTCTATCCCCTATTCATTAGTGCTAAACCATCAAATTTATCAAATTGCATAAATTAAATGCATTAAACACATTTACTGTTGATAAATCCAAGTCAGTATTGAGTTTGGGTTCAGTTGGTTAATCCTTGTTCAGTTCCTTAGAGACGAGTGTTGTATCAGTTCGTAGAGACGAGTGTTGTATCAGTGGATACTCCTTGTAGCAGAAACTCTGTAATATTCCTTGAAATCCTCCTCTGTAGGTCTTATCACAGAAAGTTCTTCTGCAATTGATTTCAGGACAATTACCAATGAACCTAAATGTGTTCTGTATAATTTCTGATTGGCCATTTTTTACCGGAATTGCCTGCTGCTGATATTGGGAAAGTTCATAAATATGAATGGGAATTTGGCATACATCTTATACTAAAGATAATCCAACAATTATCTTAAGGGAACATGTTAAAGCGGACACAGATGAGCCTTGTGTACACGATGTCTGATTATTTCTTATAAGTGGTTGAAGAGAAGGTGGAGTGAACTGTACTGCCGAGCACAGAAATTGAACTCACAACCTCCAGTTTATGAGTAATGTCATTTTATAAGCATTGTCATTCCTGTTGGTTAGAATGGTCCAGCAAGTGAATAGAAATAAAAGCCAAGGAATTTCTGGAGAACCTTTGCTACTCTACTTCACTACACCTTTTGTCTTGCCAGTTGGAAGAGCAAAAATTGAAATAGAAACAGAATTTTTTTGAGACT
This sequence comes from Doryteuthis pealeii, assembly GCA_023376005.1. NCBI lineage: Eukaryota > Metazoa > Mollusca > Cephalopoda > Myopsida > Loliginidae > Doryteuthis > Doryteuthis pealeii. The sequence continues at coordinate 34,358,482 of CM042137.1, read as the reverse complement.
TTAAACTATTATCTTATGAGATGTAATAATTAAACAGTATTAATACAAACTAAATAAGTAATGATAGTAGTTGAATTCTATTACAATTTTGTAAATATTAACTCATATAAAAAGAAAATCTTTTTTTCTACTTTGAGAAATCAAAATTTACTATTTCTTCATTATAATAGTATACATATATAAGAGCAGAGATCTTGTTACACTTTAAACTACATAAGGAATTTACTTTTTAAATGTAAAGCATCTTTATATACTTGATATTAACCTGTAAAAAATTTCCATCATCTGCAGCCGAAACATCATCAGTAGTAAGTATCCATTTCCATCTTCTATGATTCCATTCCTTCTATGGTGACATTGATTAGACTAGCCTCTGTCATATCTTATAGTATGATTTACGTTTAGTACCGAGTCCAATGACAGTTGTACAATTGCTGTCATGACTCAGGATTTTGATTACCTGGTATACAACAATGATTTTTACAATACTCTCCTCCTGAAAGTCACATATAAAACAAACAAAAACTGAGAAAGTTATACTGTTCTTTATATCAATAGATAATAAAAGGAGTGAAATATAGGGATTAATATAAATTAAATCAAATCAAAAATAAGAAGTTAAGTCTCCAGGATCCCTCATACAGGAAGAACACTCTGAGCATGTGCAGAGAAAATGCCCCTTTCCTAGCGCCAAAAAGAAACCTTGGCCATTCCAACTGGTAACACACATTGACAATCTCAGGAGAACATATCCTCTTCAATACATAGCTATGAACCTAGAAATAAAATCTGACCATGAAAAGTGTCTTTGTCTTTTCTTTTGCCTTCCTTAATTTCGTTTCAGCTCAACAACCAACAGAAAGAAGAATTAGATATAGAAAAATTAAATGGAAGAAGTTACTTATTTTAAAAACAAAAAAATTACAAAATGTTGTAAAAACCTTTATCACTTTTTTTTCTATATCTACTCACAATTTTGTCAATAAGTCTAGTTGGAGTGCCCTTGCGTAAGCAGTAACAATTAAGCTGTGAAACTGCATTTGAATTCACGGGTAATCATCTGAAGATGACTTATTTTAAGGTAATTAAAATAATAAATAAATAAAAAAACATCGAAAACAGAACCCATGGTTAAAGTGGCCTAAACATTGTGTTTATACACAATAAAGATGAGGACAACAGTCAAAATATAATTATTCATATCAAATAATTTTTAATTGAAATAGATCACTAATTAGGACTAAGCCTATTCTAGTAGTGACCACCTCAAGTGGATTTAATAGGTTTGAATTCAGATTTTTCCTTCTAGACTGGTTACCTATCCAAGGTTAAAAATCCCGTCTGCCCTACTATATACCCATAGCTGGAGGGGAAGTAATTGGATTCATACCTTTCCAAAGTGTATTAGCGGTATCTTAACTGTAGCTTTGTCTAGTATTTGAACTTGGATCGACGACTCTTTTTCCTGCGGCTCTAACCATCACACCACGCACCTCCAACTTTACCTCATAAATACACATACAAACACATCAAGGGGTTTAAGAAAAAATATTAGCAACACCAGAAACTCCCACCAAATAAGCAAAAACCTTAACCCCATAAACTTAAAGTAGAGAGAGTTGGAGGTTTTATTTAGAATTGTTTCTACCTCACCAATTAAAAACATTTGATTTCAACATGTTGTGGCCACTTGTTTGATACTCTTCAATCAATTTACTGTATTTGGATTTAGATTTAATTATTGTTTTATACAAAAATAAACAAATTAAATGCAAATATTGATTCTATAACTTCAAACCATCTGAGCAAATTAAAATCAATTTATATGTTGTACATTTCTATTTATTTTAAAACTGTTTTCAGATAAAACAAACAAATCCACAAATTAGTGACCTGCAATACTAATTCTAGAGTTTATGTCACTGTTTAAATAACACTTCACCATGAAAGCAATTATACAAATACAAGTTGTTTGTTTGGTTTAATAGCATATTAACTCTTATGGATTATTCAATGACAAATCTTGCTTTTTTTATATATGATTTGTTTAAGAAACAATTTTCATGAACTTCATGTGTATTAATAAATTGGCAGAAATAATTTTCGTTGACTTTATATGTATTAATAAATTGACAGAAATAAGTTTCATTGACTTTACATGTATTAATAAATTGACAGAAATAAGTTTCATTGATTTTACATGTATTAATAAATTGACAGAAACAATTTTCATTGATTTTTATATGTATTATAAGAGTATTTACGGAATCGAAGGAGCCCTTATTCTCTGTAGTTGTAGGCAAATTTTTGGACAAAGAAGGAACAACACAAAAGTAAATGCAGACACTTGTATTGACAAAAAATTACATATAATTGTTGCAGATTTAATGGTATTTGCTACAGACTTATCTGTTGAGGAATTTCTTGTAGTACTGGTGATAACACTGTTTTCTTCTCATTGGTGGGAAATGTAGAAAAGACGCATCGTCTCGGTAGTTGTTCTTCCTTTGGTCAGTATGCAGTAGTACCGGCCTTTATGCAGTATGCAGATACTATGCCTTAGAAGGAATCTGGTTGTAAATTTCTTGTGATAAGTGGACCCTGTTTTGGGGCTTGGTAATGAGAGCTTGGGGTCTTATGTCTCTTCTCCAGTACTGCTTTGCGATAAGTGGCCCTGTGTTTGGGCTAAGTGAGAGAACATTAGTTTTTACGTCTCTTCTCCAGTAACGGTTCCCTGATAAGTAAACCCTGGTTTTGGGCTAAGTGATGAGATCATTTCTTTTGACGTGTCTCTCCAGTAATGGTTCCCTGATAGGTAGGCCCTGTTTGTGCTAAGTGATGAGAGCAATTGTTTTTGACGTCTCTCGTTGGTAACGGGTTCCTCATAAGTAACGTTTTGGTATTTGGCGCCAACATACGATGTTGGCATTCACCCTCTGGCAGCAGGGGGAGATAATTAGCTAAGGAATTTCCGATAATTAATAAATAGACAGAAATAATTCTCATTGACTTTATATGTATTAATAAATTGACAGAAATAATTTTCATTGACTTCATATATATTAATAAATACTAGTCGTTGACCCTCAACCACTGCCTTTGAGCATCTATATGATAAAAAAGGGGAGCATGTTTGGCATAAGAGCAATTTGAAGACTACAGTTGGGACAATCATACAGGTATTAGGGGTTGACATGACCAGCCAATTTATCAATTGTGGCATCTCCGACTGCCCAATTAGCCCAAATAAGGGCTGAAGTGAAGTGTTGCATATCATAGGACTACTTAGTACCCGGGTCACAGACTACTCAGCCACCACAATTCTACCCTCAATTATTAAAGGTCACCACCCACAGCCAAAAGGTCTTACCCCTCTGCAGGGATGTAGTTAGCATATTCTACAGCCCCAACTGACAAGGCAGACAAATATAAGTCACTAGAAACATATACTCTAGACATACTAGGTAAGCACCATTTTTTTTCATTGACTTATCCTGTAACCAGTTTTAGCTGTGGGTGTGCTACTCATGTGGTGTGTCTAGAACAAGAATAATCTGGCAGAGCCAATCTCCCTCCAGTTTAACAACTGCTTTGAATTCAGAGTTATCTTTCTCTTAGCTTGTTGGCCATCCCAAGGTTAAAAAGCTCAGTCTTCCCTACTATTTACCCATAGAGGGAGAATAAATGAATTCATACCTATCCCAAGCATTAGTATTTACTCATCCATTCACTATATGTAAAATGTGACACAAGGTTGTGAATGAAGGGCATCCAGTGAGAATCGAACATTCTATTTATTAAATGGATCTGCAAGACTAGATTGCTAGCCATTATACCACCATGGGACACCCTACCATTCTCAAGGGTATTAGCGCTATGTGAAATGCAAACAGCCTCCTTCAGGATTTAAATTTGGGCAGTCAAGTCCACTTCCTGATACAAGCACCTCCATACACCAAACACCCACCAAATCTGGTAAATTCATCATGAATATTAAGTTCATTCTCTAATATAATCAATTTTTCTATTCCCTGTTATCAAATACTTTAGTAGTTGTTCTAAGATTGTACTCTGGTGACCATACCAAGGTTTAAAAGCCCAATCTGCCCTACTATTTATCCATAGAGGCAAAATAGTTGAATTCATATCTTTCCTTAGAGTAGGTATTTACTCAATCCATTTGCCATAAGTAGGATGTGACATAAGGTTGTGAGTGTGGGGCATCCAGCGAGGATCAAACTTGCTTTTCATTAAAGGGTATTAGCTTCCTACATTAAGTCCACTCCCTAATATAATCAATATTTCTGTTCCCTGTTAGTAAATATTTTAGCAGTTGTTCCAAAATTGTACTCAACCGCCACACAGTTAATTATATAGTGACAAAAATTAAATAAACAAATTACATGTTTATATAATAATCATGAAAAATATGAAAATACACTCAACAACACACCCTACAACATGAAAGATAAATCTATTACTGATTTTACCCAAATGGAGTGTAATACGTATACAACATTGATTTTCTGGCACTCTTGGTCGCAGAACCATGCCAGATTATCCATTAAAGCATTAGAACTGCTAGGAAGTGAAATTAAACAAATATTTTCAACAGGCTTGCCAGAATTTATCACATCTAACATATGCTTAATGAAAAATGAATAACATTTAGCCTTTCATTCAACAAAGTGTTTCTTGGTTTGGGTTTGCTTAAGGGGTGTACAATTTACTGGTTTTTAAGACCATATACACATCGCAAGGTTCCTGGTTCAATGCCAGTCTATATCAACTCAGCACATGAGTAGCAAGGATTGAGTAATCCACATGGTAAAGTAGAGAGCTGACGGTAGGTGTGGCACTCCACCTCAGCAAAAGAAATCTCCTGGTCTTGCACTAGGAAAAAGGGGATAGACTCTCTGGCTGATACCGTCAAACTTTTTACTTACTTACACATTACTTTAAAACAACAGTTAAAATTTGTGATAGGCTGAACCTTTGTCAAGAATAAGATTGATTGATTTTAATGGCATGTCAACACATCTAGGGATATTTCATGCTTAGAAGTTAGAGAATCACATTCATATCTTCTTGGGACACATTTGTTCATTATTGTAACACTTCATATATGTTCGTTATATATGCGTATTGTATTATGTTGTACATTAGTTTATCTTATTTTTTTTTCTGTTTATTCAGTATTAATGTATCAGTGGATAAACTAATCCTAATATTAGAACAATAGAATTTTGTATTAGGTGATCAGTATCCAGCTATATTGCAAGTTGAATCTGCACTAAGCATCAGAGTAATGGTAGGTGGTTTATATACAGGTTTGGGCTGTTCCACTATGTACTTTGGTCAATCTCATTCCCTTGACTGATTTTCAGTGTGGACACTTTAATCCATAAATACCCAACACATGGCTATGTTCTGGCAATTAGTACAGAGCCTGTATTCAGTTACAGTCTGTCCATTTTTTTCATCTGGTAAATGGATGCTAGTTACAGCCTTACTGCGAAGCAGAGTATGATATGTTGATTCTACAGGAACCTGGTGAGTAGGGAATGACTAAACGTCCTCCCAAGCACCAAATAGTTGGTAAAGTATAACCTATACAATTCTGCTCATCTATAAGTTTGAGATAGATGTGCATCAATAGTGTTGGTGAGTTGAGTTAGAGGAAATAAAACGAAAGTGAGATCTGTAGATTACTTATTATATATATATATATATATATATATATATATATATATATAGATAGATAGATAGAGAGAGAAGATCAAGCAGAGTATAAATTTTCCTGGCCTCCCACCTGTAGAAGACTAATTACCGTCAAATTGGAAGACAAAGGTAGCAAGCAAGCCGTAACTCAAATACAGTTCCTGCATTGCCACAAGCACAGTACAGAGTGGTGGGTTATTTATCTAAGCACCATAGCCCCAAGTCATCAGCCAATCAGGACTCAGGGAATGGTATCGCCCATACGCAAATATGGAATATTCTTGAGTGCCATATATACCAGCTGCTTCATGTCAAATTCACTCAGACCTAGCTGGAGGTCCACTTCAACAGCATACTGAACGACTTACTTCAACAGCCTTCTTACTCACTCACTTCAACACCACCAGATTAACACAAGGTTTTTTTTATGTAGGGAGCCACACACAAACCAAAGCTCATCTGATGACCAGTGCACTTCAGGCACCCACAATACATCCGGCCCTGCTCCTTTTAGCTGAATGGAAGGTGCTGCCTGGGAAGATGGCCCCATGAGACCACATGATTTATTTTACCTCACTAAGTTAGTCTCAATTCTTCCTCAGTTTTTTGTAACTCTAATCATTAATCCAGGCTCTTCAAGATTATTCCAAAGGTAAAAACTATTATTTATATAATTGTCACCTTTATATTTCCCAACTATTTTAATTCTCTGGCAAGGTCTTGGTATTTATCTTACATAATTTATGGATTGTCAATGAATTATGTACATACTGTAGTAAGAATATTTTGAATCAGGGTTTGTTAGATTCAAAATCAGAGGGAGTTAAGTAGGGAATTTCCATAAACATTTGGGTTATGATTGATTAATGATGACCTCAACTTATCCCCTTCTGATATGCATGACTTACAGGCGTGAGAAGTTTAGTTTAGATGTGACTAGATTGTTGACAAGTGGACGTCTCTCAGAGTCACACTCACCACGTGGTCAAATATCTAAGTTGTTTTAAATAAGAGACTTAAGAAAAACAACAAGTTTTGTTAAGTTATTAAAACAAGTGATGACTAGACCAACATGAAGAAGCAACCCACAGGATCAGCCTGAGAGTCAACCCTGAAGAACATGGTGGCCAATGAAATAGGAGAAGAGTCACAGGTATTCTACCTTATTAACCCAGGTAAAAACAACCAAGTGAAATTATTATTCACCGTTAGTGTATCAATGAATACATTAATCCTAATATTGAAACCTGGGTGAGTAGAAAACAATTAAGTGTCTTCCTTGGCACCATGAAGACAGCAAAGTAGAACCAGAATCATTAATATTATCATTTTAAAACTGTCAATAATATAACATTTTAAATGTAAAAGAAATTAGACCAACTTTATATAATCTCAATGAACTTTAGTTATTTCCAACCCGGATACGCTGAAATTATCTAAAGTCTTTAGAAATTATAATTGAAATCTCAAATCAGATAATGAAAATTGATGTCTTTGCAAGGTTAACTTTGTTCAATTCTTATCATAAAAATGTGACACTGCTGATAAGAAAGCATTACATCTTGAAACATTTTATACCATCACAAATGTTGATACATCTTCATAAAAGTAACAACAATAAAAATGGTTGCTTAAACAAAAACAAAAAAAAAAGCTCTTTGTCTGTTTTCTATTTCACCCTTCATGAATGATTTTGATTTTAATGATTTTCCAATTCACAATTCATTATTTTCCTTTTCCAAGTCCTAATTACCCAATTCTTCAGCCATATTGACTACTTGTGTTCAATCGATTGCTCTTCTAAATGTCACTGATTGTGATGTTAACAAAACTGGAAAAAAGATTTCCCTTAAATTAACTCTTAAATTGATTCAACTTTAAGTTTCATTTTCATTCTTGATTTTGACTTTAGTTATTTCCAGAATATTTAGATTCTTAATACAAAACATTTCAGTCTTACCTTACTCGTAATTTAATCTTGAAATATTCATTTTCTTAAACAGCTTGTCTGTGGGGTGGGGTGGGGGAGTATGTGGTTGATGTAATATTAGAACACAGAAATGTCTACATAACGATAATATTTAAAGAAATCCCAGATAAGTGCTTTGTTGAAATTACAATATTTGAGAGAATATGTGAAACATATCTAGTTACTACAAGGTAGGTATTTAACCAACCTGTTTGCTACAGGTAGGATGTGACACAAGATCACAAGTATGGGGCATCCAGCAAGGGTCAAAATTGCTATTCAGTAGTAATGGATTTGCAAGACTAACTTGCTAACCATTACACCATGATAGAATGCACAGCTAGTTCTTACCAGGGCTGTGGAATCAGAACGCAAAATCATTGACTCCAACTCCTCTTTTCTTGGCACGTTCAACTCTTGTTTACTTAATTTATAATGAATATAAAACTATGATTTTTTAATAATCTATTTATAAGGAGTGTGCTCTGTATAACTTTACAGACTAAACTAGGGCCATATAAAGAGTAAATTAAACTTGAGTCATAGTTGATATAGTTTTATTGACTCCGACTCCAGTGACCCCTTAATGTTGTATACCCCTTATAACATCGGGTGATAGAGAGAGAGAGAGACAAATACAGAGTTGAGTAGAAACTTACTTGTTCTTCATTTCTTCTTGCTACGTCTAGTCACCATGTTTCCTCTCCTACTTCTTTTGGCTGTCATGTTGTCTAGTCTCTTCTAAGGGCTTTTTTAAGGGCTAGTTTTTTTTAGTCATGCAATTAATTAAACCACAAGACTTATTTTCTTGATCAAGATTTATTTTTCTTGCCCATGTTCTTCCGCACGGGAGTTAACAACCCAGAGAGATAGGCATCCTCTCTGCTCAATATCAGGTTGAAAACTAAATCTAACTAGTTACGTTTTTCTCATGTTCAAGAATCGTGGGTCAGTGGGTGTCATCCAATGGAAATCTACCCGCCTACGCTTTCAACTCCAATGAACTATTTCAAACTAACTACAGGGTCTTGTCAACAACCCATGACACCATATAATATGTAACATTAATTGACCCTGACTCTATAGTACTGGTTCTTACAAGGTATGATACCTTCAGAAGAAAAAAAAAACTATGGGCTCTCAGATCCATTTTTACTGAAAAGTGAGTTCGATTCTCTCTAAATGCTCCATACTTGTGACCTTGTGTCAAATCCTACCCATGGTGAACGGGTTGGGTAAATAATTTTAAGGCGTCCCTTGACCCATGCCTATTTTAATGGTGAGCACAATTCCTTAGATGTTTACATGAAATAAGATTTGTAAGTCTATAAAAATCAAAATACTTTTGATACACCTTAATATGAACAAAATCAATTTTGCTTTCAATGTTTTTGATGTTTGGTCATCTCCCCTTTTTACAACTTCATTTTAATACATTTGTTATTCAATACACAAAATGAATTTTGCTTTCATTTTTGTTTATCTAATATTGATTACCTCAATTGTTTTTTTTTTATAGTTACTTTCATATTTCAAAATAATATGGTCAAGTTGATAGAAACTTAACTTTGAGGATTGTTATTATGTTACCAAGAACATTATTCTGTTTCAAGTCTGTAGTTTAATATATTCTTTTTGTAGTTATTTACTAAGCTTAACTTAGTTGTGGCACAAAGCCAGTAATATGAGGCACCCAGTGAGAATCAAATTCACTAACAATGGTGTGCTAATCTAGTTTGCAATCTATTAAACCACGTGAGGTACCTATCTCCTCTTTTTCAAACTATTTACTAAAAAAAAGCCAGTAATATGGGCACCCAGTGAGAATCAAACTCACTAACAATGGTCTGCTAATCTAGCTTGCTAACCATTTCCCCAAACAAATTGCCCCTGTTCTCTTTTTGCAGTTATTTTCTAAGCTTAGCTAACTTGTGGCACAAGGCCACAAGTATGGAGCACCCAGTGAGAATTAAACTCACTAACAATAGTCTGCTAATCTAGCTTGCTAACCATTACACTATGTTAGATACCTATGTCCTCTTTTGTGTATTGTCATTTCTCCTGGTAGCATGACTGTATATCTATCCCATTCCAGAGTCCTGGCATGGTATGAGGGTTAGCAAGCTAGTCTCTCAGATTCATTTCTACTGAAAAGTGAGTTCAATTCTCTCTAGATGCCCTAAACTTGTGACCTTGTTTTAAATTCTACCCGTGGTGAATGTGTTAGGTAAATAATTTTAAGGCGTCCCATTGTGGTTTAATGGTTAGCAGGTAAGTCATGCTAGATACATTATTACTGAATAGCAATTTCAATCCTTTCTGGATGTCCCATAAAAAAAATATTCATATCAAAAAGACATTATGTTAATCTGGCCTGGCAGTAGGTCAGAAAAATCAATATACCTCTCCCATTCCTTCATATGCAAATTGTATACAACCACTGTCCAATATCACTATAAGGATATTATACAAAAGCCACGTCTTAAGATAATTTGTTTAGATTTTAGGATAAAAGTATTTGCTTACTTCAATTAATTTCTATTTATCATAACTAACTAAAATTATAGAAGCTATTTCTTACAATTACTTGAATAATAATGGAGATAATAGATTCCTATATAATAACTTATTGTCTCCTCAGTTAATAATTATAACAGCAGCAATATATATAAGTCATCCACAGACACGTGTTTCAGTGTTTCACGCCTTTTCAGTGTGGCTAGACACAACAGCTAATTTTGGCTAGGGTCGAACTCAAACTGTTTGCCAGCCTGATATATTATCCCCTCGGCCACTAACAGCTGCTGTAGTGGGGACTGGTGCTTTTTAAACTATTAAATACACAGGTTTGTTTATATATTTTTACGGTCACAGAGAGATCAAGTTTCCGGGGAAATGATCATTGCTTATATGCTTAGTAGTGAAAGTTAATTTAAATTACCAATTAGAGAGCTCATACCAAATTTATGGGAGCATATATATATATATATGTGTGTGTGTGTGTGTGTGTGTATGTAAAAAGAAAAATTCTGTATGTATGTTTTTACAACAACCGAGAAAATGTCCTTTTATAAAGGAAAATTGGTGCAGACCAAAGTTCAATAAAATCTTTATCCTATTTTTGTCCAATAGGAGGTTAAAAAAAACTTTTACCCCTCATTTTCCATAAGGAAAGCTAAATAAAAATAACATATGGGTATAAATCAATGATATATCAAAAATTATCTAAAAAATTATTAAAATATATAAAACAAATTAAAGGATAAAACAACAACAAAAAAGACGAATAAAAGAAAAAATAGAACCAAAATGAATAATAAGAATAAAAGATGATAGAATTAATATACAGAAAAAAAAGAACTTTTCTTAATCTACATACCGTCTAACCTCTCATTTATGGACATCCCTGTCAACTGACTTCAGATACAACGGGAAAAACCTACAAGCAAAAAATAAAATGAAAAAATAAAAAAAAAATAAAAACGCTTCTAAATAGTCAATGATGTATTTTATTAGTTTTCAAAGTGACTATGTGATCACTGCAGAAAAAATAACTACATTTCCTCTACATACAAAAGGTAAATAAACTTTAACAATTTATAGTTTGATTTGTTTTGTTTTACAGCATTTCAACAGCATTTTCAGTGGGTTATTACATTTAATGCCAACAAAGTTTTAAAATAAATTCATTCTTAATGAATACTCAACTTTTTTATAAACACATTTTTCTATTCAACCCATAGATGGGACCCTAACAGGTACTACCACTCCAGGTCAGAGTGAACCAGGAGCAATGGTGATAAAGGGGTGCTCCACATTCTCCAAAACTGGAACCTCACCATCAGATAGATTTTAACGTCATTCCCAGGAGGTGAACAACCTCAGCCACTGCCTTCTAGCACCCATATGATAAAAGGGTTGGGGCTTGCCATAAAAGCAATAGGGTTGGGGCAATCATATAGATGCTAGGACTTGGCGTGACCAGCCATTGATAGGAAGGGGCCTCTTCAACCGCCCATCTAGCCTAAGTAAGGGCCAAAGTAGAGTGTTACATTTCATGGACTGCTCAGCCACCTGGGTTCAATCCTTAAGCATCACGGGTAACCAACCATGGCCAACAGGTGGCCCTATTGGAGGAACCTTACCCCTCTGCAGAGGTGCAATTGGTGTATTCTAACATCCCAGCCAATAGAGCGGAACAAGTTGTAGTGTATATTTTTATATTTATAATAAATGTAACGTTAGGGTATTTTTTAAAACCGTATATATTAGGAGTATTCCCTTTGAGAATCTCCCTTATTATTTAACCATAGCTGTGGGGAGGGGGAGAAGAGATGGATTTATGCCTTTCTGATGTAATGAATATGTAAATACCTTGGTACCCCATCACTATAATCTGATTGGACAGTGTCATGTATAAATAGTCGACACTGTGTTGGTACAGGCACCTAGACCTATACCTAAGCCTACAACTTAAGCTTACTCACCAGACTACCTCACAACAGCTCGGAAGATGAATTGCTATTCGACGTACCAATTACTACTGCGATAATATACCAAATACCAACTTCAGAATATATCCCTTCACCCGGATATATCACTTTCCTAAGGGCATTAGCACAAAGTAAAACACAAACAGCTTCAGGATTTGAACTTGGATCATCAATTCCATTTCCTACAATGATAACCATTATACAAAGTACATCTCCTACAACGAGCTTCTGTCGGATACTGCACCCCCCCTCTACTAGTAGAAAAGAAACAGTGAAACATCTCATTATACACTTAATTTAGAGTTTGTGTCCATCAAAAAAGAAAAGAATACTTTAAAAATACTTTGTGTTCTCAAAGGCAAACTGCTTATTACTTAATTCCAACTTTAAAGTTCCCAATTTACGTTCACTTAATTTCAATATACAATGATTAATTCGATCCCACATCTCACGCTAATCCCAGTTTTCATGTCTTTTGCATCAGATGTTAAAAAGGAGAAAACAACTCACAAAAATAGACCATGGTATTAACGTTGCCTCTTATTCATTACATGAAATGAATCAGAGGCTTTAAAAAAAAAAAAAAAAACAGAAAAAAGGTCCACTTGAAAAGCAGATTGTATAAAAAAGAAAATTATAATATAAAAAAGAAAATGAATTGTAGGGAAAAACATGAAAGAATTTCAAGTTGTTAATCAAGAGAAGATTTCTGAGGGAATTCAAAGATGAAGGTGTTGCCATGTTAGACATTTGCTTGAGATCAGAAACAAAAATATAATGATTTATTTCTTCATCCGAGATGGGTAAGTGCTAAACATCTACAGGAATGGATCAAAAGAAAATAATGAAGCATATATATATATATATATATATATATATATATATATATATATATATATATTCTGAGAGCAAGAAAACAAAGTAGTTATAACCAGGCTATGCTTGTAAGGAAATCTCTAAATATAAGGTATATTTAGACTGTAGGTTTTTATCTTACACATCTTTCATTAAACAAGACAATTTTTCTTTATTAATTTGTCTCAAAACATTTCTTTAGTTTGGTTTCCTTTTATACAGAAATAGTCAAAAAAATTATCTCTCTCTCTGTATGTATGTATGTATGTAAAAACCAATATATGTGTGTATTATTATTTGTATTATTCGGACTATTGTCCTCATCTTCATCATCTGTACAACGTTTCAACTGATGTGCCCTCCGGCCTTCTTCAGGTATTTCTTGTGAGACTTGGGAACCTTCTTTTCGAATTCCAATTGTCCAATTGGAACATGGCCTAATGGATAAAGGAGTTAGGTTAAGACAGTTCTAAGTGACAGTTATCTCTGGACTGCAGGTTCAATCCTGGTCAGGGGTAGCAGTAACATAGAATAATAATTAACACAACTTAATGCTCTACCCCAGCAATGATTAGCGGAATGAGAACAGGATACCCCTGTGGACTGAATAAAGGGTTGGGTTCGAAGTTCCATGATGGCTCTCGATTACAACAAGAAGGTTTCCGAGTTCGAAAAAAAAGGTTTCCGAGTTCGAAAAAAAGGTTTCCGAGTTCGGAAATAAAGGTTTCCGATTCCGAACAAGAAATACCTGAAGAAGGCTGGAGGGCACATCAGCTGAAACGTTGTAATGATAACAATGAAGATGAGGACAATAGTCCAAATAATACAAGTAATAAAAATCCTCAAGCCTCATCTCAATTCAGAGAAATAAATATATATATATATATATATATATATATATATATTATATAAGTATATTAAAAAATTGAAAAAACAGTGTGTTCAAATGAATGATATTTTAATGTAGGAGCCAATGTTTTGGTTTGTTTAACACACCATTGATAGGGCATTCATCTATATGAAAAAAAAGAAGAAAACTTTAAAAAACAGAAGTTTGTAAGTTTTGTTTTTCTTGAGGTCTCACGTATGTAATATTTATTACAATATATATATATATATATACACAGTATAATGAATATGCTTTTGCCAAGGTCATGAGGGGTGATGAACCATGCAGGACTGTGAGATGCCAAACTCAGATATGTCTATGGCTTTATGGCCTCCGAATCTGTGCTTTAGGCTTACCTGAACTTACCTAATCCTTGAGGTTCTTGCAAACTGAGCAAAATTTCTTGAACCCTCTGATTACTGTTCTGTAATCAACTGCCGCTTTACCTTTTGTACAACAAATGATTTGCTTCCGCTTGATTATGGCCCAGTTCGAAGCATAAATTCCTGAATTAGATTATGTTGCATATTCATCTGTGCAGCTTTCAAATCACAACATCGTTTGGTTAGTTTTGTTTCTTTGTTTAATGTGTTAAGTTTCTGACCGCCATCCTTGGCCAGTTGAAAAGGACTTAAAGTAAGTAAGTCCTGAGCGATAGAATCCTTTGGTAAGTGAATAAGTCCTAAGTTTGGAATCCTACGTAGTGTTAAAGGTCCAGTGATATAATCCTATGTTCCATCGTCCACGAAGATTCAAGCAATGTGTGTAGGTATGACCAGAACAGCAAGTATAAGTAACAATATCAGCAGCAGAGCCCTGCCAGTGATTGGACAAGAAGTTGGTCACATGGTTGTCTATAAGTACAAGTGGCCATCTGGCATACACCTTATATATCGGAAAAAACCCTACATAATGGTATATCAATCTTCATGGGATATATAATGTTAAATCCATCCTTGTAGGAGAACAGTAGTGGTTCCATTTAACCTGTAGCTGGGGAGATGAGGGGGGTTCATACCTTTCTCTAGAGTATGTCCAAAAGTGAATGTAATAGTGTGGTTGGAGTTCGAACTCACCTACTACAATATCACAGTCCAGCACATTAACTACTATGCCACATGGACTCCCCCTCAATGCACCACATGTCAGCACACCAACTACCATGATACTAACAACCTCAGTGGGTATCTTCCAAGGCTTCAATTTAATGTGAGATAGATCCTGCAAACTTACACATACCAAAATATTGCAAAACATTCCCATCTTATAGAATCAAGATATAATACTCACCTTCACAAGAAGGTTTCAACTAGCATCCAGTTGTACTAATTCTCTGAACATAGTCATGTATTGGGTACATATTGATCAAAGTATTCACACCAGCAGCCAATCAGAACCCAGAAAATAAGTTTGCCCAAAGTGCTATATACAGCATCTACTAGCTCAAAACAGACTGAACTTGCAATACAGCCGAGTACTGATCTGTGTTTGCAACTAAGTCATACACATCTACTATTTTACTTCTTACCTTTTCATACTTTTTCCAAGGCATTAGAAAAAAAAAAGTCTCAGCTAGAATTTTATTTTCTATTATACCAGCCACCCTTCCATTTAAATGTGAGATTTGAAATATGGCTTCTCACAAATGGCCCAAGAAGAGGAAAGCCCTGATTTCAGATTAAAGGAAAATTAATCTTATGAGAAACCAGTTTAGCACTTAAATAGAATCACAAGAATGAGATTATGAAGAAATGTCATTTAGTATTGAAGGCAAGAGAAAATTTGGTTTTGCCAGATAAGGATTTAGCTCTTAGGCTGAATTTCAAGTTTCCCCATTTTCCCCATCTAATATATGGTGCTAGACAATCTTCCTCTATTAAAGACATGTGGCATGAGCTGAAGCTATTTTAATTCTCAAAGAGTAAATACTATATGAGAAGTGTATTCTATAACAAAAGGTAATTCCTGGTTGACAGACAGACAGACATGAATTGTAAGCAACAAGGAATTTGTCAAAGCGATGTGTTATTGGTTTGGTTTGTTTTACGGCATATCAACCTCAGTGGGTCATTTAATGCTGATAAAGTTTTGAAATAAATCAATTCTTAATGGATAATACAATTTTTTTATAAATACATTTTTCTATTTAACCCATAGATGGGACCCTAACAGGTACTACCACTCCGGATCAGAGTGGACCAGGGAGCAATGGTGATGAAGGGGTTCTCTACATTCCCCAAACCTCCAAAACTGGAACCTCACCATCAGATAGAGTTTAACGTCATTCCCAGGACATGTAGACCCGCAGCCACCGCCTTCTAGCACCCATATGAAAAACAGGGGTTGGAGCTTGCCATAAGGGCAATAGGGTTCGGAAAATAGGTGCTAGGGCTTGACGTGACTAGCCGATTGATGATGTGTTATTGAAATGATTTTTCAGAGAAATTCAATGAAAAAAGAATGAGACTCTAGACCAGTGGTTCTCAAACTTTATACAGTCTAGGCACACTTACAGTACTACAGATACTTGATTGCACACAGTATACAAAATAGGACTAATATGTTATTAAGTTAACTGTTAAATATATAAAAAATAACACATTTAACAAAAGCAAACTTAACATACCTCTATGAAGTTCATTCATTCCTGTGTTAATGAGAAACATGAGCTTGATGAGACTGTGCAAGTTCTTCAATGTTTGGTCTTATGTTTGAGAGACAAACTCTCATTTCCTCATCAATGCATTGAAGAGTTCCTTTCTTTTTACACTTAATTGTTGCTAGGGTTGAAAATCCCAGTTTACATAGATATGAGGTGGAAAATTTCAATAAAACAATTTTTCTCAATAAAATTTTGTAAGCTAAGGGAATGTGTGACCTTATTTAAGCTACAGGTTGCTGGTGGTGAAATTTAACATAGAAATACATTTCAAATTCTCTTTCTCTCTACTCTCCAGAAAAACTAAGATTATATAATGAGGAGGTAGTCAAGAGATACATAGAGGGGAAGAAAGAGATAGACACAGAGTAAAGTAAGAGATTGGTCGGTTTTTAATTTAATTGCAAATTACGACTAATTAGAACAAATTAAAACAGAATTTTTTTCAAGCATAATTCAATCCTAAAAGTAAGGAATAATTTAGTATAATTTTCATGTCATTAAACTAAACTATAAAAATGCATTTAGGAAGCAAAAGTTGATAAACTCAGCTTTAGCATTATATATATATATATATATATATATATATATATATATATATATATATGGAGGCGCGTGGGTTAGTGGTTAGAGTCATGGAAAATGGACTGAGTCATGGAAAATGGACTGATTCGAGTTCAATTCCTAGACGAAGCTGTTGGCATTTCACATAGCGCTAATACCCTTGGGAAAGGTATGAATCCATATATTCTCCCTCCAGCTATGGGTTAAATAGTACGGCAGATAGGGCTCTTCAGCCTTGCATAGGTACCCAGTCTAGGAGAGGGATAACTCTGAATTCAAAATTCCTGAGGTCGATCGTTGATTGGGTTTGTGGGAACCTGTGATGCACCAATTCTTTCCTATCGACTGTGCCAAAAAGTGTGGATGGTCCAACACCAGCCTTCACCACTATAAACAAATCACTGTGTGGGTGTTCATTGTGTGTATGAACCCTCATACGTCGAAACTCAATGGGAGAGTCCATAATATATATATATATATATATATATATATATATATATAGTGGCCTACAGAAACTGTAACTTGCTTTATTCTCTAAGTCAGAGAATTTCAAGTGTATGGCTTTAAAATCTCACTATGATGTACTATATTTGCTGGGTTATGGTTACATACATATATGTAAACACGATCATTTTAGCAATATGCATGAATATATATATATATATATATATATATATGTCTTTTTATTGAACACTTTTATACATTTTTAGTGCTAAAAATCCTGAAGTATTTAAGTTTTTATATTTATTTACTTTTTCTAGATTTTAATTCATAATGGTATATATATATATATATATATATATATATATATATATATATATATATATTATATATATATACACACACACACACATCAGTTGAGGTAGCATGGACATGGAGTCAACACCTGGTTACTGACAGTTTCTTGCCTATGTGATCTTCAGACCAAACTCGGAAGATTGCATAGGCCAGAAACAGTTAGTAAGCAGTTGTTGACTCCATGTCCACGCTACCTCAACTCAAATATAAACGCTCTATCAATGATATTGAGCTCTATCTGGTTAGAAATATACCATCCATATCATCCACTATATATATATATATATATTATATATATATATATATATGTGTGTGTGTGTGTGTGTGAAGCTGTATGAAAAGCCAATATAAAAGAGACATTACAGGAAAACCAAGATCCAACTGACAGTTACATGTAAAGGGGTAGAAGGAACTAAAAATGTATAAATATTGTTTTATGAAAGATTCAGAATGATTCAAATAACATAAAAAATGTTTGTAGCAAACAGATTCTTCTTTTTATGGCTAGTTTAGAATCTCCAGGTAAGACAAGTGTTATTCTTACCAGAATTATAAACAGTAATAAAAATCTAGACACAAACAACTACGTAGGTGTGTGCATGTATATACAAAGAATATAGAATATATATCTATATACATGTTTATACATATATACACATACATTCATAAATGCATCCTCTGCATATTTTTTTCATACTTTCATACAAATAAATATATATATATATATATATATATATATATATATATAAATATAAATATATACATATGTATGTATATGCAGGCAGGTAGGTAGATGTATATGCACTTTGTGTGTAAATGCCCATTAGATATATACACATATGCATGCATATATATATATATATATATATATATATATATATATATATACACACACACAAAAATACATATAGATATGCAGATATGCACGTGTGTATGTGTATGCACATAGCCATATAAATATATACACAGGTATGTGTATGTATATATATATATATATATATTATATATATATATACACATCATATGTATATGCATATATATGTATATTTTGTGTGTGTGTCTGTATGTGCACATGGAAAAATAGATATATACACATATGTATTCACACACATACATAAATTAGATGTCTGAAAAAAAACAAAATTACAAAAGAGACAGACAAGAAACAACAGAAAAACAGAGGAAAATAGAAGCAGAAATAAAATTAAAAAAAGGAAAAAAATACAAAAACAAATTAAAATGCAGGAAAATTCACCGACACTGAAGTAGTACCTCAGCACCTTTTAGAATATTTACATTATTTCTTTCAGAAATCCGCTCCAAGATCCAAACATTTCTTCTACTGTTTATGGCTCAAGAAGAAAGTTTTCTCCAGAAGGTCAAAGAATTCCACAGCAATAAAAATGGCGCCATTTGCATAATGCCAACCAAACATTCGTCGATGTAAGGAAATAAGTGGAAGTCAAAATGGTGAAAGATGAAGAATACCAATGAGAAATCAGTTACAAAGTCATGAACCTCAGTAACTTGTGGTCAAGAGCATTATCTTGAAACAACCCTCTTTTCATTATTTGTATTATTCGGACTATTGTCCTCATCTTCATTGTTATCTGGACAACATTTCGGCCGATGTGCCCTCCGGCCTTCTTCAGATATTCCTTCTTGGACTCGGGAACCTTTTTGTCATAATCGGGAACCTTCTCGTCGTAATTGGGAGCCATTACAGAACTTTGAACCTAACCTGAAAAAGGCCTGAGGGCACATCGTCCGAAACTTTGTACAGATAATAATACAAATAATACTAATTCTCAAGTCTCATCTAAAATATTCAGAGAAACCCTCTTTTCATTAACTTTTTTTATGGAAATTGGTTGCTTAGTTGGTTGGTTGGATTTTACGCAATGTCAACCATTGTTGGGTTATTTTATGCTGAAGATATTTTGTTTTATTCATTCTTGTTGGTAGTAAATTTTTTTAAACCCATTTTCTTTAAACTCCTTTTTTCTATTTAACTCACAGTTGAGAACCTAACAGGTACTGATACTCTGGGTCAGAGTGGACCTGTGATGAAGGGGTACTCCATATTCCCCAAACTCCATGATTAGAACTTCACCATCAGATAGAGTTTAACATTATACCCAGGACACCAAGACCTCAGCCACCGCCTTCTAGCACATGTATGATACATATATGATGTTCCTTAATTGTATGACCGTTATCATCTTGTAACACCCTCTGATTAAAAATGAACCGTCCAAATCGTCCAAGATGAAATGCAAAAATGTAAATTCTGGTTATTTGGTGTTGCTTATCCACCAAATTTTTATTTCTTATGAGTGCCGTCACCTCAGCTAAATAATGGACCATTCCGTTTTTATTATAAAAGAAAGGGAAGGAAAAGGATATGCTACATAGAAAAGATATAATAAGAAAGAGAGTAGGGGAAAAAAGAGACGGGTTGAGTATGTGGATGTGATAACGCTAATTGTTTCAATCAAGCATAATGAAAAGAAGGTAAGAAATAATTTAAAAAAATAGTTAAATCAAGATTACTATACTTTTTACATATTGAACTATTTTGCTATAGCTCTTACGTAAACATATCAAATATAGTAAGGATTAAATGATCATACTATGGTATATCCACAGGTCCTGCTAGTTTGGATAATTCTAGAATGTTCTTTGGTTACCAGGTAGGCAAATATGGAAAAGTTCTTTTTAACTCATCAATCATATTCACCTGATACTGCACTTTTGGAATTACCATTCTCTTCTATTCTTAACAGTATTCTCGGAATAAAAAGACAAAATTCCAAATCCCTAGAAGACTACAAAAAGAGAGTGGAGAAATCTATTGCTTGAGTTCTAGGAAGATTAAATTATGAAATGGCCTGAAATATGGCAGATGTGGAAGAAAACAATGTGTTATTCAATAAAGTTAATGTTGAAGAAAGAAAATTTTATTTTTAGTTAATAAATGAATGAAACTTCTTATCTTATCCAATAATATGTGATTTTGTACAAGCATTTATCATTTCCTTTAATATCAACAGGCATCTTCAGGGTGTTCAAAAATATACGTACACTTTGCATCTTTTTTGTTATTAACTGAAGAGTAATAAAATAACTTTCAATATAAACAATTGTTTGAATAAACATAAACCAATCTATCTTGTATTTGGGAGATGATTCGCTTCTGCACAAAAAATTGTAGAATAATGATCATACTCACCTTCACAGGAGGGCTATGTCTAGCATGCAGTCACCAGACAAAATCTACTGTAACAAATACACTCTGTACAAACTGCTAGAACACAGTCAAGTGTTGGGTTTATATGGATCAAAGTATCCACCCTAAGACCTGCAGCCAATGAGAATTCTGGGAATGAGCTTGGCCAATCTATACAGTAGAATAGCCCAACCTGCTATTTAAACCACCAACCAAGTCTGGATTCTCAGAACCAATTCAACTTGCAACACAGCTGAATACTGGTCACTGAACACAAATCACTACTGCGAACAGGATACAAACCTGTGAGGGAATATCCCACTGGATTTCAAATTCAATGCTTTAACCACTCAGCCATCACAACATTGAAACCTTTCATCTGTTATCTTCAATTATGTTAATTGAAAACGTTTTTCAAGCAATGGAAGAAGTATATGTGTGAATTGCAAGGGAAACTATGTTGAATCACAAACCTCATTAGGTCAGGTTTCATGAGGGTATGTATGCTTAGCCTATGAACTTTTTAGTTATATATATATATATATAAGGCCTAAAGAGTCAGAAAATACCTACCTGGGTTTCACCTAAAAAGATCAGGATAATTCTGACTGAGAGTTGGTTTCTCCAGGCAAAAATTTGTATTTTGTACTTACAAATTGTAGTGTTGGGAGATTGTTCATGTCATTAGAGTTCATTATTGAATCTTCTATTTCATAAAAGACATAGGAAACTTATGGTTATGAAACTATTGTGAGAAGGTGAGGTTTTAATTATTTTTAGTTTCTATATTACTCAGCTAGCCAGCACATGAGAACTTCATCAAACACTTTTTAAATGATTGTTTACTCTCATCTGTTTATATTATATATAAACAGATGAGAGTAAACAATCGTTTAAAAAGTGTTTGATGAAATTCTCATGTGCTGGCTAGCTTTTGCATCTGATGAGTCGGGAGCATTAGACACTTTGTCTAAGCTCCCTGTAATAGACTATAATGCAAAATCTCTAAGTCTTTTGTGATTTCTTTACTTTATATATATATATATACACACACACTGATAATATAGTTTGCTATATTTATAAGTAAAGGGTGCTCAATATCATCCGTAAAGCATAAAGAAAGACACAAATGCAAATATGCACTTGATTTAAAAATTACATAGGAAAGAAACTTTCAGTTATCAAGTGCTGTTATCTTCATTACCCTATCTTATATATACTAGCAAATATATGCACCCTCCGGGTGCAAGTATTTAAGTTTTAATGTAATAAAATATTGTATTAAATTAGAAAGGCTAATGAAACTAAATAAGAATGCAGATAAAAAGATTTGAAACAGGGGGGTATAATCGAAAAATTGAACAACTGAAACTTACACTTCCATCACTCTTGTCTTTCATTATTATTTTTTCTAATTTAAGTATTTAGTTAAAAGAGGAAGTAAAGAATAAAATTACTGTTATTTCTTCTTGTTAATGGATTTCATTTAAGATTTATTGAAGAAATTTTTGCTTATATTCATTAAAACCAAACAATTAGAAATCAATAGTACTAAACACATATTTATTAAAATCACATTTTAAATATCAATATGCAAATTAGCCTTTCCGTCCACACTGTAAACCGTTATTTTGTTGTATATATAAATATAATTGCATGTTATTAATATGTGGATATGGTCAACAGCATTACTAATGTAAAACAATTTTATTAATAATTGAGATTTAAATAAAAATAAAATCATTGAGATTGTGATGTCAATAACAAAGGGAATTGTGACTTGAGTAGTAATATAGTTTCGGTTACAGACAGAAAAACACACAATCTCCATTATAATAAGATATATATATAAAATAGTATTTGATAATTTGCTTGTAGCATTGTTAAGTATATTTTTATCTTTTATTTTTAATATGCATTGTATTTACCTTCTTAATACAAATAAAATTATATATATATATATATATATATATATATATATATATATATATTTTTTGTAGATAATATGGGTGCTATATTTCTAAGTTGATAGATGTAGTCTGAAGATCACATAGGCAAAAAACTGTCAGTAACCAAGTGTTGACTCCATGTTCACGCTACCTTAAATCAAATACATACACACACATATATATATATATATATATATATATATATATATATAAACATACATATACATTATTTCATTATAGATCTTAAAATAGGATTTTTAAATAGAGATATATGATTATAATCTGAAAATTAAGTACTTTCATAATTTTTAAATTCTAATAAATATATTACTTGTAATTGTGCAATAATGATTTCATTGAATAAAAATATTTGCACAAAAAATCTATCCAATTGTTTAAACGTGTGTGTAAATGTATGTGTATATGTATGTGTGTGTGGAATTTGTTTTTGTGTTTTTTGTCATTTTTTTCTTTCACTTTTGATTACCTCAGCTACACTAAAGATAATTCATAAAATGAATGAAATAAATTCAATTTTGTTTTTTGATGTTTTGTTTTTTATTCATTTAAATTTCTTTCTCCTCTTCTGCACTTTCTGTTTTCCTTTCTTTGTCCAATTCGCATCATTTTAATAACAGAAATCCACAACTCAAATGCAGCAATTTTATACAGGTGTTTTTTTTTCATAGATATGCTTTGATTATTGCCTATAACCATTTTCATTGCTACTTCTCTAGTTTTTCTGCTCGTTATTTAATTTTTATCAATTGATTTTATGCCCACTTAATTTATAGAAGGTTAGAAGATTTGTTTTAGTAATAAGCACTGAACATTTATTTCATTTCATTTGCAATAAATTATCCAATAAAATGGCTTATTAGTTACATAAATTGATTTTTAAATGGGACTCACATGAATTATTATAACTGACTGTAATTAGGGTTATAAATATTATGGCATTGTAAAGAGATAGGAAGATGAATTGTATCATTTCTATGTTTGGCAGCAACTTAAAATATAAGATTTAAAGCATTTACTAAAGAAAGAAATTAGAGAAAGACTTAAATATCTGGATATATAAAAATCATTACACCCATTTTGAACAATATATTCCAAGTAAACATATTGTATAAAACTATAATACACTGAAGTACAAAAAAACAAAAAAAAAACAACAACAAAAAAAACTTTAATTAACAACCCCACTGTACGAATAGGATGTGACACAAGGTTAACTTCTTAAGCAGGGTTTAACAAGTTTTAATTTAGAGTTTTCCTTCTACTAGACCTGTTGCCCAACCAGTCTGCCCTACTATTTACCCATAATTGAAGGTGGAATTCATATCTTTCGTAGTGTATTAGCACAATGTGAAATTCAAACAGCCTTGTCCAGGATTTGAGCTTTTTGAATTTTACATTAAAAAAAAAACATTTTACTAACTCCCCAATTCATACACGACAAAAATGTAACCCTGACCACATAAACGTGCTATAGAGTAATTCCATAATTGTCTTACTTAATATATATATTAGTAGGAGAGCCTCCTATTTGCTTTCTGTACGATTGATTCATGTCCTATTCATGTTTATCTAAAATATACCATGGCTGGACTCATGGGGTTTCTGTAAATTTCAATTTCAATTTCTTTCTAGACGAATTAAGTCTTCGTGATGAATGTTCAGTTTAATTATTCCAGGCAGCCCAGGTAGTGAGCGGGGTCTATTGTGTCTCTCCCTTCTGCATTCTTTCCTTTAAAAATACTTTAAAAACATTCCGTAGGTAGGATTATTTCTTTCTGAGTGATTTTTTTCCCAAAAGTACCGATTGCTCCTCAAAGAGGAGCACTCCAACAGATGTCAACAAATACAGTGTAACAACCCAATTGGTCTCATCATGTCATCTTCACACCAATTCATGCAACCCAAATTGAGCACTCATTTACGATCTTCTTCCTACATGCAAAAGCAGCACAAAAGACCCTTACACAGCCATATCCACGTCAAACTCTCATTATGGCTCTAACTGTAACAGGCCTAAGAAGAAGAACACTCATCCACTTCACTCATGCCACCAAAAAAAACACTTTTCTAACCAACAAATACACACCACACTCCAAAGCTGACCTTCTATCCACGTAACATGAAGCAAGTAAGCCAATGGTCTAAGCACCAAAATTCCCTTTTTTTCTGCTTCTGTTTAATCATAGCCACCAACTGAACAGTACCTTTTGCCAGGCAGATTTTTCAACTATGAATTGCTTTTTCTATAGATTTATAAATACATGTCCTTAGCATTATTAGGATTATTTGGACTATTTTCCTCATCTTTTTTGTTAACAGTACAACATTTCAACCAATGTGCTCTCCAGCCTTCTTCAGGTATTCCTTGTCTAACTCGGGAGCCTTTTTGAACTCTGGAACCTTCTTGTCATAGACGGGAGCCATCACAGTTTCCCAGAGTTTGAAAAAGAAGGTTCCTGAGTTGAAGAGGGCGCCTGAGTCTGACAAGAAATACCTGAATAAGGCTGGAGGCACATCGGCTGAAATGTTGTACTGCTAACAATAAAGATGAGGACAATAGTCTGAATAATCCTAATAATACTAATTATCAAGCCTCATCTCAGAATTCAGAGAAATAACACATGTCCTTATCTGTTAACTCTTGACTATTTGCAATTCATTTATATCACTACACCAAGAATAGTGACAGCCGTCAGGACAACCTTCTCTCTCATTCTCCTCTGCATTATCATGCACAAATATAACAGCTAGGCTAGCAGACAATTGCCAATGAATTTGATTCTCACTGGATGCCCCATATTTCTGGCTTTGTGCTAAACTAGATTAAGCTTAGTAGATAACATGGAGCCTAAAAGGTGCTGGAGTTATTTATGTGGGTAAATCAATCCAGGCATGAACCAAAGATGTCTATAACAGAGTTAGGGCACCTCATAGGGTGTAATGGTTAACAAGCTACTCTAAAACAGTTAAGTTGTCCTTATGGTATTATTTTGTGTTGCTATTAAAAGAGATTTCGTTTCTCTTTTGAGGTTTCCCCACCTTAGCCCTGTCCAGTTCATCCAGTGAACAATTTCCTTAATTTGTCGCTTCAAGTATCT
The DNA here is from genome assembly GCA_023376005.1 of Doryteuthis pealeii. NCBI lineage: Eukaryota > Metazoa > Mollusca > Cephalopoda > Myopsida > Loliginidae > Doryteuthis > Doryteuthis pealeii. The sequence continues at coordinate 34,332,237 of CM042137.1, read as the reverse complement.
AGCGTAGAAATGAACACAAAATGGGAACCTATAATTAAAAAGGATAGATTAGATTTTTTTTAAAAACACCCAATAAAAAATCATACATAAGGGAATAGGTAGATATTCTAGGCAAAAAACAAGACATTAGGTTTATAAGTTCCCAAAATTCACACTGGATTGTTCAATTGGACACATAACTAAGTGGATAAAGGAGTTAGGTTAAGACAGTTCTAACATATATATATATATATATATATATATATATATATATATATATATGGAGAAAATTTAAAAACAAACACGGGATGTTATGGTAGATGGAAATTTATAGTCGATGTTCGAACATTTCGGTTTACAATGGAAACCTTCTTCAGGACTGTGAGATTAAGAAGAAAACAAGGATTTATGTAGATAATTATTATTGTCAGTATCAGCCAGACACTGAGTGAGTCTATCCCCTTTTTTGCTAGCACTAGGCCAGGCAGATTGTTTTTGCTGAGGTGGAGTGCAACACTTAATGTCAGCACCTCACTTTACCACACATATTAAACTACCCAATCTGGGCTACTCATGCGCCGAGTTGGCGTTGAGTATGATTCTTCAATGATAATTGAAAACATCTTTATCCTGGTTGTTATTGTTTATTTCTTTTACCAGTTTCGTCTAACGTTTTTTTTTCAGGTGAATATTTCCAATACAGAGCATTTTTTATCTTATTCTGTTCATAATCTAGTCTCCTTATATTGGAAACATTTTTATTGCTTCATGCACTTTGTCTGAACACTTCAACAAGAAAGATGAAAGTCATCCTAAATCATCATTAAACTTTAAGAAAAACTTCATCTCAGAATATCAGACCAAAAAAGAAAATTTTGAAAAAGCAATGCAATTTCTTTAAGATATGACAAATCGATAGTGACTGACAAACCAGCAAGAGGATTGAATTTAATTCATATTTTGATACTCGTTCCTGTCATCTTTTAAACAATAAAATTGAAAATAACTTCTATTCTACTGCAAAAAAAAAAAAAAAAAACTTTTCGAATAAAAGAATCATTTTTTTTAGAAATCATTTGTATAACAAAATGAAATGAAATAAGAAACAATACAAAAAAAAACAAACTCATTTTAACTTTATGAGAGACTAGAAGTGGCTGCCGTGCATCACTTGGGTAGAGGGGGGATTTTTTAAGTTAGTCTCGCAGATCTATTATTACTTATCACGAGTGAGATCCTCGCTGGTTGCCCCATAAAAATCCCCACAGAAATATATAACAATATAGTAAGAAATTTTTATTCAATGATTTACAATTTAAAAAAAAAAAGAAGATATAAATGATGCAATTAATTCAATCAATCCATATTATATTTCAAAGCGAAAAAAAAAAAAAAAAAAAAAAAAAAAAAAATACAAAAAAAAATAGCATGCAAATGACTTTCCCTTTTGTTACTTTTCAAATTTGAATTTTTAAATATCTTCCCAAATATAAATCAAATCTTCATTATTTTTGCTCAAAAACCAAGCCCTTGTGATATTTAATGTGTATATATATATTTACTTTGTTGTTAATTGTTTTATTTTCGAAGTTTCTTCTGGACATACAGATACACACAACTGCCCTTTATATATGTATAGTTGAGACAAATTTTCAAAGTAAAATTTTAAAAACATGACCTAATTTAGATAGGAACAAGATAGTAGCATAATTATCTGCTGATTTTTAGAATATATGAATATCTATATATTAATACTCCTATTCCTTAATTGGACAACAGTTATCATCTTGCAATACCCTCTGGTTAAAAATGAGACCATCCAAATCATCAAAGATGAAATGCAAAAATGTAAATTCTGATTATCTGATTTTTTTTTATGGGTGTCATCACTTAAGCTAAATAATCAAGCCTTCCATTTTTGTTATAAAGAGAGGGAAGAAGGACATGCTACACAGAAAAAATATAAGAAAGAGTGTAGGGGAAAGAGAGTGAGGGGATAAGTGCACATAACCGATAACACTATTCTGTTTCAATCGAACATAAGGAAAATATTTTATATTATATTCATAGCTAATATTGAACAATATTTCGATTTATAAAAATCATCTTCAGAGCTTGTTTTTACTCTGGACTCATCGAGAGAGGAGCTGAAAATAATTGTTTTTCAGCTCCTCTCTCGATGAGTCCAGAGTAAAAACAAGCTCTGAAGATGATTTTTATAAATCGAAATATTGTTCAATATTAGCTATGAATATAATATAAAATATTTTCATTTTAACAGCATTGTGTGTTTTCATATCCTTTTATCTATACTTATACCTTCGGATTTATTTCCTTTCTCTTAACTTATATGTATGTATGTATATATATGGGGGGATGAAAGAGGTGGTATCCAAAAGTTTAAAGAATTTGGACACCACGCATAAAACAAATGTCATACCCTTTCTGAGATGGTAGTACCTTGTGTATGTATGTATGTATATATATATATATATATATATATATATATATAAAATAAATTACAGTTCTGTTTGTGTATATGTTGGTTGATAAGATTTCAAAAACATGTCTCAACATCATATATACAAGGAGATTTGATGTATACTGCTCAATAATCTGGCAAAACAGTCCCAAGGGGCAATCTCAGTGGTCAATCAATTTGTTATAGTTCTATGAAGAGACCCAGATGGTCAATAAGAAGACAGTCATCCACGAGGCTGGAGAAAACAGTTCATTAAATTCAATAAAGTAGAGAAAAGAACCTTAAATGACTCACTCTCTACAAACAATCTACCCAAATGAAAATACTTAGAATACCTAAAGTGGTTCTTGACTTATGTCATTCAAAAAGAAAACACACATAATTCAGATTCTGAGAAATCTTTAGAAGAACCTGAAATATTGAAATTAGGGAATCATTATTTTTTCTACAAATTATAGAATTAAGGCCAATAATAGTAGCCATCATTCATTCATTCATAAAAAGAACACAATTTTCTCTAAAACACATTCTAGATTAACATATTCACATATGGATGTTTGAATATACATACATAAATATTCATTATGTACTCATGTGTGTGTGTGTGTGTGTGCGTTTATTGAAGAAGTAATCTTAATAAATGAGTGTATATACCTGTGAATAGAGTGACAAAATATAACTCTTTCTTCTGTCAACCGGTTATTAAAGATAAGCTCTCTATCATTTTCTTGTCTGGGAATATCTACAGTAAATGTTGGCCCTCTGACAATACTCACAATGAACAAACAAGATGAATGACAATTTTCTCTTTTCTTTTCAGGATTCTAAATAAAAAGAAAGAAAGAAAGATTTTGCATCATCTCAGAGGATCAGCATACCTTGGCTCCAACTTCAGTTTTATCTTTCGCACAGACATATAAAGAATTCAGGTAAGAAATTTATCAATTTTGCATTCATTTTCTCATTTTTCTCCCAAGGTTTTCATGGCTAAATTTAGCCTTTATAATATAGAGCAGAAGTGAGGAACCTGTGGCCTTAAGGTCACATGCAGCCTTATATACCATAAAGTGCAGTTTTCCATGGCCTTGTCAAAAGACCAGTTGAAATTGTGCAGCTCCACTTCAGAACCGGATATCCCAATGTTTTCTCACAAAAAAAATCTCAAAAAAGTTAATAACAGTCAGTAAAGCTCTTCACTTTTTAGTGTAGTGTAATATAAGTATGTATATATATATATATATATATATATATATATATATATATATATATATATATATACACACACACACACATTATATATAATATATAATATAAATTATATTTAAATATAAAGAAAAATATTCCAAAACTAATTAATTATATTTATTATTATTTCTATTAGATTATCTTATATATGTATAGATATTATACATTATAGATTATTTTTTAAAAACATTAGCCACACCATGTTCTTTTCTTTTTTTTTCATTTAAATTCTTTAGTGATATTTTTATTCGAAACATGGAATCCTCTTTTACTTTCTTGTTATTTTCTTGTTTGTATTATGAGAGCCATTTCAGATCTTTATTTCATTAATCTGTTTTTAAGTTTCTCCAGCTCCATTTCTATAAGGATTTATCAATAAATGTTAAATTTTTTGATTAAATTTACCTTTATAAATCAAAGACTGCTAAATATATTTAATATTACATTTAAAGAAGGCTATCGTTTGGGTGGATTAGGGAAAAATGTGACTTCCGGCCAGGTGGAATGATGTGGTATAGGATGTTAAGAGTTAAATCCAACCCTTTATTCAATCCATGGGGTATCCTGTTCTCCTTCTTTATATGTCTGTGCAGAAGATAAAAATGAGGACAATAGTCCGAATAATCCAAATAATACTAATTATCAAGCCTCATCTCAAAAATTCCGAGAAATACTTTCTATATTTATTTCTCTTTATTTCTTTCTTTGTTTCTCATTATTTCATTCTCTCTCCGATTGTCTTTCTTTCTCCCTTTTTTCAAACACTCTCTCCTTTTTCTCCTGTCACTTTCATTATCTCTACTCATTTCTTTCTCCTTTTATTATTCCCTCACACTTACCCAATCTCTATTCACTTTATTTTCAGCTTTCTTATTTTCATTCTCTTTAATTTCATCTCTTTTCTTCTTAATAGTTTCTTCTCACTTTTTCCTATTCTCATTCTATGTCTTTCTTTCTTTTTAACCCTTCACTCTCACTTCTTTTTACTATATCTTTTCATTTTCTCTTTTTCCTTTCCCTTTGTATGTATGTCTATTTTTCTTTTTACCTCTTCTCTTTCTTATTTTCATTCTCTTTAATTTCATATTTCTTCTCATCTTTTATCTATATCCTTTCCTTTTCTCTTTTTCTTTGTATGACTCTTTTTCTTTTTAACCTCTTCTCTCTCACTTCTTTTTACTATATCTTTTCATTTTCTCTTTTTCCTTTTCTCTTTCTCTTTGTATGTCTATTTTTCTTTTCACCTCCTTTCTTTCACTTTCTTATTTTCATTCTCTTTAATTCATCTCTTTTCTTTTTAATAGTTTCTTCTCACTTTTTCCTATTCTCATTCTATGTCTATCTTTCTTTTTAACTCTTCTCTCTCACTTCTTTTTACTATATCTTTTCATTTTCTCTTTTTTCTTTCTCTTTGGATGACTCTTTTCTTTTTAACTCTTTTCTCTCACTTTCTCTAATTATTTTCTTAGTTTCTATCTTTTATTTCTTATTCTATTTGAATGTCTTTTCTTTTCCTTTTATTTCTTCCTCTCATCTACCCTTTTATTCTCCACCCTTATTTCTCTTTTAGTTTTTCCATGCAATTCCCAATGAAATATGATGCTGACCTTCCTTCTCAGCTGACATTTCCACCTGTCATATACGATTCTCTCTATCCTTGCTTTGGTCTTCAACGGACTGCGACCAATATTACCATGCTTAAACACAACTTCACAAGACTCATGGCAGTTCCAACCCAAAATGGCCAAAAATTATTGATTTCTAGTATTATAGTTGTAATAGGAGTATGCTGAATAACACCAGAGATAGTACGGAGCATGTTAGAGCAAGAGACTGGTAGCTGACAGTTATGGGGTTTCATCTCAAGTCTCAATTCAACAAGACTCACAATCAGAACAAACATTAAGATAAATGATATTCTCATTTCAAATATATATATATATATACATATATAAACATTTTTTCTCAGTGGATTTAGTTTCATACTTCTAAAAATTGATACATATATAACAATAGTGTGGGATTGGCACCGTTTCAGCTTTTACTGGAACGGTATGCCAAAGTGCAGTATTACTGGGAGAGTGCTCAATATAATATAGAGTTATTATATAATATAATAAAAAATAAATATATAAAGGTTTTATATATTTAATGACATAGGAACAGTCACGACCATTTGGTTTCATGCATGTGTAACTGCAAACATTCTTCAGGTGACGTTGGGTTTTAAGTTCAAATGGTCATGACAGTTCCTATGTCATTAAATATATAAAACCTTTATATATTTATTTTATTATATATATATATATATATATTATTATATATAAATTAAACAAAAGACACATCTCCTGTTTAACAATTTTATTTTTGATCTTTTCGAGTTTTCTGGCCAACTTTTTAATATTTGCGTGGAATCAGGGGTGATGATTGCACTTCGAAGTGCCGAAAGTACTCGGGACCTGAACTTTGGTGGAATTATCCACAAATTCCACCCAAATATTAAAAAGTTGGCCAGAAAACTCAAAAAGATCAAAAATAAAATTGTTAAACAGGAGATGTGTCTTTTGTTTAATTCTACATGTATAAATGAAAGAATGCTGCCCAAATACTCATATATATCTATATATATTGTGAATTCAAAGACCATAAAACAAAGGCACACTTTTTTTCTACCTTTTGCCAACCATTCCTAAAAGTTGTAACTCAAGAAAACAATATCAAAACAAACAAAGGATAATTTAGGCAAAAATACACAAAGACACAAAAAAATCACAGAATTTCTGAAAAATGCAACAAAACAAAAATTCCAAACTCCCATCACATCTTAGCCCAACAGACATAGCCAGTGCTTGGCACTTCCCATCACCCTAAGTCCTTCACTTACCCTGGTCGCACCACTTTGAACTTGCGATCCACCATATCGTTGGTGACACCTCCCACTCCCCTTCTCTCTTTTTCCCCCTTGCCTCTACCCCTGCCTCAAACCTTCTGACACATCTGCTCGCTCTCCACCTATTCAATATATACATACATAGCGGTTTCTGTCACAAAATAAAGATTCTGATGAAGGTTCGTTAATACAGCAAGGTGAAATATTAATTGAATGAAATTGTGTTTTATCCCCTTTATTCCTCAACTTTTAATCACATTTTGTTGGATTTTACCCAATCTGTTATTTGCTTTATATATATATGATATACCAAAATTGTATAAACCGTATAATTACAGGCAGAGATGCGGACTTCCGTCGGCATGCTGGGTTTCCATTAATTAGGGGAATAGCGATAACGATGGGGTACCTGTTTGTAATAGTGTTATTTGGGGTATACATTAGAACTGAAGTAGTAGATTCAAATTTACTTTTTAAAAATAATTTTTTTTTAAATAAATATATAAAATATAATAAAATAATAGATTTAATGGTGTCCTGTCTTTTTTGTTTGTTTTTCTATTGATTGGTTTAGTTTATGCAAATTTATTTGAATCATGGTGGTAGGCACTATATATTAATGAGTTTGCTCCAAGTCTCTTTAGTCAGATCTTAGCCCTGAAGAGCATTAAGCAAAACTTTTATTAGGTTTATCTGACTCATTAGATTTATCTTATATATATATATATATATATATACAGACCAATATACACATACGCACATATACATGCATACATATACATTAATATGTATATATATATATATATACACACACACACACATAAACATGCATACATATGCATACCTATATACATAAACAGACATTATATATATATATATATATATATATATATATACACACACACACACACAAACTTGCATACATATGCACACCTATATACAGACACACCCACATATATATATACACACACACACATTAAGTAAAGAATCCTCCCAAACGAAACCATTAAAAACTATCCAATTAATCTGACAATTTAGTCAATAATTCTTACACTTTTGTCTGAAGGAGTTCACAAATATATTGTGTTCATTAATCTTGAAATGAAGTCCAATGAATAAACCTCAAAAAAAAAAGAGAGAGACAGCATTGCACATCAATCTTAAACTTCATGTTGCATGAGCAATTTTATCCCAGAATCCATTTTTAGAAAAAACTAAGACAATCAATAACCCCTACCCCCATCCCCAACTATTTCTGTCCCTTGGGCACATAGCTGGATATCATTTCCTCTATTCATCTCCTTCTGTCAATCACCTGTTTCTAACAAAGGATTGACTTTGGAAAGAACCTCCACTGCCTTATTCACTATTTGCATATCACAACACTTGGTTATTTTCCAGGATTTTCTTTCATTTTTTTTTGCAATAGGCTCATAAAAGGTGATTATTAATTACCTTGTATTTAATAAGGAAAATAATTTGGCTTTGAAAAGTCATCCTATCTTATTGGTTTCCAATAAGCTTTTCTCTTATAGATGCCTTTTGTCCAGAAGCCATTTTGTTATGTAACCATATCTATGAAGCTCTCAACAAGAATCGAATCCATCATTAATGACTCAAAAAGAATCTTTAAAGCAACTTTTCCAGTAATTTGGATTACTCAGACTATTGTCTTCTTTATTGTTATATACACAACAGTTTGGCCGATGTGCCTCCTAGCCTTCTTCAGGTGTTTTGTGTTGTAATCAAGAGCCTTCATGGAACTTCAAATTAAACCCTTTATTCAATCCAGGGGTAGACTGTTCTCATTCTATTAAACCTGACTGAGTTCGACACAAAACTCCTGAAGAAGGCCAGAGGGCACATCAGCCAAAATGTTGTGTATATAACAATAAAAATGAGGACAATAGTTTCAATAATATAAATTACCAAGCCTCATCTCAAGAATTCAGTTCTCTAGTAATGTTTAATGAAGCAATTGAAGTCAGTCAGTCTACTTTGGTTTGAACAACAGCAACTGGCTAATCACAACTGAAGCAGTGTCCAAGACAGTTGGTATTTATGGAAATCAAGAATAGTCTATTCATGTATTTGGGTGGGTTCCATTCCTTGAGTTCTGATTGGCTGCTTGGTTTCTATGATGTTAAGGAGTTTCATAAATACCCTGTCATTCTGCACTATAGTTGCAGCAAGATAGTTTTGTATTCAGTTACGACTAATTGTTGCCGTGTCTTACCAATTCGACGGTAATTGGAACTTAGCTTGATTATTCTACAGAAGCAAATATGGGAATTGTTGTCTCTATTGACCTACTTTGATAAAATTTATATATAAACTGGTGAACAATTTTGAACAATTTCTGTTGAGATTTTTCACCCGACTCAGACTAAAATTGGCATTGTAAATGCAAGAGAATTATCTCCCTTGTTTTTACCGGCCATCCTATTGTGTGGGTACAAGCACCGTTCATGTGTGGCACTAGTTTCAATTCTTTTAGCAGGCAGGAAGCGAGAGGACAAGAAGGTTAGTGTCAGTGTGCAAACTTTTTTCCTCCTTTTTTCGATTTATTAGTTGTATATTAGAGAAACTACATATCCTTTGTATTCTTATTGTAGTTTCATGTTGAAGACCAGTTGCAAAACAGGAGGACAAGTGACAACTCCTGTATTTTTACAAATAAAAAAGTCTTCACCAGTCGACTGTTCTTACTCATTCCTTGCCTGGGTGTTGCTGTCACAGGCATGCTGATTTCAAAACTACAGTCAGTTTTCTTCTATCACTTCAAGTTTTTCTTAAAAGCTTACTCTCTGAATGTATGTATGCCCGGGTGAAACTATGAAATAAAAAAAAAATAATGACATAATAGTAAATATATATACACATTGAATATCACCAGTTCTTGCTTTTTGTGCCAAAAATGATGAAGATTTGATTTATATTCAAAGATATTTGAAAATTAAAAGATACATAGAAATAGCATTGAAATTCTACTTAGAAATGTCCAGCATTTTTAGACCTCAAAAGGAAACAAATCAACACACCAGGGTTTATCCCCTCTACTCAAGCAATGCTGGGTAGCTGCTTCTAGTATATACATGAAACAAACAAAATTGTAAATACATATACAATTTTATGACTACATTATTTCAGTCATATATAATCTTACACTCTCCCCTGTGCACGACTCTAAACATTTCTTTTATACAGAATAGATTTTTGTGACTGAAATCGGAGCTTTTTTTATAACTGTTTTGACAGAATTACTTCATCATACATAGACCAGAGAACACTGTCTCGTTTTTATCCTGCATATCATTTGGGCTATTGTTTTTATTATTATTATTATTGGTTTTAACACATTTCAGCAGATGTCCTTTGGCCTTTCTTTTGCGTACATTGTATTCAGTCTTTAGAATTTACTTCTTACTTCTTTTTTCCTTTCCTTCAACGCTCATATGATTCCCAGTTCAACAGAATCATAGGACTGTGTGTTAAGGTATATTAGTTGGGAGAACAATAAAACAGGCAGAAATAGAATCTGTTCTTATTGATCCCTCGTGTAGAAAGGTTGATGATTTCTTATGTTATGAATACAAAATGAACTTTTAATGGTCTTACATGTAGAAGGCACACTTAGCGTAATGGTTCAAATCCTGGATGAGGCTGTTGACATTTCATTTCACACTGACACCCTTGGGAAAGGCATGAATCCATCTGTTCCCCTCCCAACTATGAATAAATAGTAGGACAGGCTAGATTATTTACTCTTTTTTAGGCAAACAGTATAGATAAGGAAAACTGAATTTAAACCAGATTTAGTCTGCTTAAAAACTGACTGTGTGTCACATCCTGTCTGTGGTGGAGGTGTGTGTTATAATGGTTATTATGGTAGGAAATGGTCAGAGCAAGACGAGTTCAAATACTGGACAAGGCTGTTTGCATTTCACATAGCACTAATACCTTTAGGAAAGGTAGGAATCTAACTATTTTCCCTTCAATTATGGGTAAATAGTAGGGCAGACTGGAGTCAACCAATCTAGGAGAAGGAAAACTGAATTCAAACCTGTTAAACGCTGCTTAAGAAATTGACCTTGTGTTGCATCCTACTCGTACGGAGGGGTACGTAAATATACATCTTGTCTGGGGCAGAAGTGTTGAATAAATACATAAGTTGGGGGCCTTAATGGTTTTGTTTTTTGATGTGTTCATTTTTTGTCTTATTTTTCTGACCATGGATTTACACATTTATTTAAATCTACAACCATTTTGTTTGTGCATGCATTTTTTTGACAAACTCATATTGTAAAATGTCTTTTGCTTTACAGACTTGCAAACTTTAATCCATATCTATTATTCTGATCTGATTCAACAAACAAGAAGACAATGGGATAATTCCATGTCAAATCATCCAGGCCATTACAATTTTTTTTTAATTTTGGAAAGTGTGGACTCTATTAAAGTTAGACAATCCCCCAAAATTTGAGCTTCCAATTCCAAAAATTGGCAGAGTTATGTTGATTTTTAGCACTCCAAATGGCGACTTTTTGTAACCTATTTTTGTCTGTAAAATGAGTTCTAGAGTTTCCTTACGCCTGAAAATTGATTTATAAAAACATTTTGGCCCAATGAATCCAAATATGCTATCAAAAAAGTCTTAAACTTAACCAATTTCAAGTTATCAATGATTTCTGATTTTTTTTTCATAGCAAGATCAATATCCCAATGTTTCATGCATCAATGACAAGTTTTTTTTCTATAATTATTTTACATATATTGAACATTATTTGTACCAAAAGCATAGTTTGGTTTTTGCTCAAACCAAAGCTACAACACCAGTTAAAATATATATATATATATATATACTACCCCCTCCACACAAGCATGATGTGACACAAGATCAATTTCTTAAGCAGTTTATCAGATTTGAATTCAGAGGTTTCCTTCTCCTAGACTGTTTGCCTAACCAAGATTAAAGAGCCTAGTCTACCCAACTATTTACTCATAGCTGTAGGGAGACAATGTGAAAATGCAAACAGCCTCATCTAGAATTTGCTGAGTCCATTGCCTATGGTGATAAACATTACACCATATAACTCCTGTATATAATATACAGGGATGAGCTTGGACCACTGCACCGCAGCAAAAAGGTGCCCTTAAAAAATGTATTTATCTATATTTTTTTATTTTAAAGGAGAGAGAAAGAAAATGAGAAAATTAACTCATTTTATCATCACAAAAATCTTTCTTAAATTTCAGATGTTGTAATGCTTGATTTCCTTTTTGAAAATGTTCTACTGTAATGTATTATGCTGTAGAATAATAGTCAGTCAGTATACTGTTGGTTTTGACAATAGTAACTGGCTAAGCACAAGTGAACTAGTGCCCAAGACAGCTGGTACTTATGGAACTCAATAATAGTCCATTCATGTATTTGGGGGATTCCATTCCTTGAGTCCTTGGCTGCTTGGTTTCTATGATGTTATGAGGCTTAATAAATACCCTGGCATTCTGCAGTAGGATTGCAACAAGATTAGATCCATATTCAGTTATGGCTACTTGTTGCTCTGTCTTACCAATTCGATGGTAATTGGGACTTAATATGATTATTCTACACATACTGATAATTCTTGTCATCTTAATCTATGTTATTTGTCAATAAAGATACTTCATTTTAAAACTTTTTATTTATCTTAAACAAGTTTTTAAAAATGTTATGTTAATGTTACTTTTTACAAATAAAAAATAAAAATTTCGTAAATTCTAAAAACATTGCCATGGTGCCCTTATTTTTAAGGTGTCCACCAGGGCAATTTTTGCCAGCCCCCTCTTCGATTAAACATATATATATATATACAAGGTGAGTCAAAAATATATTGAGATTTTCATTACTTGTATTCTGAAAAATTAATTCATTTTTAATTTCTATCTCAGCTTTAAAATCTGTACTTTTTGACACACCTTGTATTCTGAAAAAATTAACATTAAATTTATTGTTTATTCCTATCTTGGTAAATACAGCTTCAATTTCGATACTTATTTGACACACCTTGTATATTGTTTTATATTTAAGTAGATATGAAAATGTATAATATTTTAACCTGTTTTTGGTCCATACTTTTAATAGACACCTATGCAACACTAAGAAGGTATTTGTGTTCCAATAAAATCAGATGGAGCAGTTTAAGTATCACTAAATTAAATTTGAAAAGATGTCAAAACTTGTTATAACAACTTTAATCAGAGGAGACGTGCATATTATCATTAGTGTCCTACAATTCTTCAGATAATAATGCACACACTTCTTACTAAAATGACTATAGATGATCAAATTTTAAGAGAAGCTATGGGGGTAGCGAGAGGTTTTGGGTTTTAGATTCAAAAGGTAGCTGTGTTTATTCTTGGTATGTGTTCTTAGGGTTGGTTTTTAGCCCCATCTTATTTGGCAGTTGTGTTGAAAAGGAAGGAATTCAAGGGAAGAAAAAGAAACAAAGACAGAAGATGGTTTTATGGTTGGTTTGGTTTGGTTGGTTGGTTGGGTTTTACGGCATGCCAACCCCTTGGGTTATTTTATGCCGAATATTTCTATTGGTAAAAAAATGTTTAATGCTAAAAAAGTTTTGAAATAATTTCATTTTTAATGGATAATACAATTTTGTTTATAAAATCATGCTTTCTATTTAACCCATAGATGGGACCCTAACAGGTACTACCACTCCGGGTCAGAATGGACCAGGGAGCAATGGGATGAAGGGGTGCTCCACATTCCCCAAACATCCAAAACTGGAACCTCACCATCAGATAGAGTTTAACGTCATTCCCAGGACATGTAGACCCGCAGCCACAACCTTCTAGCACCCATATGATAAAAAGGGTTGGGGCTTGCCATAAGGGCAATAGGGTTGGGAATCATATAGGTGCTAGGGCTTGACGTGACCAGCCGATTGATCGGAGGGGCCTCTTCGACTGCCCGTCTAGCCCAAGATAGGGCCAAAGTGGAGTATTGCAAGTCATGAACTGCTCATCCACCTGGGTTCTATCCTTAAGCATCATGGGTCGCCACCCATGGCAAACAGGGGGCCCCATTGGGGGAGTTTTACCCCTCTGCAGAGGTGCAGTTGGTGCATTCTAATGCCCCAGCCGACAGGGCGGATGGTTTTATGAATTAGGCTTTATTCCCTAGTCATAGGTACCACGTGGCAAGGAAATATTTCCCTAGCCAGTGTATTAACTAGACACAGTCAAGGCCTAAACTCAAATGGCCAAGAGATTATCTTGGGGGTCAGAAATGGGTCCTTTTTCTCGCACATGCGCGGAGGGTTCTTCTGGTGAAGGCTCATGGGAGTTTGTTATTTTTTCATTTTTTTCTTATTTTAATTTTATTTTATTCTAATCCCCCACAAAGCCATGCAAACCCTTTGTTTCCAATTTCAATTTCTTGGTCGTCATTTCATTGTTCTATGATGTTACCATTGTTGGAGGTATCAAATAGTTAAAACTTATGTTGTCATTAAATAAAACAAAGTTTGTGGCATCCGTTGTTAGTTCCACCTGTCTTGAAATGGTAACTAGCAAGTCACAGGGGTAGCATGATTTCACGAGAAGAGTACATTGTACAAGCAGCAAAGGAAACTATTGATTATTCTTCTACAAAGCTTGGCAGAGATTCAATCTTACCAATGTGGAGGCATCCCAGGAGCCCGGTGAATAATGGAAGATAGAAAACTGATAATCTTTAATCTGGTAAAATCTCTCTTCATTTCTGTGTAGTTTTTGATCCCAGCAGGGAAAATACTGAACAGTTCTAAAAAGACACACTGGCTATCATGTTTATCAATACCCTATCTAGGTTTGTTGCTATTTGTACAACTAGGATATATTTAAATTGCCAATACAAAATGAGCTACAACTTCAAATAGTACAGAAAATGATTGAAGTCTAATAAAAGTGACTTCTTTATCAGGTGCTTTTGTACTAATGGACATTAGTGCTACCTGATAAAAAAGACAGAAAATTAGAGCAAGGTTTGCTTTAAAAATAATGGTCTAACAAGACTAGAAAACTTGCAATTTACTTATATGAAATACACATCTGACTATATCAGATGAATAAAAATGGTCAGACAAGCAGGAATAATATTTCTCAAAACTTATTTAACTGATTTTTCTCACCAAGAAAATGTCAAAGTTTTGAAAAAACTGAGAACCTACAAAAAAATGCAAGTGATGAACTCAACAATGTGGCTTATATATATATGATAATGTAAAAATTTTGTAAACTTTTTAAAAACGAGAAACCACAAAAATGCCAGAAGAATGAACACAATATGGTGAACTTTTTTCATTATTTTACATATATATATATATATATATATATATATATATATATATATAATATATATATGCCCAATTACTATTTCTCTGAATTTTTTAGATGAGGCTTGATAATTAGTATTATTCAGACTCATCTTCATTGTTATCTGTACAATGTTTTGGCCGATGTGCCCTCCGGCCTTCTTCAGGTATTTCTTGTCAGACTTGGGAACTGTGGCACTCCACTCTAGCAAAATCAATTTCCCTGGTCTAATGCTATCAAAAAGGGGGATAGACTCCCTTGTTGTCTGGCTGATACTGACAATAGGCCACCCCGTCAACTTCACTTACATTTTACTTATATTAAAAAGGTTGGGTTCTTTTCTTGTATCGACTGTCTGGTTTCATTCAGTTTTATCTTTAGACTTTTCTTGAAATCATTCTGACATTTAACATTAGACTCGTTTGCAAATAAAAAAAATAGAAAATAACAGTTCTATTCAATGTAACCAGAAGTTTGTTATAAAAAAAAAACCAAAAAAAACAACAAAAATAACAAGTTTATTTTCACAGAGAATTTTTCAAAGAATCTAAATACCAAGAAAGCAAAAACCTGACGCCAATTTTGATACCTTCAGTAAAAGTAGATCATTAAAAAAAAGGGTAATTTTAGCTTTTGAAGGTGAGCATCACTTGACATCTTCTCAGGTGATGATGATGTATCAAATTAAAAGAAAAGACTCCAATTGCAAAGATGCATTAAACCAGTTTGCTATTAGAAACATATTTCTATACTTTCACTTTCATTTGATTGTAGTTTTCTCTTCTTCTTTGTCCCTGAATGCTAATGGTTCTATCTGAGCTTTAGTGAGGTTTATTATTGTTTATCTAAAAAAAGAAAAGAAAATATTTTCTCATATGCATTACCAATTGATAAAAAGATGATCAAATTAGACTATTAATAAGAGCTTAAAACTAGAAAGCTACAAGGTTGTTCTATCATAATCAAAGCATGTAAAAAACATGGATTCCTGTGACTCTCTCTCATGATCTGTCCCTATCAATTATCACTCTTGGTAAATCTTCTAGATGACATTCGCTGTCTTCACAGAGCTGATAAATGTAAGTTTTTTTGCTGGTTGGCCAATGCCGGTGTATCAATGTGTGTCCATTCGAGAATATCACTAATGAGTTTGTCATTGCCCAGCTTGTCTTATTCATCTTGGATAGTTTGTGAGATGGGTGGTAAGTGACTGCACAGATTTTTTTTTTTTTTTTACTTCCAGTATTTGTTCAAAATAGAGTATCCTTATTTAGTTCACATCTAGCTTTTTTCCAGTTCAAGTGGTGCAACTATACAGTAGTACATGCTTACAGCTTGAAAGTAATTAAGGGGACGATTAAAGTTTGAATTTTTGTTCTTTTATTTTTATTGCTTTTATTAGGTTTGGTTGACTTATTTTATCTGTTAAACACAATGTCGATATCTAATTGATTTAATTTAGTTATTTAATACCAAAATTTACTATATTTTCAACATTCCATTCCAATGCTTTTTTAAATCACTTTTATTTGACTATAATAATAATAATCAAATACTTGCACAATTGTATGGTATCAAGTATTCCTATCTAATGCAAATAATTCATTCACAGTTATATGGCTTATTATCAATAATCATTTATTTGCAAGCAATTATCTGTTTTCAAATAACTAACATCTTATTATAATGGAGATTGTGTGTTTTTCTGTCTGTAACCGAAACTATATTCCTACTCAAGTCACAATTCTCTTAGTTATTGACATCACATTCTCCATGATTTTATTTTTATTTAACCTCAATTATTAATAAAATTGTCTTACATTATTAATACTGTTAACTATATCTACATACTGACAACATGCAATTATATTTATATATACAACAAAATAGCGGTTTACAGTGTAAACGGGAAGGCTAATTTGCATATTAATATTAAAAAATCGAATTTAATAAATATGTGCTTAGTATTATTGATTTCTAATTGTTTGGTTTTATTTTAATGAATATAAGCAAAAATCTCTGAGAATAATTTTCAAACAAATATATTTAAACTATAGATTGGACCCTAATAAGTACCACTACTCTGGGTCAGAGTGGACCTGGGACTAATGGCAATGAAGAGATACACTCCCTAGAATTCTAGAACTGGAGCCTCACCATCAGATGCAGTTTAATGTCATACCCAGGACACCCCTTTTTGGAAGGATCTTACCCTTCTGCTGGGGATACATTCAGCATATTCTAAGCCCCACTGAGAGGGTGGGCTTTTATTAGGGTAATCTAGTTTCAAGCAACTTGAATCCAAGGAATCCTTTTTGATAATTATGAGACTGCTATACTTTTACAAGACACTATATCAAATAAATGCAAACATTTTATTATAGATTAAATAAAGTCATTTGAATATTTCACTTCATTTGGTTATGAGCTTGTTACCTGTAGATTTCAAGGCTAATGAGCCAATTGATGAAACATGGCCCACTAACTTCCTTGGCCTCAAGGAGTGCTTTAAAGTATCTTCATATGGAAGGGCATAGGGGTTGTACAAAGGTCTCCTCTGTAGAAGCCCAATTACCATCAAATTGGTAGACAAAGGTAGCAAGAGGGTCATAACTTAAATACGTTTCCTGCATTGCCATAAACACAGTACAGAATGGTGGTTAATTTATCTAAGCACCATAGCCCTACAAAAGTCAGCAGCCAATCGGGATTCAAGGAAAGGTATCACACATATACAAATATGGAATATTCCTGAGTGTCATATATACCAGCTGCTTCATGTCAAATTCACTTGGACTTAGATGTTGTTGATCACTTCAACAGCATACTGACTCACTCAATTGAACAACACCCTACTCCCTGAGATACTTAGAAGATTTTAGCTTAGAATTGGTCTAATTCATCCTGAAACCAAATAACATTACCCCTGCAAGAGGATCTCACCTTCTTGTTTAAGTGAAGGACAGTGAATCTTTTGAAGAAAATTAATACTTCAAGATTCATTCATACAGTAAGCAAATGGAATTAATTTTTGATTAATAAAATGTGTTCAGACTTATTTTTATTCCAGGCAATGCCAGATTCGTCTCCAAGAAGAGATTATATATATATATATATATATATATTATATATTATATTATTATAAATACCTTTCTTTTTATATATATTGTCCTCTATGTTACATCTTAATGCATCATAATTGACAGGTGTCTTCAGCCTAACTAATCAGATTTTACAAAAGAATTAATCATGTAAATTAATTACTGCATAAAAATGAATAAAACTTTGATTTATATAATTAAATATTTATTTTCTTATCAAAAGACTTAACACAAAACTTCTCCAGAAATTATAGATCAAATATTATTCAGTGAAAAATTTTAGATTAAAATTCTGCTATGGCAAACTATATAATAATTGATCCACCATAGTATATATGTAAACACACACACACATTCATATTATATATATGTATATATATGAGAGGGAGAGAGATGAAAAAAAGTGATAGATAAACAGGAATAATTCTTCGGAGTCATTTCTTTTGATTATTCTAAACTAGTTTTGACCTTTGTGATGAAAGTTTTTTAAAAGAGCTGATATGCTGTAAAAGAAGTGACAGAAAATGAACTGATAACTATATCTGTTCAATGAATGTATATATATACACACACACGCACATACATACACAAGTGTATATGCATATATGAAAGTACCTCCACTCATGCACACGCATAATATATTACATATATTTCATCATATTAGAGGAACAAAAGTGATAAGTAGAAATATTTCTTTTGTGGGTTTATTATTTTTAATTGTTATCAAGTAGTTTTGACATTAGGTCATCTTCTGAAGACAGGTTTTTTTTAGGAAGTTTTTAAAATAGTTGATATAAGAGAAGTGGTGAAAAATGAACTGGTGACATCATCTCTTTGTAGAATGAAAAATATTTTCTGCAATCAAAGTGTCTTCAACTCACTTTTATAGGATCTCTGTTATTGTAGACACCTGGCACTGAGCTCTCCATTTGGCAGATATATGTTAAACATGGGCAGGGAGTGTTTTAAATTAGCCATTCCTGCTTGGTCAAGCATTTGTCTGTTTAGCTGCTTAGGGTTGGTTATTTTGTTTAATGACATTGTTATATAACAGAAATAAAGATATCTTCTGATTCAGAAAATTCACTAAACCCAATACACCCACTCACTAACAATACAAAATGTTGACAGATTCACCTAACAGGCCAGGTGAACACCAACCGGATGTGGTCAGAGCCATGACTGCTGGCTAAATGAAAAAACTTGTCCTTGTGCATATGTATCGGGGCATGTGGGAATCTTGAAAAGAAATCATCAAGATAAAATCAGAATTTTCATTTTTTGACCAATCTGTGACCTTCGTGGTAAAATAAAAAAAGCCAAAAGCTGATCCATTCTTCAACCTGAAAAAAGTATAAATTCCCCGACTTTGAATGACCAACAAGCCGTTCAGTGGTGACACAGAGCCAAGAACATGGGAGGAGGCGCTTGAACACACTAACCACTACAACAAGACAGCAGACATCACTTGCCACCTCCTTACCCTCCTTCATCCTGACACCAGGTCAATCCAACTAAAGTCTCCTTTTAAAGGGGCGAACCACACCATATTTTGACTACCATTACTACAGTTGACCAAACCTTCTCCCCCAACCCCTCTCTTAAAGTGGCAAACCTCTACCACGCTTGACTACCATCACCACAGTTGCCGGGCATCAAACCACCAACTTTCTACCAACATTACTATCACGCATTCTACCCACATTGCCAGCATCAACCAACACATCACTAAGGCTCAAACCACATCTCATTTCTATTAATACCACAACCAATTCGACCATCAAGTATCAGACTTTCTGCCCACATCTAATACGCATCGTAACCACATCATTACCAGTGTCAACTATTACATCCCAAGGCTTGAACCACCATCACATTCAGCCAACATCACTACCAATTTCGGCTACCAAGACCGTGCTTTCCACTCACTCTATAGATATCACTAGCAACACACACACACACACACACACATGCTGAGACAAACCCACACACACAAACACACAGACATGCACACACACTCTCTCTCTCTCTCTCGCTCGCTCTCTCACTCACACTCACACACACACACACACACACAACAGTGTTTAATCTGACTACAACCACAATTGTGACATCTCGTTTGCCAACTAGAAAAGCTGAATAAAAAGCTAAAGTCTATGACCTTTTCTTTTCTTCAATATAATTTATTGAAACTTTCAACCTATGTTTGTTTTTCCTTTGCTACCATACGCTTACTCCTACCCGCTTGATATTAGACATATCAACCCTTGTGGGCTATTTAATGAAAACTCTTGCTTTTTTTGCATATGTGACCTGTAAACAAACAGCTTGCAGGTAAATATTTTGGTTTGGTTTGGTTTTATAAACTGGTAGAAATAATTTTCATTAACTTCACTACAACTCTAGATCAAAGTGGACCTGGAAGTAATGGCAATAAAAGGGTATGCACCTGCCCCAGAGCTCCAGAATTGGAACTTTACCACTAGATGCAGTTTAGCATCATATCCAGGACACTAAATTTCTAGAAATAATTTTTATCTTTATATATATATATATATATATATATATATATATATATGAAAGTATGTAAATAAATAGTGTTTATTTGATATGGCCTTTTAGCCGACAATTTTTGGAGGATATGTGCTTAATTGAAGTCATACCTAATTTTTGGAAATTAATTAGTTAATAATTAATGAATTTAGGCGAGCATATATGTTCAAATGTAAGGCTAAACAGATCGAGAAAATGTCAATCCCTGAATGTACATTTCGACCTATTAGGTCTCATCAGCAAGGTTATAGACATGGGAGACTGCTCCGTGTGTGACTCGAAACCTGTCAGCTTGGCAGTCGAGGTTTCGAGTCACACACGCAGCAGTCTCCCATGTCTATAACCTTGCTGAGGAAACCTAATAGGTCGAAATGTACATTCAGGGATTGACATTTTCTCAATCTGTTTAGCCTTACATTTGAACATATATGCTCGCCTAAATTCATTAATTATTAACTAATTAATTTCCAAAAATTAGGTATGACTTCAATTAAGCACATATCCTCAAAAAAAAAAAAAAAAAAAATATATATATATATATATATATATATATATATATAGTTTGCTATATCTATAAATAATGAGTGCTCAATATCAGAGATAGAGCATATATATATAAGTTAGGGTAAATAAAGTCAACAGTACTTGGTAAGTGTAAGTTTCTCATATATGTATTCATCAAACATGGTTATATATATCTCAAAACTGCTTAGTTATGTGGTATTGGTATCTGGTGACCAGATAAAACAATGTATATTTCAAATATCAATTAAAGTCAATCTTTGGCCCCTTGGTTGAATGTACGTGAATAGTTTTACAGTTCTTCCTACAAGAAATTGATTTCTGCTTTGTAAAAACTAAGAATTTCCTCCTTTGCAGATCAAAGAATTTGGTTAATGAGATCTGACAGCACCAAAGCACAACTCCAAGATTCAGTAACCTTGTTATCTCTTGGATAAAATGATTGGCAGATAGTACAAGCACAATTTAGCTCATTTCTTTTTTTTTCTATTCTTTTTTTTATATATAAAACTTAATTCTAAAATTAATTTTTCTTATCTTTATTTAGGAAGGGTAGCAACTTTATCCACTTCCTGACAGGGTTACAAAAATTCATTCTAAAACCAAACAAACATCTGCCCTCTTCTGTTTTAAATTAATTTTCAGTTGAAAGTAAAGGATTTTTTTTATTAAAAAAAGAAAAAAAAAGAAAAAAAAAAAACAGAAATCACTCTGATATCAAAATTTTTTTGTTTTATCAATTTTCAATGACATTTTGAAATATCTTGCATTATCAAGTCAAAAGAATATCTATTAATTATAAGTATCAAGAATATTTGGAGGTGTATAGTGCCGTTGTAAGAAAGAGACATGAGTTCAAATACTGGATGAGGCTGTTTGCACTTCACATAGCATTAATACCCTTGGGAACAGTATGCAATCCAACCATTCTCCCTCGAGCTATGGGTAAATAGTAGGGTAGACTGGACTCTTTAACCTTGGTTAGGCAAGCAGTCTAGGAGAAGGAAAACTCTGAATTTAAACTGGTTTAGCACCGCTGAAGAAATTGGCATTATGTCACATCCTACTCATGTGGAATGGTTGGAAAATATATATGAAAATTTTATATATATATATAATATATATATATATATTGGTTTGGAGGTTGATTTTGAAGGCTATCACAATGCAGGTGTAAAGAAAAAATTAATAAGGTAACAATGTTGTTGTGTGTTATTTTATTCTTGAATTTTCGAGATAAAATCTCCTTTTCTGAAGATCATTGGAATTAAAGTCGTCTTGTTATGGCATTTCTAGTTAAATAGTTAAAAAATTTTTAAAAAATACAAATTTCATTTAACTAAAAATGCCATAACAAGATGACTTCAGTTCCAGTGATCTTCTGAAAAGGAGATTTTATCTCGAAAATTCAAGAATACAGATTAATACAGCAAAATTCAAGAATACAAAAATACAGGTTAACATACAGCACCATTGTTACCTTATTATTTCTTGCCAACTCAGCGTATGAGTAGCACAGGGATCTGTGCAGTAAAGTAAGTAGCTGACAGTAGGTGTGGTACTCCACCTCAGACACTTAAACAATTTCCTTGGTCTAGCGCAAGTGAAAAGGGGATAGACTCCCTGGCTGATGCCGACTTTAGGCCGCCCCAACGACTTTACTTTTACTTTATAATAATCCATAAAAATAATTTAAACAGTTCATATACATAAATGTAAAAGAAAGTGGTTTGATTTTTACTCTAAATTGCTTTTAATTGGAAATATAATAAAAAGCCTGGAAGAACCAAAATGAGTTGGAACATACAGAGCAGAACTTTATGAGAGAGAGAAGTAAAACGAGTACCACCTGACTTTATTGGTGTTAGGAATAATGGCAAGCTCAGCTTGGGAATTGCTGTTGTTGGGATTATCTTCCCATTGGCCTGGAAGAGTTATCTTCCCGCTGGGTCCCCAAAACCGACCACCAGGGGACCTTTGGTATTTAAGCGCGAGGTTCAAACTCTTCTGTCCTTTTGCTATATCTTCTCGTACAAGCACGTGGGTTAGAGACATTGTCACATCCTTCTCGGTGGGGGCTTCTGCTATACAACTCTCCTGGGGGCTTTGCCCCTCATCACTAGTAAGTGATTTTGTATGTACGGACTCTCCAGTCCTTTTATTTCTACTCTTGTATGTTTATGTACATGTATTTTATTGTTTCTGTATCTTGTCTTATTTCTGTGCTGTGATATATAAAATGTTTTGTCCCACAAGTGTGTCAGACTTGTATGTTCATATATTAACCTTGAACCTTACACTGCTATCTGCCTGGCGAGATGGGACTGACCCTCTCCGGTCTAACACTCAGTCCACAGCCCATGTGCCTAGCCTTTTCTAATTTCCTACGATCCCTTAACTCACCAGTGAATCCATATCAGCAGGTGGCCGACCCCTTTCCCCTAATTCCAACAGAGACCACACAAACTCTCAGTTTCTCTTCAAAATGTTAACAGAGCTATTTCTGGACAGTCTATCTCCAAAGAAGAAAATATCACCTTTTTAACCCTTTTAAGTTTTGAACTTTATGGCTTTTATAAACTTCTCTTCATGAGCACAAACTAATTTCTACCTGTACACACATATACAAATATATTCCTCTAGTTTTTCCATTTTTACAAATACATACACTTTATTGTGCCACACACATACACAGACACACACATTCAGCCCCCATGATTTTCCAAATGGTACTTTAGAATCACATCCACACATACATGCATATACATTTATATATATACATGTAGAATTAAACAAAAGGCACATCTGTTTAACAATTTTATTTTCGATCTTTGAGTTTTCTGGCTAACTTTTTAATATTTGGGTGGAATTCGTGGATAAGTCCAAAGTTCAGGTTCCGAGTACTTCCACCCAAATATTAAAAAGTTGGCTAGAAAACTCGAAAAGATAAAAAGTAAAATTGTTAAACAGGAGATGTGTCTTTTGTTTAATTCTACATGTATAAATGAAAGAATGTTGCCCAAATACACATATTTACATATATACATATTCATATAGATTTTTCCTAACACCATTTACTTATGTATACACCTGTCATGCCACAACTGTTTGCTACAAATAGTTCCCAATGAAATATGGCAACATTGTGTTGTAAACAAATATTTCTTATTTATCTGTAGTATTGTCCCCAAAGTTTTTCCAATGACAATTGTTGCAAAGTTGATTAATCATCTTGGCATCTAAAAACTCAGGGGATGACAATTCTACTGTTACTAAAAAAAACGTTAATAGATTTAAGAGTATAATTTCTAGAACAGCAAATCTTTATGATGATACTTTTGAGTCCCCTAAAACAACAGAGAATATATAAGGTGTGTCATAAAATTAGCGAGAATATAACTGTATTTACCAAAATAGAAATTAACAATGAATGGAACGTTAATTTTTTTTCAGAATACAAGGTGTGTCAAAAAGTACAAAAAATCTCGATACGGGATCAACACATTTTCTGCACCCGCTTTCCATGAGCTTCAGTTTGTGGGTGGTTTCACATTAATAGGGCCTTGTGCCTAACCTGTATGTAAATATCGACAAACCTTACTTGAAGCTTGGAACACTTTGATTTCTATTTGGAATAACCTTAAACGAAATATTTTTTGCGAACTTAGATTAATATTTTCTATAAGACTATTCCAAACAAGGTAGAGTTTATATTTATGGAAAGAAATTTTGAAAAAAAAAAAAAAAAAATAAAAATAAAACACCATAAATAAATCAGGTGACTTTACTTTGTGGACCATTTTGAAACAACAACACTAATTGTGTATAAGGTAACTGAAGAATTTGGAATAAAAGTTGTTGAAGCAATATTCCACTTACCGTTGAATTGGCAGACAAGGCAACAAGCCATGACACAATACGGTTCCTGCATTGTTGCAAGCCTAGTGCAGAATGGTAGATTATTTATCTGGCACCATAGCACCACTGAGATCAAGTAGCCAATCAGCACTCAAATGCATGCATGGAATATTTCTGAGTGCCATAAATACCAATTGCTTTGCGCACCAATTCAGTTGTACTTAGTTTGTTGTTGTTCAAACCAACAGTATATTAACTTACTCACTTCAACTAAAGTGTTGTGTTAAGTGATGAAGGGCTACAGTTCTATTCTCCTGCTGTCAAACGTGTTGTTTTTATTAAAGGTGAGAACAAGAAGGTGGCATCTATAAGCTGGCAATCAAAAAAGTTGAACAGAGTCACAAAATTTCATTAGCATCTGAAAGTTTGGCATTAATTGAGGCAGGATTCTTCATTTCTTCCTTAGTACAAGACACTTTTGGTATGGCTGTATTGGCACCAGTACAATGCTTATACAGACAATGGATCACTGACTAATGCTTTAGGCTCTACAAATATTGTTAGTGACAGAAGATTCATAGTGGACATGGCAAGATTGACGAAAATGGTGTCGGAAGGGGAAATTGAGGTAGTTTTGGGTAGATGAGAAACTACAACTGCAGATTCCCTGATCAAAAGAGGAGCGCATCTATGCTAAAATTGTTAGGAAAAAAAGTGAGCCGCAATGTGCATTATGAGGATTATGTGTGAATTATCTCCCTTGGACTATTTCGTTTGGATGTAGGTACTCTTTAGGAAAAGAGGAAGAAAGTGAATTGACAACATACTGTATGTATATATATATATATATATATATATACAATTGTCTGCAATTAGAGATGATTGCCAATCAACTGATAATTGACAAAACTCATCAGTAAAAAAATACCAAAGGCAAGATTAACTTTTGCAAAAAAGCATATTGTCTGGACTGATAAAAATTATGAAAGATTGTTCTTCATTGATGAAAGTAAGTTTAATTTCATTGTCTCTGACAGAAAGCTGTATGTCAGATGGCATCAAGATGAGAGATTGCTTCCTACCAAATGTATGAAAAGAATTAGTTAAATTTTAAGTGGTATGATGTTCTATTGTGCTGGTATTGGTTCAGTCATTCAGTTATATGCTAAGGAAAATTCTGCAGCGTTTAAGAATATTATTGAACATCATGTTTTGTTTCTTTTTAAGATTATTTCCTGTCCCTTGGCCCATATCTATGAAAGATTATGCCCCTTTGTCATACTGTAAAAACAGTAAAAAATTCTTTAAAGCTGAAAATGTTGAGATTAGGACACAAAGTCCAGATCTTAATCCAATTATGAATCTTTGAAAGATTATGTATATCTATACTTATATAAATGGCAATTGTGTGTATGTGTATTTCCAGAAGAAACTTAAAAAATAATACAATTAATGACAAAGTAAATATATATACACATTAAATATCTTGGTTTTTGAGCAAAAATAATGAAGGTTTGATTTAGATTAGTGAAGATACTTAAAAAAATAAAATTTAAATGATGATAGCATAGACTTTTTTTAATATTTTAAATAGTAGATATTAATGTTTATTTCCAGAGTGGCTGGATCAATGCAACGTCTTTTGTTTTTACATAGGAGTTTTAATGGGGCATACTACGAGGATCCCAATTGCAATTCAATAATAATGGATTTGTGAGACTAATTTTTTTTACCTCCTACAACCCAGGCAATGCCGGGTAGCTACTTCTAGTATTATACTTATTCCTTCACACTAGTTGGATGTGACACAAGTTCAATTTATTTAGCAGAGTTTAACAGGTTTGAATTGCAGTCTGTCCTACTATTTCACCCATGAGTTAGATAGTTGGATGAATAGCTTTTTCTAAAGTTATTAGTATTATGTGGAATGTAAACAGCCCCATCCAGGATTTGAACTCAGATAACCAATTCATTTCATACAATACTCATTGAATACATACACTACCTTTTTTTTATAATTTTACTTATACTTGTTTTTTTTTATTCAAATTGACCATAGCATAGAACAAGTTTTTAAGAATATTTACCACCATTATGATTGAATCTGTAGAATCAGATTTTAAAAAAAACTGTTGTTCTCTGAAATTGGATAATACTGTATTATTACTTTATTGTGTATATATATATATATTATATATATATATATATATACATACACAAATAATGTCATATAATAATCAATACTATTCAGCTATGCACTGCACACTGACTGTATCCTTGGCATAGGGGTAACCACCATAAAATCCCACTTATACAAAACTGTAAAATCAACATCATACTCACCTTAACGGGAACTGTGATTAGCATCCAGTCACAGACAAGAAAAAAAAACAGTTACTGAATACAAGCTTTGTAAAAACTACCTGAATACAGTCAAATGTTTGGTGTATATAGATAAAAATACCCACACTAAAACTACCAGCCAATGAGAATCCTGGGAATGGATTTGGCCATGCTACACAGTAGAATAGCCCAACCTGCTATTTAAACCACCTATCAAGTCTGGATTCTCAGAAACAGATTCAACTTGAGTTGAGAATTCTGTATATAAATATTTATTCTGGATATAAGGTGTGTGATGGATCCCTGCTCCTACTTATAGACTAGGCTAGATCATATGATCTATTCCTTGGCCAATCACTGGCAGTACTCTGAGGCTGATACAATACTTAACCGACCCTACTAGTCATAATTACTGTGACATTCATGAACGACTGACATCGGATTAAATTACTGGACCTTTACCAATATGTAGGATATGACTTAAAAGCTTACCAAAGGATTCCATAACATAGGACTTTCTTTAAGCACTTTTCAACTGGCCAAAGATGGCATTTAAAAACTTTACAACTTGCAACATAGCTGAATACTGGTCACTCAACACAAATCTCAACAAATTCTATGTGATTTGCAGAGATTTACATTGTGGCATTTAATGTTTTATTTATACACTAGTTTAATACAGCTGAATATGATTGATAATGGTTGATCACACAAAGATTACCTTAAACTTTAAAACTTACACAAATTATGTGATTTGGAGAGATTTACAAAGTAAAACGTAATCTTTGTGATCAACCATCATCCAATCTTGGTCATAACAAAACTGGAAGTAATTTGATCAATTCAAATTCTAGACTTAACTTACAGAAGAGTAACAAATTATTTCAAACCTAGCACCATCCAAAGAAGAATTCTAAATCCAATTATTAAATCTATAAGTTTATGATGAAAGTATTGTCCCCAGATAATTGAATATCATTGTCCTGTGAGGATTATACATCTCTTACTAACAAACAGTTTCAGCAGTCATCTTCGTCCGGCCAACTCCTGCTAGGATTCCCACAGAGCTTGTACCATTCACTGAAACTGAATGCTCTCAGTCATTTCACAAATAATTGATCTAAAGTTAAACAGATCTGCAAGGAAAGTAATAAATCCTAAGATTGAACAGACTGACTATTTTCTTATCAATTTTGTCTATATTCCAAGTGAAAGTGAGAAGTGATATTTCTAACAGTCGATCATGAAAGTTACTTGAAAACATACAAGTAGTAAGTAATAAAGTTTGCAGAGTGGCCTATTGTTGATATCAGCCAGACAGTGAGGGAGACTATCCCTTTTCAAGAGCGCTAGATTTTTTTACTGAGGTGGAGCCACACCTACCTCCTGCTAACCACTTCACCACACAGATCTGATTACCCACTGTGCTGCTCATGCACCGAGTTGGCGTGGACTGGTATCATACCTAGAACAATGAGATTCCTAGTTGGGTGCTCTAACAGGCATATCAATCCATGTGGGATTATTTTATGCCCAGGGTTAGGGAATTGCACACATTGTATGTTTGAGCAGTTTCTTATGATTTTTTGCAGTTATATGATATCAAGTATTCCTATTGATTAGAGCTGGTTCATCTCAGAGCATTTGCGAGGAATTGCAAGGTTCCAGGTTCAATACTAGTACTCAGCACATGAGAAGCACAGATGGGGTAATCTGGTCTGTATAGTAAAGTGGGGAGCTGACGGTAGGAAGCACTCCGCCTCAGCAAAACACCTTAGTCTAGCAATAACTAAAAGAGGATAGACACCTTTGCTGTTTGGTTGATTAAACAATAGGCCACCCTGCCAACTTTATTACTAATACAAATCATTTGCCTAAATAGATTGGACCCTAAAAAGCAATGTTATAAAAAGGGTTAGTAGCAAGTGTATGGTGGCAAGGAAAAACAAACACAGATTTTAAGTTTCAACAATTGTATTGGAAAAAGGAACATGAAAAGGCGACGAAAAGCTGAAAGTGAATTTAAGAGAGAAAGTCTGATTTTGGTGATAGTTGCGACGTATGGTGATGAAGTCAGTGAAGGGTCCGGTGGCCGAGTCAGTTGTAGTGGGGTGGTGATGTGGGCAGAATTTTGTGTTTTGGTATTCTGAAGTCAATAGCGGGTTTGTATCATGTATGAAAGTTGGCGTATTCTTGTTGTTGAATGATATGGAATTGTTTGTCTGTTTGACAGCCGGTTTGTCAGATTTTTGGTAGAGGTAGGTGAAGATGTAAGTTGGCCACCTTGTGATGTGCTCGTGGTATGTCGCCGCTTGTCTGTCATGACGGTTCTTCAAAGTCGATTTATATAGGTTGTCGGGACCCCAAATCGGATCAACTGAGATCTTTTTCATTTCACCCAGGAATCGTTTGGATTGGATGAAAATGCGAATTTTATTTACAAAATTATTTTCTTTATTGTTTAGGAATTCTTGTTTTCCAGCCGGAAGCTCTGCTGGAGCCTATGCGTAGAACCATGTTATCTTGGTCACTTCGTTTTAGGCTACTGTTCAGTTAACTTCCGTTTGGCGTCAGCAACTTATATTTTATTTTATTGGCGAGTGTGCGAATTGAATTGCTGAATCAGTGAATAGATATCTATATTTGTGTATATAACAGCAAGAGGTTACACAGAGTCAACTTTTATTGGAAATTCCATAGTTAATTATCTCCCCCTGTCGCTATCGTATGTTGGCGCCCAAACCAAAAACTTTACTTATCACGGAGCACCCAGTGAGGGTAGTCGCGTAAATAGCGGTCCCTACACTTCATTCATCACTTATCCCAAACACAGGGCTTACTTCTAAGGACCGTTGACCTGGACGGCGGCATATTTTCACAGTACACTTTCGAAAGCATTGTGTCCGCAGACCACAGGCTGTCACAATAGCACACTACAGAAGGCATCAAGACCAAATAGTCTATTTGAAAAGAGCCCATTCACCGTCCTTTAAGGAACTGTTACCAGGGCGAGAAGCTTCTAAATAGCATCCTCATCACTTATCACAGAACCAGTTACCAGGAAGAAAGAGAAACATCCGAAGTAGCATACTATCAACATTTCCTACCAACGAACAGAATACCCCTGTTATCACCACTACTCCAAGAATATTACTTAACTCAGATAAGTCTGGTAGCAAATACCAATAAAATTTGCAACAAGTTTTTGTATTATTTGTCAACACATGTATTAAATTTTCACTGTGTGTTTGTCTTCTTTGTCCAACAATTTGCCTACAACTACGGAGAATTAAGAGCTCCTTCGAAATCCGTAAATACTCTTACTTTCAAGCAAAGTACAACTAGTTTGAATTTAGATATTAAATTGATGCAAAAGTTTCCAGTACTATCTCTTTGAAAAGTGTATATTCATTCAACCCCACCACCACGAGTAGGATGCAACGCAAGGCCAATCTTTAAGCTTATTTAAATTTAGAGTTGTCTTTCTCTTAGACTGGTCCCCTTACCAAGATTAAAAAACCCAGTCTGTCCTACTATTTATATATAGCTGGAAGAGAAGAGATTGATTTATGACTTTTCCAAGGGCATTAGTATAAAGTGAAATGCAAACCTCCTCCAGGATTTGAAATTAGATTGCAGATTTCATTTCCTCTTATGATAACGGAGCTCCGAAAAAAAAAAGTTTGATTTCATGGGTAACGTCTGAAAATGACTTATTTTAAGGTAGTTTAAAAAAAAAAACAATCTGAACAGAGCTTGAGGTTAATGTGGCCTGAACATTGTGTTTATACATAAATATGAGGACAACAGTCCGAAATATCAAAATTATTCATAAAATAAAAGATTCAAAGACAATCTGTAAAATATATAAAACTAAATACATATCTAAAAATAAACAGTAGCCTGTAAAGTGTTAAAGTATTTTTCTACTGCGGTAAATGTTGAATATTAAATCTTAACGTATGAAATCAGCCTTGTACCTGAAATCTGACATAGTTTCAAAGATTAATTGATTTCAGGTCAATAACGTAAAACAAAAAAAAAACTAACAAGTCAGCAGTCAGACATTTTCAGATATCAGTGTTTGAAATTTGATGTTCAACCATGGATAAAGATTACTCTTGGCATAAAAATAGCTCAACACTTGGGAGATTTTTAGAGTAAGATAATACTGTCTGCCTGGGTGGATATCTTTACGAAGGAAGGTGGCATAGATTTTTTTTAACCTATTACAAAACCGACAATTAAGAATTCAAAATTGAATAAACATTAAATAAACTTCTTTTGGATGGAGGTAATCAAAAAAACAACATTTTTTTGTTTTTGATTGGTTTTAACGACATGTTAACTAGTCTAGGATTATTCTATTATTTATCTAGAGGTTTGGGAATTTTGTTCATTATAAGTCTAATAATAGTAATGATAATTAAATTTATTGTGTACAGTGCTCAGGTGTACCACAACTCATCAAAGTCTCATGTCAAGTACACAGAATAATGTAGTGTCAGGAAGATGAACAGTTTACAGTAGTAATATGCATGTATGTGTGCGCGTGTGTGCATATGTATGTGGAGAGTGGCATCAGGTATAATGTCGGACTACAGGAAGCATGGAGGCTTTGAAAGATTAAGTGCTTCGACAGCCTACAACAGACACGGGCAGTTTATTCCATGTCTCCGCAATTCTGAGCGTGAAAAAATGTTTCCGAAAGTCACGTGAGCAGTGCTGTTTTCTGACTTTGTAGGCATGCCCACATGTGTTGGAAAGATGGAGATCAAAAAAGGTGCTCAAGGTTGCTGTTTTTAAGATGATTAATGACTTTATGAGCGTTTACCAGGTCAGTTGCCAGACGCCAAAGTTTCAGCGAATCCATTCCCAGGGCTGCGAGACGTTCAGAGTATGATAGATGCCTGATGGAGGGTATTCGTTTGGTTGCACGTCTCTGTACAGTTTCTAGGAGGTTAATATTCTGAGCAAGATAGGGTTCCAGACCGGTGATGCAAACTCCAAGTGTGGCCGCACATTGCTTTGTACAGCTTCAAATAGATAGCCGGTGAGCGGCTGACAAAGGTATTGCTGAGTGACGCCAGGACACCCTTTATATTTACATTTTTGTGTAGTTGTTTTTTTTTGTTTTTTTAAGAATTATTTTTCTTTTTTGTGCATTCGTTCTTATTGAATAAGAATAATTCTTAAACAGATTTATTTCAACCTAGAGATATCTAACAGGTACAACCAATCAGGGTCAGAGTGGACCTGGTAATACTGGCAATGCAAGGTACTCCGCACTCATACAGATCTCTAGAACTAGAGCCTCACCGTCAGATGCAGTTTAATGTGATACTCAGGACACCCTCTTTAGGGAAGGGGTCTTATGCCTCTGCAGCGAATACAGTGTATTCTAAGCCCCGCTGAAGGAGGGGCTCAGAATCATAAGTGTTAAAAATATATACTGTCATAGCTAGATACCCTTCCTGTTACCAAACCGATAACTGTTGTTAGGTTTAATTTGTAATGGTTAGGGCCGGTGTAGCTCAGTCGGTAGAGTATTCGGCTAGGAATCACAAGGTTCTTGGTTCGATACCGATTGTAGGTGTGGCGCTCCACCTCAAATGCTAAAATAATCTCCTTGGTCTAGCGCTAGTGAAAAGGGGATAGACTCCCTCGTTGTCTGGCCGATACTGACATAAGGCCGCCCCGACGACTTTACTTACATTCCATGGTACAATCACTAAGGACCTCCAATTTGACGTAAAATTTACCCCCCCTATTTAATACACTTGAATAATCAATAATAAGATACATTAAAAAAAATCCTGATGATTTTTTAATTTAACTAAAATTGTTATTGTTGCTTCCTTCCTAGAATGTACGGAAGGCCATTGGTTATCTTTCTTAAATTTTTTCACAAACTAAATGCGAGATGCATTGCATATCTTCTATTCTAGACTTACTACTGTTTAAAATAAGAAAAAGAAATATTTAATAATAACTGGTTATTGCATAATATTTAAGAAATCAATTGTTTTGTCGATTATAGTCACCAGTATATTGAAAAGTATAATCGTCAAAGCTAATACGCTGTAAAAAAAAAAAAAAAAAACCTTGACAAAAAATGGACTCTTTACTTATTTTTCAACATAATGGTGAGTAATTTTTTTCCCATTTGGATAATTTGATCTTTAAATTAGCAATTTTTCTTCGTAACAACTTTTTATGATGGGAATTTGTGGTGGGGTTAAATTGATTTGTATTTTTGATAGTTGCTTCAAAATGGCATGTCACGTAATTTTGTTTTGGGGTACCTAACGATCATCATCATCATGTCGCGCAATTAGCCGGATGTGACAATCTCTCGCCAACCTTCTCTATCATTCATTGTCCCTGGGAGGTCCTCTGCACAGTATTTAGTATCCGCGCAGAGTTGGTCAATGTAGGTCCTTGTTGGGTGGTCCACATTAGCATGTCCATGTGTTGGCTTCCACAGGAGAACGTCCTTGCTCCTTGCTCCTACAGCAGTGTCCAGCATGCCTGTCCGTCTCACTCGGATGGTTTGGGAGATGGGGGGTAGCCGTACAGTTGCTTCCTGTGGGGTGCTGTTTCCACGACTTGTTAAAGACCGTATGCAGCATTCTTGTGTAGCTCCCATCTATATTATTCTCAGCTTGGACCCTAACGAAGCGCCTTGAGAATAAGAACGATCACCAATCGAGATTAACATAGAACAAGGATGCTAAGATAAAGCAATCACTTTTTTTATAATATCAAATGACTGTCAACACTATACACGCCAATTTCAATATATCTCCCTTTCTTCACCGGAAGTCAAACTGAAGACACGTGAAAATCGAGCACCTCCTCAAAATAGTCAACCATTCTGACAACGTTGCGTGCAAGCTAACAAAAACACCAATATGGAAAACCAAAGAACGAAAAAAGCCAAATTGACTGAATTTATAACATGAACTGTTAAACTTGGACACTCAGCCTTTACTTTTCTCTTTATTACCTTACATTAAAATTAATTGAATTTTAAATGGAGTTGGTCTCTCTTTAAAAATCAGAATGTTCCGATATTGCATTTAACTTAGTTCTGATAAGTCACCACATTATTTGATTAATAGGTATTTCCAAAATCAGGTCACGTGATCAGTTTAGGCCATATTGAATAAACGAAAGTAAATATTTTTGACTTTGTTTTTTAAAAATCTGCAAAAAGAAAAACAGTTAATTCAAAGATCAAATTATCCGATTGGGAAAAATTACTCACCGTTAATTAAAAAAAAAGTCCGTTTTACATGCAACACGGTGATTTTTCTGTAGAAACAGTGACTTTAAGTTTACATATCTCTCTTTGACAATTATACATTTAAATTTATGGATGGCTGTATTTGACATTATTGTTTTCTTGTGCATATTCAATAACCGATTATTGGTTTTCAACGATTTTTGAAATATTTTTTTTGTGGTAGTTTCAGAAAAACTCCGGAATATTTTTTTAGTTGAACTTATAGTGTATCTAAAGCAAAGAAAAGACAATAAGTATTACAAATGTTGTCAGTTTTGCTCTTCCATATATTATAAGAATCAAACATTACTATTCAACAATAAAAAAATTAAATTCTCTTAATATATCGTGGATCGGACAACTTTTTAGTTCACCTGAATTCTAAAATTCAGTGTTATATTTAAATATTAGTGAAAAATTCGATTTTTACACACAAAAAAAGATTTTTAAACATTAAAAAAAACAAAAACAAATTATTTAAGCACACAAAAGATTTAAAATCACTTAAAAATTAATTTCTTAAAAAAAAAAATTTTCTTGGCAATTTAATAGAATATAGTACATACCAATAAAAGCATCGTACATATCAATGCTCACCATCGGATTTATCTTTTTCCTACTCATTATTTGGTCACTAGAATGAATTCCAGGTAAATATAAATACCACCACTGGATACCTCGTAAAATTCTACTTTAGGAAAGTTAGATTTGATTTTGTTACATGGTATGTGAATATCAAATTTAAGTTTAATAAATATGTTTCACGGGACTCATATAATTTCCCAGGTTATAACCTATTAAATTCGGATGAAGATAACAACAATAATTGAAGATAAAAACATATTCAAAAAGGTACAAAATGTTGCTGAGGGTGAAGGTAAAGAAAGCACTGGAAAACATGACTCGCTGGTTGACTGCTCAACACTATAAGTGACTTTTTTCCTAGAATTCAATTTAGGCGCCAATATTGCATATTGGCGATCCGCTCTCTGGTGCCAGGGGCAGATAATTTAGCTATAATTTTTCCGATAAGGGTTTTGATTTCAATTACATCCCCAGACAGATGTGTTTCTGAAAACGTTACAATGAAAATGTGTGCATGTTAACCCCATTTACCAATAGCACAATAATAATACTTTTTGAAAAGGAGCGAGACGTATATCAACAGTCATCATCAATTTAAGTGCTCCTAACGAAGAGGGTAGACTGAATTCAGTGGCATAATTTTTACCATATATTGGAAGGTCTTCGAATGTCAAGCAAAAACTCGGTGGACCTGAGCATCTGGACCCCCCCCCCGCTCCATCTAAAATTTTAAAAAATAATTTTTTTCCTTTTTAGCGGTTCCGATATGGGGGTTCGATTTACGATAAACTTATACGGGGAAATGAGCACCCCTGAAAACTCGAGAAATAAAGAACTTTTTAGATTTTTTTTTACAATATAATAGATTGGTGTGCAATCGATAATAATCCATTGAAGGAAAAAGAAAAATTAAAAACAAAAATTTTAGATTGGGTCCAGATGATCAGGTCCGCCAAAAACTCTTCACCTGACAAATTCTTTTAAACTCGGAGTGTTTTTTTACAATCTACCCATACATGAATATTATTTGAATCTTATAACATTTAAAAGATTGTCTAACCAAAAGAGATCTCGATTATATTTTTGATTAAAAAAAAAAAAAAAAGTATTTCAACACTTGCTTCATAACGGACGACGAGCCTTGTTCAGAAAACGTTGATTTCAACCAATTTTACAATAACCATACCATCCCAGACACCTTTAAAAGAATTAAACAAATGTCGTATTTTGCTGCTTATAAGACGCACTTCAATTTGGGTAAGCTTTACCTCCCTACTCTCCGAAAAAAAAATAAACCCGAGTTTAATATACGAATGTCAGGTGAAGAGTTTTCGCCTGACCTGAATTATCTGATTTTAACGAAATTTTCCGTATTTATTAATCAATGAATGAATTTTATAATGCAGCAGTTATTTTATTTAAAAGATTTGATTTTTTCAGCTCACTTAATTTTGACCCAACCCCTTCTTTTTGGGGCGCAAAATATCGGTGGAGTTATATAAAAGTGAAAATAATTACAGTATAAATAAAAAGACAAGACTGTCGCATCCACCCGACTATTACTCTTGAAAATCGCTTTCCGTCGCTTGCATTAGTGTTCCTTCGTTTGCATAATTTGTGCATGAAGACATACAAACTGCAGATCACCAAAATCCCCCAAAACATAAAACATTTAAGATTATCTATAACTTACAAAGTAAAAGAACATAAAAAAGGGTTTTTTGGGTTACTTAACTTATTTACCTAAAAGGCACAAACTGTGTTAAACTAGGGTAAGGGAATAATCTACAGTTTAAAATAATTTATAATTTAACAAGAAAATAACACTTGTTTAAACTATACAGAACAAATACAGTTTTAAGAAAACAGTTTACCTTGTTAGCACCTTATCGGGGTCGGATTCGGGTGACTATTTCTTAGTACCCTTACCAAGAATGCAGTGACAAATGAGCGTCCAAAAATCTAGTATTTTACTGGAAGCCAAGAGAAATTTGCGACTGACACCTCCAGTCGCTAGATTCAGAAAGACAACTTTCTTTCTGGTTCCGAATCACTCTGCCTAAGACCAAATTCCTACGCCGAAATTTTCATTTTTACCACTAAAACCTTTTGTTTTCACTGTCTACTGCAGTGGTCTATTACAAATAACTACACAAGCCAAACCATCTTCAACCCATCTCCAAGAAATGCATTTACACCTACTTTTAGGGGATTTTAAACTAACGAACTATTTTCTCTAAGGGAAATCTTAAAATTGTGACAAGGTCGCTGGGTACTCATGGGATAGGGGAAGGAAGGGGCGTAAGACAAACCTGTTAACCAAAATAGTCCAAACAATGGTAAATGCTGGCGACAGTCACTAAGACCGAAGGTGTGAATAGAGAAACAAATTTTAAAAGAACGAAAATATGAGAATTAAATGTAAAAAAAAACAAAACAAACAAAAAAACAAATGAATAAAAATGTTCGTTTTTTTTCCTTTCTTTTTTGCTCATTATGTTAATACTTTTCGACTTAAACAAAAGTTTGACCTTAATTAATCGATTTAATTAATTTTAATTCGTTTTTAATGTGAAAAACGACTCACATTTTGGTGGTACCTACGTTAGCCTATAGAACTGGGCACAGTACACTGATCTCTGCCGACTTACTAACATACATTATATTGTGTTTTATTGAGGTATATCTGTAAAACTAAATTTCAACTCAATGTCTGCTCAGTTGAAAAAGCTATGGGTGTGCATACAAATAAACAAACCAACATACAGAGTGGCGTCGTATTTTATGTAAATAGATTAATCCTGACACCTCAATTTAAAAATGAAAGATTACATTTTATTTCCCCTACCAATTCTTATTTCAAAATGTTAAGTTAAAACTTTTAAATTTTGAATAATTCACTTTCCCCTGAGAAAATGAGCTCGAACTTTTTATCATGATTAATAATAATGCAAAAAAGTATCTTTGACATATTAATGGGGGTGGTGGTTTTTATTAATGCTACTTTGAACAAGTGTGCTTAATATTATTTTTTTCCTTTTTTTATTGCAAAGAAAAACGAATGAAGTTGTTAATTTGTTCCTGTAGAGGAAGAAAGAGTTTTCTATATATCAGCAGTGAAATAATTTGTAGAGAGAGAAAGATATAGCTTGTAGTACATTCAGCGGTTGGCAAATAGTTTTGAGTTGAGCGACGTGGATTATCCAGGCATAAGTTGGTTTTCTGAACTGTTCTCCTTCGTTTTTATAGGATTTCCTAGGCTGAATATCGGTCTTTTTGAAAAACTTCTTTTTAGGCGCGAAAGCTTCTGATTGGTTGAAAATTATCATTTTTAATATTTCTATTTTTGCTTTCTATCTGCGCTTATCCTATGCGCAGATTTTTTTTCGTCATTTTATTTCTGCTCTCAAAGTGTTAATTTGTTCCAAAGAAGATAAAATTCAATATATAAATATTAATATATTTCCCCGTCAATATTTATCTAAAATGTTGATTTTGAATTATTTTCAATTATCTCTGAATAATTTACTTTCCACAAGGCAGAGATTATTTATACATATTGAAATATATTCTTGGATGTATTATATAAGCACTAATATACATGTACAAATACATACACACAAACAAATACATGTATACTTGCTGTTTAAATCATGGTATCATGGGTAGAATTCATTGTAAAATACTGCTAAATTAATTCTTATCAGAAAACTGAAGGTAGAATTATCTCCCCCTGCTACCAGTACACGATGTTGGCGGCAAAATCAAACACCTTCACTTATCCTAAAAACTTCCACCTGGAAAGACGCGTCTTAACAGCATTCCAAAACGACCGCAAGTAGAAATCATTCTAGCGCAACTTCAACCTAACTCAGCAGATAAGTCTGACCGCAAATGCCATAAATTTGCAGCAATCTTTACGTACCCTTTTGTTTAATATTTGTGTTTAATTTCCATCTGTGTTTGTCTTATTTCATCCGAAATTATTTGCCTGCCACCGGGAGATTTAACATGGTCCCCCCTTCCCCGTAAATCCTCTTATTCTAAAGTTAAAGGCCAGTTTTTCAGGAAAAAAAAGACAATAATTTAAACTTACTTTAAAGGTTTTTTTTTAGAGCCGAGTTAAACTCTATACATGTTTATGAGATCAAAACACTTATTGTATCTTTTGGGATCAAAATGAACCTCCTACCACCCCTACATTCCCCACTGTACGTCATGAAATTTACATATTCCGAAGTCAATAACTGATTGTTTTTAACAATTATTCCAAGACAGGACTTCTCAGACTTTTTACTTTATGCCCCACCCCTTGCAACCAAAGTTAATTTCCATTCACCCCACAAACATTAATTGAACATTAAATAAAAAAAACGTAACTAATTTACCATTGTTTGATGCAATTTACATGAGAAAAGAATCTGTAAACTATAAACTCATGCCATTGTTAGAGAATTCGATTCTCTCTGGGTGCCCTAAACTTCTGACCCTGTGTTATAACTAAGCCAAGCTTACTAAATAACTATTCTTTAATGGGAAGGATGGATTTTGGTTGGCACTGAAGAGATCACGGTTGTGAGTTTGAACAACATTCTATGTTCAGAACATAATAAACTATAGTGGTTCGTCGGGTAACTAGTTTATAGTTGTCATCAATTTATGGTGGTTGTCTTGAGTGAAGTTATATAACATATATTTGTAATTACAACAAACAGACTATAAGGTTAAAGAAATAATAAAAGGAAAAAAATAATTCACAGAAGGAATCAATAAGCCTTGTATTTGAAACATAAAGGTTACAGTAGTAAGAGAAGTCAGTATGTTCAAAGTTTATCAGAATATGCCCTTTTATATGTTCATGTACTGTAGAGGAAGAAAGAGTTGAGTTCTATATATCAGCAGTGAAGTAACATGTATATATATATATATATATATATATATATATATATATATATATATATATATATATAGCTTGTAGTACCTTCAGTGGTAGGCAAATAGTTCTGAGTTGAGCGACGTGGATTATCCAGACATAAGTTGGTCTTCTGAACTGTTCTTCGAAAACCTTCGTTTTTATAGGATTTGCTCGGCTCGAAATCGGTCTTTTTGAAAAACTTCTTTTTATGTGTGAAAGCTTCTGATTGGTTGAAAATTTTTAATATTTCTATTTTTGCTTTCTACCTACGCTGGTCCAATGCGCAGATTGCTTATTTTCGTTATTTTATTTCTGCACTCAAAGCGTAAACTTCCGGCTCGTTTCTTATCATATCAACCAACCCAAAACAATGGCTAAACTAAGATTCCACCATGTTTTCTTTCATGAAAATATGATAATACACGTTGTTAACACAGACAAAAAGA
This sequence comes from Doryteuthis pealeii, assembly GCA_023376005.1. NCBI lineage: Eukaryota > Metazoa > Mollusca > Cephalopoda > Myopsida > Loliginidae > Doryteuthis > Doryteuthis pealeii. Next base: position 34,291,678 of record CM042137.1, on the reverse strand, counting down.
TCCGGATCTTTTTGGTCAGAGCCAGATCATTCATTTAAATGGATCGTATGTGAACAACACATCCCTAATGACCATCACACCCAATCAGACATTCTGCTAGGTGTACGATATCTGGCAACTAGACTACATGGTCAATTTTTGTTTTGGTATAAAGACATTTATAAATAGAAACTTGTAAATTCACTCCCTGTGGTCTCCTATGTTTTTATTTTCCCGACTAAAATTTTATTCACCTAATATGGAGGTCTATATGGTCCACTTTGAGAATCCCTGCTCCAAAACCTTCATTCATTACAATGAACACACACACATTATTTTTAATTGTAAATATTCTTCTTTTTAAAATTTACATATCACTGAAGGTTTCTTTTTTCAAATAGAATATCAATCATCTCCAACCTCACAATATATTTACATATGAGAATAGTTTAGTATTACATAACTGATGGGCGTACAATCAGTTTATTATATATATTACATAACTGATGTAATATATATATTACATAATATATATATTACATAAATATATATATATTACATAACTGATGGGCGTACAATCAATTTGGAACAGTTAGGGTAAAAAATATTATTTGAATTCAGATCTGGATATTAGAATTGACAATTCATAACCTTAGTTCTGACCCTCCGTTGTGATTGCAAGTGTGAGAATAGATATTTCAGTCTGTGGCGAGATGCCAGGACAGAAAGACGTAATGACTGGCAGCTAATTGGACTCACACGCATGTGGTTATCGAGCCAAATCTTAAGAAATTGAATAAATATATGATTCACAAAAATAGATGTCTTGAGTTGGTCGCTAAAAACAGACGACAATGCAAGACGTTTCAACCAGCATCTTAAGACGAAAAAAACACCCAGAAACAGAGAAACAGCTAGGAAGTCAGAGCCAGATATCGACGATAGATACCAAACCAAGCCATGAAGAAAGTGTTACTCAGAAGTAAGAAGAAATACCAGTCTTCTTCATACTTTCTCTTTGTCTTCATATTTCTAGCATGTTTTTTCTTTTCTTATTTACTGCTTCTGCTCTTCATGCCTGCTTGCCACTCTACCTTGCTTTACGACTTTTAACTGTTTTTTGTTGTTGATATGTATTCTTACATAACCAAATGTTTTTCTCTTATATATGTTATAACATTATGGTAAGGTCATGGATTACTTCATGGGGGAAATAAAGAAAAGGGTAGCATCAGAATCAAGAGAGTATTTTCTAACTATTACTATGCACTGTGGAAAAACTTGTACATTATTGCCTTCCCAATATCATATTTAATGAAGTGAGATATTGTTGTCTAGTTTATTTTCAAGAAAGAAACTGAAAATTATTGAATATGAGGATCTAATTACAAACGAAGTATAAACTACAGACTACAAGAAAGATAAGTAAAGATACAACTACGGGTGTCCCTTATAATATAGATACGTTGTATGTCAAGACGAGTATAATATATATACCGTCTAAGTAAAATAAACCCAGATATACAACATTAACATCTCTTGGCCAATTGTTGTGTATTGATGACTCAAAGATTTTCAGAATAATTGCAACTTTATGGCGAAAAGAATAATGAAATCTGTTTTGTGTCAGTAAATGAGACAAGTAAAATTAAATAGTAAAGAAAAAACCCTCTTCCAATTTGACAGTGCTATCATCTGGGTCTGTAGAATAAGCTGACTGCATCTCTGTAGAGGGGTAACCCCACCCGTAATAGAGTCACTTGTGGGCTGTAGGTGGCAACCCTTAATGCCAGAGGATAGGATTATAGTGATGATTTGTCATATAGAAATAATAGTCTCATTTTCTGTGCTACTTAGAGATGCTCAAATCTGGTTGCTGGACTGATGCTGAGTTGGCTGACAATTCTTTGATGTTTGAAGTCTGGAAACTAACTTGGGATTGTTATATCAGAGAGAAGATATCTCTTATGATTCACAATTCTTACTCAAAAAATACACCTCGCTAGCATAAAACATCAAAACTCAAGTCGGAGGCAACAAGCGGAAGTGAACTCAATGGTACCCTATCACGAAGTGACCAATTCGGCGCAGTTCTGCGCATAGGCTCGGATTGAGTCACGCTTGAAAGGAATTCCAAAACAAACAAAAAATAATATTGTAAGGAATCCGGATTTTCAGCCAATGAAAAATCTTCCCGCTAAACACCCCAAAGGCATTCTGGAGCCTACATCGTTAGCATATAAACCCATGCATTTTTGAGAATCGGCAGTTGACGGACGGCTTCGACGCCGAGAACCCACCAGACGAGCAGGATCAAGGAACTGCTACGCACCCACCACCACGCACGCCCTCACCTACCCGGACACTCGGCCTTACTTCAACACCTCACCGTAGCCGGGCGACATCCTTACCCCCTTGACCACTACGGCGCTACCCACTACAACTCACTGGGTTCCCGACTTGGTCCCTACACCAAGTGACCGTATCAACTCAACTTCTACTACCTCACGCCTCGCACCAGGCCAAGAGAGAACTGACGTATTATCATATGCTACCCACTACAACTCACTGAGATATTTCTGACTTATTTCCCGCACCAAGTGACCGTATCCACTTATAACGGTATCCTACCGAAACGAACTCAACTCCATCGGTCACTACTACCTTCCCTGACCATCACTATTCCACTGGGCCATTCCTGACTTACGACCCCTCGGCCACTCCAGAGAACTACTACGATTATCTACATCAACAACAACAACAACAATTTTCACACTCGTTATTTCAATAAACGATTTTTATCCAATTCATCTTGTCCATTATCCTTCTTTGCAAACCATACGCTTTTAAGGATACCTAAGATATAACAGGATGCTGTGGGACATTGTCTTGTGACATTTATAGGTTTGAGAAATAACACAAGGTGACTTATTTGTTCTCATGAGATTTTTATTTTTCCCAAAGTCAAAATGCCTGGAGCGAGAGACCACGTCTTACTCAGTCAACACATAATTCCAAACTCCCCTAACATTCTCCCCTCACACTCTTACTCTTTGACACTTATCCATGTGACGTCACATCGACCAATGAGAAAACGCCATGTCACATTGTGCTGATTCATCCTAGGACCTTTTCATGATAACCTACTTGCTCTTTCCATTCTCTCTCTCTCTCTTTCCCCCACTCTCTCTCTCTCTCCCACTCTCCCTCTCTCTCTCTCTCTCTCTCTCTCTCTCTCTCTATATATATATATATATATATATATATATATATATATTACACCATCTGATCAATTGGCTGGGCATGTCAAGCCCCAGCACCTATATGATTATCCTGACCATATTCTTCAAATTACTCTTATGGCAAACACCCAACCCTTTTTATCATATAAGTCCTAGAAAGCGGTGATTGAGGGTCAATTACCAGTATCTATTAATATGCATGACGTTAATGAAAATTATTTCTTAAACAAATCATATATATATAAACATGATTGGCATCAAATGACCCACAAGGGTTGATATGCCATTAAACCAAACAACCAACCAACTCCCGCAAATTGAGGCCTTGTGCCATATATGTATTTTATACATTAAATATCATATAGTTATGTATAATAATAGTACAATAGATTTTGAAAGTAGGAAAAAATGAAACAAAAATTATTTTTAGCAAAAGCAAAGCATGCTCACAGTCACATGTTTTTTTAAATCTCCAATTCTCAAAAAATCCATCAGAGACCAATCAATCTTTTGTAGCATTTTACGAAGTCATATGCATTGGTTGAAAATTGGGGGGCTGGTAGGGAATTGCAGCTACTCCGGGGCACAGCTTGAGAGGGGTGCTAATTCACCTATCCGTAAAGCCTTTGTATTACTATAACATTGGAATATATTACTTAATTTTTTCCACTATATTTCTGAACTATGAATGCATAGAATTTGAAGCTTTGAAAAATCTGAATCCGTATTTATTGATCACTGGAGAGGACACCAAGCTGTGCTCTTGTCCCCAACCCTGGAGCAAAATGTTGACATATCATTGGTCAAGTGCTGTCATGATGCCCAAGATTGATTACCTTACAGACCTAAAGAGCTTTAATTGTCATGGTATTTGCCCACAAATAAGGAAGAAGTAGATTCATGCCTTTCTCAAAAGTATTAGTGCAAAGAAAATGCAAACTGTCCCAGTTTGAGATTGAACTCCCCAAGATGTTAACCATTAGGATACCCGATAGGAAGGTTTCATCATTTTGTAGAGATAACATGTGTATTAACGCTATGAAGGATGGAATATCTAAGAAACTACCACTTTTATAAGCTGCTTGCAATGCCACCTAGTGCCTAACAGAAGAACTGTGGAAAGTAAGGATTGTAATTCCTACAGATTAATTTCAGTGCCCACTGATTTTTACTAATACCGGGCTGCTTTGATTTATTCTAACAAACTAATAGTTTTGAATATAAAGGAAAAAATTGATTATTAAATAACAAATTTTGGGTAATTTATGAGGAAGTGCGTCCCGGTCTCTTTTCTCAGAAATTGCTACCCGGTGACTATCAAAATAACGTCCCCAGCTATGTCGGTGTTACTTGAAAGAAAACAAGCAACTTAGGGCGTTAAATGTATTTTAGAGGGGGGCTTCTCTTTTTTGGCGTAATTCTTATTTATTTATCGTAATTTGTCGTAATTCTTGTTTATTTATCGTAATTTGTCGTAATTCTTGTTTAGATATGAAGATATATATATAGTTTGGAATAGACTGAGATAGATAGATAAACAAAATAATATAGATAGATATGAACAAATGGAGATAGATAGATAGATAGATATTTTCTACAAGTAAATATATTTGTGGGGTGTCGCTTCTTTTTTTGTCGTAATTCTTGTTTATTTAAAATAAAAACAAGACATTAAACAAACATGAATAAAAGAAAATCTGAGACGACATAGCTGGGGACGTTATTTTAATAGTCACCGGGTAGCAATTTCTGAAGCAGAAGACCGGGACGCACTTCCTCATAAATTACAAAATTTTGTAAACTTTTATCTAAATTTTGTTTAGATAAGTTTTAGTATTTAATTTATATGTTAAACATTATAAGTCAGAAGAAATCGGAAATTAATTTTACAGACAGAATCGGGAAATTTGGCACTAGGATAAAAAAAAATTAATTAATGGTTCATACAATGACTAATGAAATTGATTGAAGGGAAAATCCAAATGCAATTTATAAATTATTTCAAAAGAGTTGTGGAAATATGACACTTGTAATTTCACCATATACAGGGTGTTCGGGATAAATTGGACATGCCGTAAACCTTCGAGTATAATCCGCACTTTTTTACTAAAATTTAAAGGTCAAAACCTATAGTGCGTACTATATACGAGGTTAAAAGGGAAAAATATTTTCTAAGCAATGTCCAAGTCTCTATTTGCTGTCCGGTAATGTTTATTCAGACACATTTTGTGATGTCAGACACGAAAAACAAATCCCCTGCGTATTATACTCAAGGGCGGAGTATACTCGAGGATTTATGACACTTATATTTAGTAATTTTTCTACGTAGGTTGGAGGTATTGAGGCACACTACGCATCACTTAAAAGCTTGGACCCTTCTTCATTCATATACGTGATGACAGGTAGAATGGATGAGTGGAACCTACTTGAATCATGGAAGGTAATAACTTGTATCATGATGATCTGCGCCGGCCATCAAAAGAAGGAAATTATGGTTGCTGCCCAATGCTCCCTGAACACTGTAAAAACAATCAGGCATGAACTGGAGAATTGCAATGGAGACTAAGAGGCTGTGGTTAGAAAAAAAGCAACAAACAGACGATCTGATTGCGTTCGTACAGCAGAATTCGTTGAGAATCTACAGAAAAAAGTGTTGGAGGACCCTGGCATTGGAATCCGGGCTTTGTCACGGGAATTGAAGGTTTCAGCCTCTACCATGAAGCTTGCATTCAATGAAGACCTTTGCTACTACTCATACAAGCGTCACAAAAGTCAACTTCTCCCAGAAAAAAAAACGTGAAAATTGTCTGACAAAAGCGAAGAAACTTCTGAGCAAAGTGAAACATCCTGCTGAACCACAAACAATCTGGTTCTTTTCCGATGAGAAAAACCTTTGCCAAGATCAAAAGCACAACACACAGAATAACATACAATCCAACGGATACTCCTCGTGTCATGTAGACTAAATTTCCCCAAACTGTGATGGTTTTTGGATGTGTGTCTTCTGAAAGGATGTGATGCCTACGCATTTTTTCAGAGAGGGTATCAGGTTGAATTCAGATGCCTATGTGGAGTTGATAAACACTGTAGTCAAGCCCTGGATAACAAGGGAAGCCAATGGTAGTCAAATGTATGGCAGCAGGATTGGGCCCCCTGCCATACCTCTGGGAAAAGTCAAAAATGGTTGTCGGCGAATTTTTACAACTACACCAGTCCAGTGTTGACCTCCGAACTCCCCAGATCTTAACCCCATGGATTATTATGTATGGGGCTGTTGAGAAAGACGCCAATCGCCATGCCAGTACTACAAAAGCCCAGTTAATAGAGAGAATTAAGGTATTTTTTAAACCGTTCCCAGGGAAACTGTAACATCAGCTTGCTTCAGGTTCCGGAGCATGATTGAGGCTGTGATCGACGCTAATGGCGGTTATTTTGAGTGAAACTTGTTGATAGTAGTGTGATTTCCATGCTTGTTGAATTTCTTACAATTCATTAAATTTTGTAGTTACCAAGCACTTTTTCTTTTTCCTTATGAAACTGTCCCAGAACATGTATATATATATATATATATATATATATATATGGGGGTAAAATTGGAAAATCAAACCAACGGTATGTGGAAAAATATAGAAAAAACACAGTGTTATAATGGATGAATATTTATTCAAGATGGTAATGTCGATGCTATGATATTTCGGTTTTTATAACCTTCTTCGAGACTCATGGTGAGATCTTGTGTTGGAGACGTTAAGTTCCTGCTTGTCGGGTGATTAGTAGTTTTGGTCGCTACAGTCCACCTTTCATCAATATGAGACCAGCACGGATGCTCTACCGACTGAGCTAAAAAGTTAAATATTAACAGAATCCAAATGAAAAATTACAGATACAAGGTAAATTTCTTAAGCGGAATTTAACAGGTTTCAATTCAGAATTTTCCTTCTCCTAGACTGGTTACCTAGCCATGGTTAAAGAGCCCGGTCTGTCCTACTATTTACCCATAACTGGAAGGAGAATAGTTGGATGCATACCTTTAGTCAAGGGTATTAGCACTATGTGAAATGCAAACAGTCTCGTCCAGAAATTGAACTCAAGTCGACAAGTCCATTACACCATATGTTCGATGATTTACAGTTGTATGGTATCAAGTATTCCGATCGTACACAAATAAATTTTTGATTTTCTTATTTTCTTTGTTTTATGGCATATCAATCTTCATGGGTTATTTAATGTCAAAGCCAGTAATAGCACGACTGAGTTCGAACTTGTTACTACGATGTTGCAATCCAGCACACTAGCCACTACGCAACAGGGACTCCTTTTATTCCATAGAGGTATCCTAACAGGTACTACCATTTCGAGTCAAAGTGAAACTAAGAGTTGTACTAATGAAGGAGTACTCCACAATATCCAGAGCACTATCTTTTAACTGTTTTGCTGCAGCTGTTGCTGCTGCTGATGATTTCTCATTATTTCCTATAAATCTTCAATCTCAATCTTCAACATTCCAACTTCTTTCAATTGTTTTCCGGTTACAACACAAGAATCATTGAGTTTAAGATCTCTTCTCATGACAATTAGCAAAATTAAAACTTTTCTTTTTTTCACTATGTGTTTGTAAGCTGTTCAAAGAATGAGGCCTCAAGTGCTTTCATGATACTTCTAGATGAGAGGGAGGAATGCAATGCTCTCAAATTGCATTATACAAACACTCTTCTTTTTGAAGAGGTAAACCAAAATGCAATTTTCTTTCTTCACCTCAAAAATAACAAAGTGCAAGAATTGGACAAAAAGAAGATACACAATTACATTTATTTATGCGTATATATATCACTTACCAGGTGCTTCCTGTAAAGTAGTAGTTGGTTGGTTGGTTGGTTGGTTGGTTGGTAGGGTTTTTTTTTGTTTTATGGCATATCAACCATTTTTGGGTTATTTAATGCTGAATCAAGTCATTTTGATATCAGGTTTCTTACAGTACTTGCTGTTTCTTAAACGGTCACCCACTAAGTATTGAACAGGCTCATCACTGCTTAACTTTGGTGATCTAGTGGGAACCGGTGTTTTCAACGTGACTTAACCATAAGCAATAAAGTAGTAGTCAACAAGTTAATTTATGAGTTCAGTCCTTGCTGGATGCTCTATTCTATTGATCTTGTATCAGACTATGCTCGGCTTAATAAATAAAGATTGGGAGTGTCCTGAGTATGAGACTAAACTGCATCTGATAGTGAGGCTCCAGTTCTGGAAATCTGAGGAGTATGGAATACCCATTCATTGCTATTACTTCACATCCACTCTGACCTGGAGTGGTAGAAACTGTTAGTGTCCCATCTATAGGTCAAATAAATCTGGTCAGCTGGGGCTGTAGGATACACAGACTGCATCTCTGCAGAGGGGTAAAATCCCCTCCAATAGGCTCACCTGTTGTCTATGGGTGACAACCTGTGATGCTTAAGGACGGAATCGTGGTAGCCGAGCAGTCCATGACATGCAATACTCAACTTTGGCTCTTACTTAGGATAGACAGGCAGTCAGAGAAGCCTCCTCCAATAAATTGGCTGCTCACATATATCCCTAGCACCTATATGATTGTCTCAACCTTATTGCCCTTTCTGGCAAACCCCAACTTTTTTTTATCATATATGTGCTAGAATATTGTGGCTGTCCTGAGTATGACAATAAACTGCATCTAATGGCAAAGTTCTAATTTTGGACTCTGAGGTGTGGAGTACCCCTTCATTGACATTACTCCTCTGTCCACTCAGATCTGGAGTGGTAGTATCTTTTAGTTTATTCGAACTGGAGCCTCACCATCAGATACAGTTTAGTCTCATACTCCCTATGTTTATGTTTGAACTGCATTTATTTTTGCTTCAATAATGAAATTTTTTTGCATTCGCCAAATGGAGAAGAACTGAACTACAAACTATTCCGGCTAGTTGACAGCATATAGATATTTATTAAGCTTATCATAGTCTGATACAAGATCAGTAAATAGAGCATCCACCAAGATTGAACACATTAACTAATCTATATGTTTGAACTCGGGAACATATAATATTGATCTGATTATGAAATACTAGACAAGCATTTCTATGGGTTAAATAGAAAAAAATGAACATAAAAAATGTGTTTAAAAAAAATTGAGTACCATCAAGAATGAATATAACAAAATGTCTCAGCTATGTTGTTTTTTGCTAACATAAGAGGCGCTTTCTAGAAATGTAAAAATTAGGGACTGGAATTTTTTTTAACCAATGACCAAAGGTCTCCCTGCTACAGTCTTAATTGATAAAAAAAAATTTTTTTAATTAAAAAAAAAAAAAAGCTATTGATTATAAAATTAAGTCCTTAATAAATAAAGTGCTGAGAAATTTATCAAAATTGAACAATTCCTAGATTTTTGCTAATTGTTTTAAAAACATATAAATTTGAATTTTTTTATATGCTTCTTTAGTTATTTTGAACATACCTACATACATCTGTTATTTTTCACTGGAAATACAGTTTATAGTTTGATCAAGTCCTGATGATACCAAACCAAAAAATCTATATCATATAAATTTAGATTATAGTCAAAAATATTTTTAACAAGGAAAGAAAAACTGTTTATGATTATTTTAAATATATTTTGACAATTACATATTAGTTTACTGGGCATATATTAATTTGGACTAGCATAAAAAATGTTTGTTTTATTTGGGGTTTTTTGTCTAAATGACTTGAGAAGATCTAGTCTAATCAATCTCAGATTATCTCTGGATGTCATGAAATCCCAGATTGCTTTACAAATAAAAAAAAAAATGTATTCAAGAAAGAAAAGAAAAAGAGACAACTTGAGTGATATCCGTCACTTGGCCTTGAGTCAGATCCTCAGTAACAATTGATCTGACTTCTTAACACTTGACTCTAACATCAAAGTGTTGCAGCATTTAGAAGTATTGGATTTATGTCATTTTCTAACTCAGAAACAGAAAAGAAGATGGACGAGTACACAGCAAAAGAACATGGAACTGATATGATAATATTGATCTGATTATGAGATGGTAGACAAGCATTTCTATCTGTATAAAAATACACACTAAGATATATGCTGTAGAAATGTATATATATATATATATATATATATATGAATAGAAATATTTTTTTTAAAAATGCCACTGTTACTTAGCACCACCTTAGCGACAAAAACAAAACAATAGTTTAATTAAACATTAAACAGTTTTAGTAATGATAGACAAATATACATCTTGATAATGGTTCGGAAAAGAACTGAAAGTACTTGGTCTGCCAAAAATGGCTCTTTTGGAGAAATCATTAATGCCTTTCAAGATTGTAACATCAAAAGAATTATTAGGAAGCTTGAAAGAAAGAATAAAAAACGTGAAAATAATTGGGATTCTATTTTGTTTAATCAAATTTGTTTGAATATATATATATATATATATAAGTCACCCAAAAAGTGTGATATACATATCAGTTTAAAATAAACAAGAGATTCTGGGGAAGCCAGCTAGTGTAGTGGTTAGAATGTCCGCCTGTCAGCCTGACAGGTAGATTTCGAATCACGCACAAAGTACTGCCCTGTCTATAGCTCTTCTGATGAGGCCTAATGTATTGAGAATTCTGAGGTAGGGGGGTTATCGTTCTTGTCTAAGAGCCTCTGTTCAAAACAACCAATCACAAGCTAGAATACTTTGGCGGTAAACCCAAAGTGTGAAGCTCATCCTTTTCTGCTCGACCAGCATCGAAGACAGACCACAAATTGAATGTCTCTCATATCCAGCATTGCGACAGAGAAGCCGTAGCAGGGGATCCGATAATTCACCCTACCTCAGGAGTCAGCTAAGTTTTTTACAAATTATCTACATTTGTGCAGACACACTAAAAGTTTGCAAAATCTAAAGAAAAGAACACTAATGGCAGTACACCAAAGTTTGTATGGAGTTAACCGCGAGTGTGGCAGACAGGTTAAGAGTCAAAGAAATAAACGAACAACTAGAATATGAATAAAAGACTTGTATTACAGAATAACAAAGTTGCAAACTTTAGTTTGTTTGCGCAAATAATAATATTTGTCACTTAACTGGTATATCCTGAGAATAGGGTATTAACGGAGCCCTTTGCTATGGCCTTCTGATAAGTTCGGATATGATGGACTTCTACTTGCGTCCGACTCCGATTCTGGTTGTCTGTTGAAGAATAGGAGTGACCCTTATTTAGGTCTGTCTCCGGTGAGGGTTGAATCAGAAGAGGTGGCATGAGTTTGCTTATTCGGCTTTGCTGCCAAAGTATGCTGGCTCATGATTGGTTGGTTTGAAACAGAGGCTTGTAGACAAAGTACGATAACCCCCATACCCCAGAATTCTTAATAAATGGGCTGAAATGTACATACAGAGATCGACTTTTTCTCGATTTGTTTACGCTTTACATTTAAACCGATATGCACGCCTAATTCATTTAATTATAATTAATTAACAAATTAGGTATGACTTTGATTAAGCACATAATCTCCCAAAAAATTGTCGGCCTTCGCCATTTCAAACACATTGTTTGACCACTTCATATATATATATATATATATATATATATATATATATATATATATATACTTTCATTTTCCAATCTTTTCAAGTCTGCCTTGTTTTTGTGTTTTTGTCTGGGTGGAGTTGGTTGATAAGTCCACCAAAGGTTTTATCACAAGTACTTTTAGCACTTTGAAGTGCTATCTTCAGGTGTAGAGTAGTTAGGTTGGTTCCTAGTTCTTTTTAACACACTAGGTGTTCAATGTCATGTTCGACAAAAGATGTATAAAAGAAAAAATGTTGCAAAATATGCATACACAAACATGCGCACGCATGCATATTGTATATAATTTTATCTAACTCTAACTTTAATCTAAAAAATGAATGTGTGTATGTTTGTGTATGTGTGAGTATAAGCATATGTTGTTGATTATATAAACCTGATGATATTCATCAACACTAAATAGTTTTGCTTATGTTTATATTCATATAAGTATTTTGAAACATTTATCTACTCTTGAATATGGAGAAATTGTGTTTGTAATTGCTGCCATTGCAACTCAGTTATATTTGTCAATTGCAATGAACATTTCTTGGTCTAGTACAAGTGAAGGGGATAGACTCCCTCGCTGTCTGGCTGATATGACAATAGGCCACACCGCCAACTGACTTTTTACAATTTGTAAAAAATAAGTTTCACTCCATCTTTTTTAATCTATTAATAATGGAGATTCGCTTCTGGTTTTTGTCTATAACAAAAATTACATCACTGCTTAGGTCATATTACCCAAAATCGTCAGAACATAGAATAAATACACTCAAAATTTGAACATGCAACAATAGACAGTCCTCATTGTTTTTTAAAACAAGTTTTAATAAATACATGACTGGTATTATAAATCTATATATAGTTTGTTTTATTCTAATACATATTTAAAGTTTACATTTCAAATTGTTTTATTTTTTAATCCTTTAATGAATTTGATGATTTTACTTACTTCGGGTACAAACTTGCTGACATTGAATTTTTAACTCCCACCCCTCAGGCAATATGTTTAAAAAATCTCCCAGAGTGCGTTTTTTATTTTGTATTCGTCTATACAATGATATTATCAAAAAAATATTTTGGGAATTTATTATGAATTTTTTTAAAAAGTGAATATGAATGTAAATGATTTTAATAAATTTTCTTTTTTCTTTCCAGGTAAGAAGCGTTTCATTATTGACCTGTTGACCCTGTTTTGTCCTGAAAACCTTCAAAAACCAAGCAGTGTTTTATGTCACTTGTAAGGTAAGGGATTAATTTATTGCATTGTTGAATTGTTTCATAACCCTTTGAATCCGAGCGGCCCAGATTTGTGCCAAAAAATATTTTTCAAAACCGGAAGCCCAGTGATACCTTCAGTCATGGGAGGTTCAGGCTGATTGATTGATTTTAATAGCACGTAAACCCATCTAAGGTTATTTTATACCTACAAGTTAGAGAATAACATTCATTGTACATTAGGGTAGATTGATTTTTCACTTTTTAAAAATATCAAATTACATAAAGCACTAAACGTTGTGTATTGGTCTATTAAGTACTGATACCAAAAATTAGAGGTTGAACTTGTAGCAATTTTGGGGGAAATGAGATCAAATATCATAGACAAAAATGCACTGAAAAATCTGTTCAGTGTCATATCCAAGACAACCTTTTGGGCTGGGTCTTACCCCTCTGCTGGAGATTTAATGTATTCTAAGCCTCTTCAACAGGTTGGGGAAAGCTTAGGATTCTAAGTGTTAAGAGCATATACTTTGATAGATCGATACCTTTCTTGTTACCAAATAGTCAGCAACACACACACACACACACACACACACACACACACACATATATATATATATAATATATATATATATATATATGTTGAAAGAATGAATAAAGAAAAGAAAGTATAGAAAGGATAATAAAGGATAATTTTAATCAATATTACTTACACGTGTTTCAGTCAGGAGTTTATCTATGTGTACAATATTTAAACTATTATTATTTTTAAATAAACAAATGAAATAATAATAATAGAAAAAATGTAGAAGTGTTCCACACACAAAGAAAATTCGACCTTCATCAGAGTGAATCCTTATGTAAAATGAAATTCATTGGAAAAGCGGAGAATTTTTGAAATGTTTGAAGGAGAACTTTTTAAAAATCGTTTTTCAGACGAGACCGATAAAGAACCGTTAATGACGTAATCTCGGGTGTTGATTAATTTTTGATTTTTCGGCTTAAAGGTGAAGTAGAATTGGGTGTGTGGTTATATATTAATATTAATATTGACTAGCAGGACCTGTGGATATACCCCAGTATGATAGTTTGATTATTACAACGTTTGATATGTTTACTTAAGAGCTATTGCGTTTGTTCAATGTGTAAAAAGTATAATAATCTTGATTTAACCCTCACACTTTTTTTCTTTACTAATTTCTAAAAGTTTATTTTATTGTTATTATTGTAATCATGATGAGAAAAACAGCCAGAGTAATTCTAGTTAGATATTGGCTTAATCCACTCACTAGAAATGGCAAAAATTTTGTATCAAACTTGAAGTAGCACACTCCTGTTATTTGCTGTTTTAGAAATAACAGTCCAAGTTTTTGATAAAAAGCAATTAAAATTAAAAGAGAAATCAGAATTCATAATGATTATGTCGCATAGTATATAAACTTTTGTTTATGTATCTGAAAACTCTGTGGAGTCAAACAATTTGTTTAATGGCATTTCATACATCTATAAATCTATATGAAAAAGAATAAAGAAAATATTAATAAAAACCTTTAATGATTTTAAAAACAGACAAATTAATCATTTTTGGTCTGATGAATTTGTTTGTCCTTAAAAAAAACAATGTTAGGTTTTCATTTTATGGACTTATTTTCTTGTAATTCTTTGAAAAATGTTTAAATTCGGTGCTTGACACTCGCCACCCCCTCCCCAAGGTATTGTTCATAAAGAAACTCTTTAATGTCATTCAAAGCCAGAATAAAAGATAAAATATAATTTATAAGCTGGTCGTTTGGAAATTTATAAAAAAATAAATGAAAGGCTTCATTGTTCTACATCAACCGAGGACAAAATATTGTATGTTTACTTGTCAGTTTCTCTTTTGTATACACACTCATATAAGTTAAGGAAGCTTGGAGGCACGTGGTGTAATGGTTAGAGTCATAGAAAATGGACTCGTCAACCCGAGTTCAAATCCTGGACGAGGCTGTTTGCATTTCATGAAGAGCTAATATCCTTGCAAAAGGTATTTATCCAATATTCTCCCTCCAGCTAGGGGTAAATAGTAGGACAGATTGGGCTCTTTAATCTTGGTTTGGTTACTAGTCTAGAAGAAGGAAAACTCCGAATTCAAACCTGTTAAACTTTGCTTAAGAAATTGACCTTGTGTCACATCCTGCTCATGTGGAGGGGTTGGTAAATATATATATATATAGTTAAATTAGCATGGACAGGAAGTCAATGGTTCTTGATTACTGACAGTTTCTCACCAATGTGATTTTCAAACCAAACTTGGTTTGAGAATCGCATAGGCAAGACACTGTCAATAACCAACCAGCATTGACTTCATGTCCACGTTACCCTATTTTAGATATAAATGATATTGAGCACTATTTACTGATAAATATAGCATGCTATATTATTGATATCAATATACTACATATCAATATACTACATATCAATATGATACATATCAATATAATACACTTGTTCCTTAATCTTCCAACCATTATCATCTTACAAGGAGATAGCCTTCTTCTATAAAATATACAAAAACGAATGAATCTCTAGTCAAACTTTGCACAATCAAAACGGATATTATTAGGTATTTATTACTGAACTCTACAGTAAGGAAATTCTGTTACCAAAATTATAAATATGTAACAATGTAAAAATAAGTACACTCCTTATATATACTAGCAAGAATATGCGCCCCTCCCCACAGGCATAAGTATATAAGTTTTAACGTAATGAAATATATTAAATTAGAAAGACTAATGAAATTAAATAAGAATGCATATAAAAAGATTACACTTATTTCAATTATAGTTTAATTGGTTTCTATATAAAAGTATTCATAGGATTGATTTTGATATGTTGGAGAATAAAAAAATAATATTAGAGATCAATAACACCAATTAATTATTTATCAAACCTGGTTTTGTTAAAACCAATGTGCAAAATAAGCACACCATATATCATGTAAACCTTTATTTCTTAGTGATATATAAGACACATTGCAGGATTTTAAATGCACTAATGACATTGTTTTATTCTCCAAAGTATTAAAATCAATTCTATGAAGGATTTTATATAGAAACCAATTAAAGCGTGTGGTGTAATGGTTAAAGTAATGGGAAATGGACTCGTCGCCTCAAGTTCAAATCCTGGATGTGGTAATTGCATTTCACTTAGCGCTAATACCCTTGGGAAAGGTATGAATCCTACTCTCCCTCCATCTATGGATAAATAGTAGGGCAGACCGGGCTCTTTAACCTTGGTTAGACAACTAGTCTATGAGAAGGAACACTTTGAATTCAAACCTGTTGAACTCCGCTTGTGTTCACATTGACCTTGTGTCACATCCTGCTCGTGCGGAGGGGTTGATATATATATATAGAAACCAATTAAAATATAATAAGATAAGTGTAATCTTTTAACATGTATTCTTATTCATTTTTTTTAGTCTATCTAATTTAATATATTTCATTATATTAAAACTTAAATACTTACACATGGAAGACGCATATTCTTGCTAGTCTTAAAAATATTGAAAAATCTAGTGGGGTATATTTTTTGCAGTACTACCGGATTATATTACAAGAACAGCAGTCATTCATAAAGTTAAGTGATTTTAGCTTTAATACAGTAATTCCTTTGAAGCCACTTAAAAGAAAAATCAGACTGTTGTTATTTGGGTCTCTTGGTTCTTTGGGCATGGCATGATTGCCTGACAGCTCACTCCACTCCTTTGAAATACTCTTTGATCATCCTGAATATATGCAGGAGTTCTTCTACTTAAGAATAAGATTTATTGGTATGCTTGGTTGGTTTGGTTTATTGGATTTTATGGCATGTCAAACTTGCTTGGGTTATTATATACCAAAGGCATTATGTTTTATTCATTCTTCATTGGTACATTTTTTTTTAAAATTCAATTTTTTTAAACACATTAAAGTTTTTGTGGCATTTGTTTTGAATTTGAATAAAAAAGAATAACTAAATATTTTGATTTTTTATTTGTATTTGTTTGATATATTGATTGTTATTATTTTCAAAACCCGATCATATTTATTTAAGAATTTGTGACAGTTGTTTTGAATTAAGATAAAATAAAAATACCAAGAAAAAAAAAGATATTTTAAAGAGGGGGATGTAAAATATTTACATTTACTTGTCAAGAAAAGTTGTTGTTTTTTTTTTGTTTGTTTTTTTTTTGGGGGGGGGGGTAAAGTATCGCTTTCATATCACATTAACTTTTTTGGAAAAACGCCTTTAAACAGCTAATGAGTTCAAAACTAGCATCGGTCAAATTTTGACTAGGCACTGGTTGGCATTTTTTTTTAGGGCAAGAGGCCAGGACGCAACCCATTTATTTAACCCATAGATGGGAACCTAACAGGTACTACCACTCTGGGTCAGAGTGTACCTGTTAATACTGTTGGTGAAGGGGTACTCACCATCAGAAAGTTTAATGTCATACCCAGGACAAAAAGACCCCAGCCACTGCTTTCTAGCACATATATGATTGGGTTGGAGCAATCATATAAGTGCTAGGACTTGACATGACCAGCCAATTGATCGGAGGGGGCTTCTCTGATCATCTGTCTAGCGTAAAGTAGGGCCAAAGTGGAGTGTTGCATGTGATGGACTGCTCAGCCACCAGGGTTCCATCCTTAAGCATCACAGGTTGCCACCCACAGCCAACAGGTGGCCCAACTGGAGGATCTTACCCCTCTGTAGTATTCTCAAGTTGCTATGGAAGATGTTTAGTTAAGTTCCCTCACATCAAAGACCAGTGTTAGCATTAGTATATCTATGATGTACTAACACTAATCACGTCAGAAGGAAAGAAAAGACACAATGGTAGATTCAAGAACATTCAACCTTTTCTATATATAATATACATACCAATGGTATTATCATGCTAGATGGGTGACATTTTGAGTAAAAGCAGGTACTGTAAGTAGCTTGATATCAAAATGACTTGATTCAACATTAAATGACCCCCAAAAAGTTGATATGCCATTAAAGAAAACAACCAACCAATAGTATTAATAAGAAATAATATAAAAACGTCTCTCAACTGGTACAAATATTGTTCTATGAACAAACAGTATGTGAAAGGGGTACAAAAACTAGAAAAAAGTTATTTGATGAGGGAAGTAAAATAACAATGTGGCTTTACCATTCCCTGGTAGAAGCCAAGACACAGCTCTCCTGTTCAAAGAACTGAGGCAAATAGATGCTGAGAATGGGTTTCTGGGACTGTCATTTGACATCCTACAAGGCATCCAATGGATATGCCCATTTTCTAAGGGGGATAATTATCTATAGTCTCCCTACAGATAGATTTCTTGGTTTTTGTTTGTAAGTCCACATATTCAGAAATAAATAGATAATATAATCTTACCATACACAGTACAAGCAATATATATAAGTAATTCATATATAAATAGTTCTGTGATATAATTTTTATATAAAGTTTATAATCAATGATTAATGGAGATTAAACTGCATTTAAATAATTTCTTAGTGAGATAAGAAAAAAAAAAACACCAGAAAAAAACACCAGAAAAAAAACAGAGTCTTAAGAGGAAAATCTATACAAAAACATTTCAGCTGATAAATTCTCTTGCTGTAATAAAAGAAATCTGCAAATTTTATTCTTTTTATTTGTTTATTCGGGTCTTTTTTTTTTTTTTTTTTTTCAAATTACCTTAAAATAAATCATCTTCAGACGATTTCCCATGAATTCAAATGCAATTTCAGAGCTTAATCGTTACTGCTTATTGATTGATAATGATGATTTATTTTAAGGTAATTAAAATGATAAATAAAAAACACCTAAAACAGAGCTCAACATTACAGTGGCCTGAACATTGTGTTTATACACAATAAAGATGAGGACAACAGTCTGAAATATCATAATTATTCAAATCAAGCCTCATCTCATAAATACACATACAAATCTATTAATAATAGAGATTCGCTTCCGGTTTTTGTCTGTAACAAAATTACAACACTGCTTGCATTATATTACCCAAAATCATCATAACATAGAATAAATACACTCAAAATTTGAACATGCAACATTAGTCAGTCCTCATTGTTTTTGAAAACAAGTTTTAATAAATACATGACGGGTATTATATATCTATACATAGTTTGTTTTATTTTAATACATATTTAAAGTTTACATTTCAAATTGTTTTATTTTTTAATCCTTTAATGAATTTGATGATTTTACTTACTTAGGGTAAAAACTCGCTGACATTGAATTTTTAACTCCCACCCCTCAGGCAATATGTTTCAAAAATCTATTTTAACATCGCCTGGAGTGTGTTTTTTATTTTGTACTAGTATATAGAATTGAGGTTATTCAACGTTTAGTTGAATTATGCCATTATTTCCATAATGTTGGGGTCAACTTTGTCCCTCAATCATACATGTTTTATGGAGTTGTCTGTTGATATCAAACTTCTATTATTCATTTTCAACAGTTAACATCTTAAAACAGAAATTAGAGATTCATGAAAGATTTCTGAAGAATGAAACTTTGAATTTCCATTCGGTCTAATTCTTTAACCCTCCAGAAACTAAAATAAAACTCAAAAGTTGACATTGCAGATTATTTGTGTTTCTATGACAATCTATTTTTTTTAATCAAATGAGCAAATGTTGAAAAAAAAAAAAGCCTATGATCTTAAAAATTTTAAAGTCAATAAGGAATAAGTGTCCTTGTGTAGAACCCATCTAGATTTTTCTCCAAATGCTTTGTTAGAGTCCAAGTGGTGCATCCATACTGTAGAACTGATAGTTTGTATGATAGGAGGTTGGTAGCCATACAGATGCTTTTTTGTGGGGTGCTGCTTCCAGGATTCATTCAGAACATAATTCAACATCTTTGTGTAGTTCCCATCTACCTTTTTTTCCAATCAGTTTGTTAGTCTAATTGATGCAGCCATACAATAGCAATGATACAGCTACAATTTGGAAGAATTCTTGCTTTGTCTTATCAGAGGGATCAGATTTCCATATGATTGATAATCTGTCTATAGTGGTCCATTCCTTTCCTTGTGTATATCGACATTGCTTTCAGTAGATGAGGTATGCAAACTTGTCTACGAATTTCGAAGGCTTACCATCCAGCGTGGAGATGTCTCTATCTTGTTTAAAACACATGAACTCAGTTTTATCTGAGTTTACATAGAGGCCAATGCTTCTTAATGCCTTTGTATGCTTAAATGTTAGTGTGGGTCAACATTTTTGAAGCTTACATTCAAGTCATACTGAATACAATGGTTTCTTCTAGATCACCGCAGCTAAGCATCTTATGCGTTATGATTTCACACTGTGTCAAAAAACCGAGGAAGTAACAAAAGGCATTTGATTTGTTTTCTTTGTTTAACTATAGCCTGTTAGCATAATATTTTGGGGTCACACCAGATGTAATATACAACATTTGTGTCCTTAAATAATGAGGGTGGGTCAAGATATTTGAAGCTTATGTTCAAGTCTAATTAACAAAAAGGTATATTTGTAAGAAGTGCAAGATCATCTGCATAGTCTGCATCTGTAATAGTTTCTGCAGAATACTGCCTGCTTCTTGCCGTTTTTAGTGTGAAACCTTTTTCTTTCATAAGATCTAATGACATTCATTTCAGCTAATAAATTTTCTTGTTGCAATAAAAGAAATCTACAACTTTTTTTTTTTTATAGTTTTCCCCAAATTGAATTTTCTTTTTATACAAAGACTCAGTTCTAGATTTTTTCTACCATTTTATCTGTTATATCTGTCTGTACCAAAGATTAGTTCAGCACAAATTCTTACAATTCATCTACAAGTCACACAATTTATTTACAACATTGTCTATCAAGAGGTAAAGTATAAAAATGCCCTCGTTTGTTTGGGATAAACAAAAAAAATATATGTGCACATGTATGCACATATTTGTGTTTCTTAGGAGCAAATGTAGTTGGGAAACTATAAGCAACTTATATTTTGTCTATCTATAAATATATATAAAGGGCTTGTTGGTATGTATGTATGTCCTGATGAAACTAAGAAAATATAACAATTAACAACAAAGTAAATATATATACACATTAAATATCACTGGTTCTTGCTTTTTTGTGAAAAAAAATGAAGATTTGATTTATATTTGAAATATTTCATTTATATTTGAAATATTTGATTTATATTTAAAATATACATAGAAATGACATTGAAATTCTACTTTGAAAATGTCCAGCATTTGTAAATCTCAAAAGTAAACAAATCCATACACCAAGTTTTTTGCACCCCCCCTACCCAGTTGACGTTGGGGAGCCGCTTCTAGTATATATATAAAGAGCAGTTGGTATGTATGTATGTCTGGATAAAAGTAAGAAAATACAACAATTAATGATAAAGTAAATTTTTAGTATTCATTTAGCTGAGGTGACAAAATTTTTAGTAATTATTTAGCTGAGGTGACAATACTCATAAGAAATAGGAATTCAGTGGATAAGTAACACCAGATAATTAGGACTTATATTTTTGCATTTCATCTAACTTAAACAATTTTGGACATCTCTTATCCCATATCTATATGACCCTAAGGAACACCACACACTTTTTACCATTCCATAACACATCTGCATGTGGTTAAGAATGCATGCCATGCTAGACCGGGTTACGCCCCTTTCGCCACATAAATTACCATTCTCCCATTTTTTCGCAAGTCATACAGACAGTCTACAGAATTTGAGTCCTGATGAAGGTTGCATAAACTAAAACATTATAACGTTGACTTCTCCATCTATACATATATATATACGGCAGTTGTGTGTATGTATGGATGTATGGCTGGAGGAAACTACAAAATTAAAACAATTAACAACAAAGTAAATATATATACACCCTCACTATAACCATACATTGCTTTTAGTGCAAAAATAATGAAGATTTTATTTATATTCGTGAAGATATTTAAAAATTAGAATTTGAATAGTCAGAGAAGGTAAAGTCATTGGTGGCATTTGTGATTAAAAGCTAAATAAATCAATTAAGGAAGACCAAAAAATCAATTATTATCCCTCCCTCTACCCAGGCAATGCCAGGTAGCCACTTCTAGTACATATATAAAGGACAGTTGATGCATATGTAAGTATGCATGTATGTCCGGAGGAAACTACAAAAATAAAACAGTTAACAACAAAGTAAATATATATACACATTCACTATCACCAGAGCTTGGTTTTCATGCAAAAATAATGAAGATTTTATTTATATCTAGGAAGATATTTCTATTTTTAATGCCTTATTGCAACTTTTAAATACTAAAACCAATACACATTACGTATACATCTATCTATACATACATACATATATAAAGGACAGTTGGTGTGTATGTATGCATGTCCGGAGGAAACTACGAAAATAAAACAATTAATGAGAAAGTAGAGATTATACACACACACACACACACACACACACACACACATTCACTGTCACCAGAGTTTGCTTTCTGTGCAAAAATAATGAAGCTTTTATTTATATTCATGAAGTTATTTAAAAATTAGAATTTGTATAGTAAGAGAATAGAAAGTCATTGGTGGTGTTTGCGATTAAAAGATAGAACAAATCAATTAAGGAAGACCAAAACAATCAATGGATCTGTGAGACTAACTTTTCTATCACCCCTTTTATCCAGGTGATGCCGGGTAGCCACA
The DNA here is from genome assembly GCA_023376005.1 of Doryteuthis pealeii. Classification (NCBI taxonomy): domain Eukaryota; kingdom Metazoa; phylum Mollusca; class Cephalopoda; order Myopsida; family Loliginidae; genus Doryteuthis; species Doryteuthis pealeii. The sequence goes on along the minus strand of CM042137.1, from coordinate 34,268,951 downwards.
TCTAGTCAAGAATAAATTCATCTTTTTAGAATACTTTGTTTTTCTGTTTTCTACTCAAACAATTTTGGACATCTCTCATCCCATATTTGTATGCCTCTATGAAACACAACACACTTTTCACCGTATCACAAAACATTTGCACGTAGTTCAGAACTCATTACACGCTAGACCGGTTTACAACCCTTTTGCCACACAAATTACAATTCTACCATTTTTCACAAGTCATCCAGACAGTCTACAGAATTCAAGTCCCGATGAAGGTTGCATAAACCGAAACGTCTTAACATCAACTTCTCCATCAAGAATAAATTCATCTTTTTGGAATACTTTGTTTTTATGTTTTCTACATACTGTCTGATTTATTCCCACTTTTCTCTTTCTTTCTTATTATATTTTTTCTGGGTAGCTTGTCATTTTTCTTCCCTTTCTTTGTTTATAATAAAAAAGGAATGGTCCATTATTTAGCTGATGTGATGACACTCATAAGAAATAAGAATTTGGCAGATAAGAACACCAGATGATAATGGACGTACTGTTAAGGAACAAGAGTACTAATATATGGATAATCATGAAATGATAATAAGAATCCTTCACTCCTTCCTAGAGAGAAGTATCAGTATCAATATGGACAGCTGTTAAAATGAGGACTAAATAAGTTTAAGGGTTGTCCAGTTATAGACAGTATTTTCTTTCTTTTTTTAACCCTTTGTTTAAAAAACGACATGAATTTACTGAAACCAATGTACAGTATTTTTAACCTTATGATTTTATTTTCTTTGGAAATTATAGTCAAAATTATAAAATTATAATTATAAAATTATATAAATTAATTATAATTATAAAAATAATATATTTAATATTAATAAAATTATTCAATTTATTCAAATTATTTAATATTAATTAATAATAATAAATATATATATATATATATATATATATATATATAGGGTCATCCACAGACACGTGTTTCGACTTATCAAGTCTCTTCAGTGCGGCTAGACATTTTGTAAGCTACCTACAGCCGGAATTGAACTCCAGTCGGTTGGGTGTCAGTCCGGCACCTTAACCATTAGGCTGTCTTCACTTACAGAATGGGAAGGGGATTTTAACTGTTTTAATACACACATCGCTTTGTGTGTAAAGGCCGTCACAGAGTGCTCCATTCAGAGAAGAGCTTGTGTTTACGCTTGAGTTGGCAGCCGTCAGCAAGATCCCCCCCATAGTGCTCAACCCTAGGAGATGGGAAGCATATATATATATATATATATATAAAACAAAATATATATATAATATATATCATCATCATCATCATGTCGCGCTTTCAGCATGGATATCCATGACAATCTCTCTCCATCCATCCCTATTGCTCATCATTCTCGGGAGGTCCTCTATGCAGCATCCCGCATCCGCACAGAGCTGATCAACGTACGTTTTTGCTGGTCAGCCCACACTGGCTTGTCCATGTGCTGGCTTCCACAGGAGGACGTCGCTTATGAGTTCGTCCTTGCTTCTCCAGCAGTGTCCCGCGTGTCTTGTCCATCTTACTCGGATGGTTTGGGTGATATGTGGCAGGTGGCCATACAGCTGCTTTCTTGTAGGGTGCTGTTTCCACGTCTTGTTCATGATCACCCGCAGCATTCTTGTGCAGCTCCCATCTAGTTTATTCTCTAGTCGTTTAGTTAGGGTTCAGGTGGTGCAGCCATACAGCAGTACTGACACGACAACGGCCTGGAAGAACTGTCTCTTTAACTTGTCTGTGAGATTGGACCTCCATATGATAGATAATCTATCTATAGCGGCCCATGCCTTTCCTATGCGTGCATTAACGTCGTTTTCTGTAGAGGAGATGTTGCTGCCTTAATTTATTCAAATTATCTAATATTTAATATTATAATTATAAAATAATTAATTATAATTATAAAAATAATTATAAGTTATAATTATAAAATTATAGTCATCAGATGAAGGATAGAAAACTCAAATTACAAACTTTGTTACACTGAATTCAGTGATCTCACCACTGAGCTACCACTCTGTACCAAAAAACTGATTATTTAAGAATGATTAATTCTATGACAAGATTTTTCTTTTTTATTGGTCTGGGAATTGATAAAAGATTTTCAAATGTTTCATTTTTGTTTTATGTTTATCTTCTTTTCATTATTGCTGATTTATTTCCTTCTTTTTCTTGTTTTTCTTCCTTCATTATTTTGATAATTCATTTGCTTCATTTCTTTCTTTTCTATCTATTTTTTCCCCTCTTTTTTTTTATTCAATCCAACAAAGCAAGCAGCTTAGGTATCAACCAATCTCTAAAGATTATGTTTTCTGACAGACCTACAATAGGCAAAAAAAGACAACTTGTTGGTTTAATGCCAGTAATATTTTTGCATTGTTTCAGATTTTTTTTATGCCAATTCAATAAATTCAAGATTCTTTCAATTTATTACATAAACAGAAATGCTGTACCTATTTAGCTATGTCCATTCAGTGGAGGATTCCATTTTTGAGTAAAGTCTGTATTATTTGTGGAAAATTCCAGGCAGAATGTGATTATATATCTTCTTATTATAATGGAGATTTGATGTCTGTCTGTCTGTAACCAAAACTACACCACTGCTTACGTTACAGTACCCTCAAGAATTGTGGAAGTTTACCAATGAATATTCAATTTATAGTCAAAACCATTAATATATAGAATAAAGAACAATCCTCTATTATATACATGAGAATCCAAGTAACTGAACGAGAAGTGCCATTGCAAACCATTGGATAATCTGATCTGTACGGTAAAGCATCTGGAAGCTGATGTTAGGTGTGGCATCCACCTCAGCAAAAAAAAAAATCTCTGTGGTCCAATGCTAGCAAAAGGAGATAGACTCCCTCACTGTTTGACTGATACTGACAATAGGCCAACTCAGCACATGAGTATCACAGCTTGGATAATCTGATTTGTGCTGTAAAGCATCTGGAAGCTGACAGTAGGTGTGGTGTCCACCTTGGCAAAAAAATGATCTCCCTGGTCTAGCACTAGTGAAAAGGAGATAGACTCCCTTGCTCTTCAGCAAATACTGAAAACAGGCCAACTCAGCACATGAGTATCACAGCTTGGATAATCTGATTTGTGCGGTAAAGCATCTGGGAGCTGACGGTAGGTGTGGTGTCCACCTTGGCAAAAAAATGATCTCGCTGGTCTAGTACTAGTGAAAATGGGATAGACACCCTCACTGTTTGGCTAATACTCAGCACATGAGTAGCAGAGCTTTGATAATCTGATTTGTGCGGTAAAGCATCTGGAGCTGAAGGTAGGTATGGGGTCCACCTCGAAAAAAAAAATGATTTCCTTGGTATAGTACTAGCGAAAAGGAGATAGACTCCTTCACTCTTTGACTGATACCACTAATAGGTTAACTCAGTGGATGCATACCACAGCTTGGATAATCTGATCTGTGTAGTAAAGCATCTTGGAGCTGATGGTAGGTGTAGGGTCCACCTTGGCAAAAAAGCGATCTCCCTGGTCTAGTGCTAGTAAAAAGGAGATAGACTCCCTTGCTCTTCAGACTATACCAACAATAGGCCAGTCCACAGATTTTACTTTTTACTACTTTTCCACAAATATTTCTTAGATTTCTTCTAATTTATCAATTTTCAAGATTTGAAGTTTACCTAAGTGGTTTTTTTTGTTGGTTTTTTTCGTCTTTGAGTTCAAAATCTCTTTTATTTTAAACTTTCACAAACCATTGAAAGAATTATTCAAACAATTCTTTTTAACAGAATAAATTCCACAAAAATCAATTGAGTCATTCTTTATGAGTAAATGTTGTATTTTTGTTTGTTGTTTTTATCAATGGGTGTTGGTTTTGTGAAAAGTCTATGATCATCATATTTATTTTTAAAACTTTTGATTGAGCTGGAACTACAATGAAAAATGTGGCATATCTTAAATCATTTTTTGAATAAAAGAAGAAAAAAATATATTTGTAAGAAATTCTGGAGACCAAGTATAAACATTCATTGAAATAATTCTTTGAATATTAATGTCTCTTCTCAAAATTACAGGCAGTTTCACAAACCATTCCTGCCCTGTCAGCTAGGGTTTTTGAATACACCAACTGCACCTTTACGGAAGTTGTTGGCCATAACCTGTGCTGCTTATGGATGGAACCCTGGTGGCTCAGCAGTCCATAACATGCAACACTCAACTTACTTAGGCTAGACGTGTGGTCAAAGAGGCCCCCTCTGATCAATCAGCTGAGGGTCTTATTGTCCTGTGTACGATGTGAAAATCTATCTGATGGTGAAGTTCCAGTTCTGGAGCTCTGAGGAATTGAGTACCCCTTCATCACCATTACTCCCAGGTCCACTCTGACCGGTGTGGTAGTACCTGTTAGGGTCCCATGTATGGGTTAAATAGAATCAAATGAGTTCTAAAAAAATGTGTTTAAAAAAAAATTGAGTACCCATCAAGAATGAATAAAACAAAACGTCTTCAACATAAAATGACACAATGGGTTGACATGCTGTAAAACCCAACCAAAAAAACCATTCCTATATCTGTATATATATTAATACTAGTGTTACTTAATTGTATTGTATGACTGTTATCATCTTGCAACACCCTCTGGTTAAAAATGAAACCATCCAAATCAGCCAAGATGAAATGCAAAAATGTAAATCCTGATTATCTGGTGTTGCTTATCTACTGAATTCATATTTTTTATGAGTGTTTTCACATCAGCTAAATAATTGACCATTCCATTTTTATTATAAAGAAAGAAAAGGAAAAAAGAACATGTTACTCAGAAAAATATAATAAGAAAGAAAGAAAAAAAGAAAGAAAGAGAGTCAGGGAAAGATAGAGAGAGGTGGTGAGTTGGAGGAAGCGATAATGCTACTTTGCTTTAATCAAACATAATGAAAAGATGAAAAGAATGAAAGAAAGAAAAAAAGAATGAAAGAGAGTTAAATCAAGATTATTATACTTTTTACATATTAAACTATTTCACAATATCTCTTAAGCAAACATATGAAATGTTGTAATAATTAAATTATCATACAGTTATATATCCACATATCCTCCTAGTCAAGATTATTATACTTTTTACATATTGAACTATTTCGCAATACCTCTTAAGCAAATATATCAAACGTTGTTATAATTAAATTATCATACTCTGATATATCCATGGGTCCTGCTAGTCTATATATCAATACACTTGTGTGACATAGCTTGTCACCAACTCAGATAAATAATGGACTATCCCATTTTGATTGTGAGGAAAGAAAGGGAATAAAAATAAAAGAGAGAGAGAGGAAAAAGAGAGAGGGGTGGAAACACATCAGAAAGAAAAAGAAAAAAAATATAAGAAAGAAAGAGAAAAAGAGAGGTGAAGAGCATAAGTGCAGAGCAATAATACTAATCTGGGTATCACCTGTTTCAATGGAATGGTTGGTTGGCTGGTTGGTTGGTTGGTTGGTTGGTTGGTTGGTCGCGTGGTTGGTTGGCTGGTTAATTTTTACAGCATGTCAATCATTGTTGGGTTATTTTATGCCGAAGACATTTTGTTTTATTCATTCTTGATGGGTATTAAATTTTTTTAGTCAAAACAGATAGTGTTAGGTATTATTTATTACCAAACTTTACAGCATTGAAACTCTGTAACCTAAAATATAAATATGTTGCAGTTCAAAACACCCCTTACATACATTTATGAAGTTTTATCTTTGGTTATAGATTCTCTAATACTGCCATATATGGCAATTGCTGGACAAAGCTATTTGCATTTCACATACCGCTAAAACCCTTGGAAAGGTATGCATCCAACTACTCTCACTTCCAGTTATGGGTAAATAGTAGGGCAGATTGGCTCCTTTAACCTGGCTACATAACCAGTCTAGGAGAAAGAAAACTCTAAATTCAAACCTGTTCAACTTCACTCAAAGAAATTGACCTTGTGTTACATCCTGCTCATGCTTAGTAAATATATATATATATATGGCAATTGCAAGATTTAGTTCAGTTAAATTAGATTCTTCAAAACAGGTAACAAGTGGAAAGAATCTTGAGTGAAAACTGGAATATGTTATATAGTCTGTATAAAAGCACTGACACCACTTCATTGTGACAGATAACACTTAACAATAAACTAAACTAATCTCTGAGTAAAAGGAGTGCAATTACATCTACAAATAAGATAACCTGCAGACATATTGGACTAAGACATGTGACGGGTTGCATTACTTTTCTTACACTAGCAGCACCTGCAGATATACCACAGTATGATAATTTACTTTTTTACAAAGTTTGATATATTTACTTAAGAGCTATTGCCAAATAGTTCCATATGTAAAATGTATAATAATCTTGATTTAACTCTCTTTCACTATTTTTTCTTTCTTTCTTTCCTTCTTTTTATTTTCATTTCATCGCTTCCACACATTCACCCACTCTCTCTATCTTTCCCTTACTCTCTTTCTTTCTTATTATATTTTCCTCTATAGCATGTCTTTTTTCTTCCCTTTCTTTATAATAAAATGGAATGGTCCGTTATTTAGCTAAGATAACAACACTCATGAGAAATAAGAATTCGACAGATAAGCAACACCAGACAATCAGGATTTACATTTTTGCATTTCATCTTGGATGATTTGGATGGTCTCATTTTTAACCAAAGGGTGTTGTAAGATAACAGTTGGGAGGTTAAGGAACAAGATTATTAATATATAGATAGTTTTAGATAAAAAGATAAACATAAGGGGCCGGGTTAGCTCAGTCGGGAGAGCGTTCGGCTAGAAACCACAAGGTTCCTAGTTCGATACCGGTCCTCGCCAACTCAGATATGAGTAGCACAGGGATCTGTGCGGTAAAGTAAGGAGCTAATGGTAGGTGTGGCACTCCACCTCAGATGCTAAAACAATCTCCTTGGTTAGCGCTATTGAAAAGGGGATAGACTCCCTTGCTGACTGGTTGATACCGACTTTAGGCCACCCCATCGACTTTACTTACTTTTACTTACATGTTATACATAAATACATGTTATACATACACACACAAACATACATAGACATATATATTTACCAACCCCTCTGCATAAGCAGGATGTGACACAAGGTCAATTTCTTAAGCTAATTAAGTCAATTTCTTAACACTAAGGAATACAAGGGATCTCCACCGTAAAGTGCTCTCACCTACAAATGGCCACAAAAATTGTATATTATCTATGATCTACATATGCTCTGTCATCATAAATGAGTTTTCTTTATCTATGAATATAGTAAACCGCAATATTAATAGACAGATAGATAGATAGATACATATACCCTCATACGAAAATGAATATATAAATAAAATACATGTGTGTGTGTGTGTGTGTGTGTGTGTGTGTGTGTATTTGCTAAATAATATCCATTGAAATACAACGTTTCTTTGCTTCAAAATCAGCCCTTAAGTATTTTTCTTTGCAAGCAATACAATCATGACATAAATAATTCTTTTTCATGTCAACATTTTGGAACTGGAGAAAGAATTCTTCTTCTTTTTTTTGTTTTTCTTTTGTGGATTTGTTTTGAGATTACTGCTATAAATAAAGATATGGATAAAGAATCATTACAAGACAATTATAGTGTAGAATCATTTCTGATAGTGGTTCTTATTCTAAAAGGTTTCATTGAAAGAACACAGTAGTTTTGGGAGCCGGTTTTTCTTCTTCTTCTTCTTCTTCTTCTTCTTCTTCTTATTATTATTATTATTATTATTATATATTATTATTATTATTATTATTCTTTCTGTAGACATATTATCTTATGTGGAGAAATGACAGAAATGACATGCTGAATGCATCATTCTTTTATAAGTTGCTTTCTCTTTTATTATCTTTGCTGCCGATTCTAAATATTTGAGTACATATATATATATATATATATATATACATATATATAAAAAAAGTAAAGTAAAGTCGACGGGTGGCCTAAAGTCGGTATCAGCCAGTCAGCGAGGGAGTCTATCCCCTTTTCAATAGCGCTAGACCAAGGAGATTGTTTTTTAGCGTCTGAGGTGGAGCGCCACACCTACCATCAGCTCCTTACTTTACCGCACAGATCCCTGTGCTACACATACGCTGAGTTGGTGAGGACCAGTATCGAACTAGGAACCTTGTGGTTTCTAGCCGAACGCATATATATATATATATATATATATATATATATATATATATACACACACACACATATAGGTGGTATATAATATGAGACTTCGTGTATGCTTCTAAATTATTTAGTTAAGAATTAATGTAAAAATGAATTGATGAATAATAAAAAAATGAATGGAATAAATGAAAAGGACTTTTTTCCAAAGTCCTCTTCACATCCATATGTTTCTCTATTGAAGCATTGAATTAATATAATTATTATATAAAATATTGGAGAAGATAAAATGTGTCTTACCTTAGCGAAGTTATGTTGAGGAATAATTCAAATTTTTTATTTCTGTCTAATGTTGTCTGTCATACTTCCGGTGAAAATTTGCAGCAATGTGTACTTTTGAATTAATAAATAATTACTTGGTTTTATTGATCTCTTATATATATTATTGATTTATTCTCCAACATATTAAAATCAATCCTATGAATGATTTTGTATAGGAATCAATTAAGTTGTTGGCAGGGTGGCCTATGGTCGGTATCAGTTGGACAGCGAGAGAGTATATGCGCATTTTGCTAGCGCTGGACCAAGGAGATACTTATGCTGAGGAGGAGCACCACACTTACTGTCAGCTCTCCACTTTAACATGCAGATCAGATTACCCAATCAGTGCTACTCATACACTGAGTTGGTGGAGACCAGTATTGAACTCAGAACTTTACAATTCCAAAGCGGATGCTCTGTTGACTATGTGTTGGCATCCTTCCATCGGCAAGAGACAATGGAGTAGTGTCCAATTTTTTAATATTTTTCAATTGGAACTACATAGCCTGGGCAGGTTCATATTGAGGATGAGCTGTTGCTCAAAAAGCAAATCCCCCTTCTCCACACTGCCGCTGAGATCCAAAGGAAAGTTAAGGAACCAATGCAGTTTGGCAGCGGTAGTGTTGCTGGAGTTGCTGAGTAGCACTGGATTTCAGCATCACACCACCTTAGGGATGTCGGCTCCTGATTTATATTTAGGGTTTACTCCCTAGCCTTTCCTTGAGTCATTCTTATTTAGTTTTGTTAGTCTTTCTAATTTAATATGTTTCATTACATTAAAACTTAAATGCTTGTGCCTGGCAGAGGGCACATATTTTTGCTAGTCTATGGAATATATGATATATTACATAGATATGATATATTACATAGACTAGCAATATGCACCCCCTGAAAAGAACATTAAATTAGTGAAATAGATCACTAATTAGGATTGAGCCTATTTTAGTAGTGACCACTCCAAGGGGATTTAACAGGTTTGAATTCAGAGTTTTTCCTTCTCCTAGACTGGTTGGCTAACAGTCTGCTCTTCTATTTACCCATACCTGGAGGGAGAGTAGTTGGATTCATACCTTTCCCAAGGGTATTAGCGCTATGTGAACTGTAGCTTCATCCAGGATTTTAACTCGTGTTGACGAGTCCATTTCCTATGACTTTAACCATTACACTACACACCTCCAATGCACATTAGATATATAATATATTATATACTTATCTATATATTATATATTTATCTATCTATTGTTTTTTCTCTTCTCTCTACCAAGTACTTATTTACCTCTCTCTCTCTCTCTCTCTCTCTCTCTCACACACACACACACACACACACACACACACACACACACACATTATCACTTTATCTTTCATCCTTTCTTTTTTAAACTTTACCCTCTCTGTCTGTCTGTCTATCTGTCTGTCTCTCTCCCTCTCTCATAAACTTATTTCACTTTTTTCTATCTTTCTTTTCCCTTTTAATACTCTTCTCTTTCCTTCCTACTTTTATTCCCTCTCTCTCTCTCTCTCTCTCTCTCTCTCTCTATTCTCTTAACATTCAGTCTCTCAACCCACCCCCTTTCTCTTTCTGATGTTCATAACCTGTCCACTTTCTCATTCTCTATTTTCACCCTCTACTTACTATTACTCTTCTCTCTGTCTCTCTCATAATCTACACCATTTTTTTCTCCCTTATTTTTTAAGACTTAAACCAATTCTATTTCCCTTAACTTTTTTTCTTCCTTGTAAATACAAGCACACTTTTAATCTTGCTCTTAAATCTCATAATATATGATTTGTATAAGCATCCCCCCCCCCACACACAAACATAGATATAGACACACTGACTAATATATATATATAATTACCTCTTAGGTGATGTGAAGTCACTTTATCATAAAATTCATGTTTCCTTTAAATAAATCATGGCATCAAATTTATGGAAAAACAAAACCTGTTTTGTTGGACACACCAACATTTTCAGTAAGTATTTATTGATTTCTCACAGGAGGCATAATGTTTTCTCAATAAATGTACAAAAAATTAACTATATATATGTGTGTGTGTGTGTGAATATATATATATATATATATATATATATTATATCATATATACACAGGTATCTATAAGTATAAATACAAGATCAGTAAAAAGTATAAGAATGGATGTGTATACTTACATATATCTACACATACATCACATATATATATATATATATATATATATATATATATATATATGCATACATATCTATATCTGCATATTTATAGAGACATATAGAGACATATATAGAGTCATATATATATACATATACAAACACACACACACACACACACACACACATATATATATATATATATAATATATATATAATAGCATATAACTATTTCTTTGTAGAAGAACAGTAGTCTATTTAACCTGTATTTTCACATACCTTTTTCAGGGGTATAATGTAATAAACTAGTTTTCACTACAGTGTCACACCAACATGTTTACCAGTATGATATAGGGACTATTTATATATATATATATATATATATATATATATCCCAACCAATTTATTGTGAGACACAACTAGAAGGACTCATCGATCTGAGTTCAAATCCTGGACGAGGCTGTTTGCATTTCATATAGCACTAATACCCTTGATATGAATCCAACTATTCTTCCCCCAATTGAATAAGGACAACTGGGCTCTTTAAACTTAAGGCTACCAGTCTAGGAGAAGGAAAACTCTGAATTCAAAAACTATTATACTTCACTTAATATTACCTCATGTCACAATACTGAACATATATATATATATATATTACATATATCTACACACACACACCATACAATGTGTGTTAGATACAAAAATACACATTCAAAAAAAAACCACAAATTCAAATACAACAAAAAACTACCAAAACTAGATGCAATAATCAAAGCCAAAAACAACATAATAACAACAACTCTCTACACCAAACCACCGATAACCACACATTCCTTAATTACAACAGTAACCACACACACAAACTAAAAAAATTGATAATATACAGCGCATGCATATGGATAAAACGTATCTGCTCAGACCCCTAAAATACACACACCACACAACCAACATAATACAAAGATTCCTAAAAAGCGACTATCCCATAAAACTAATCAAAACAGCAATTAACAAAGCAGCATCCCTAAACAGACAAGAGCTCCTCAATTACAAACAAAAACAACCCAACAATCAAACCCCTATGGTATTCCACCATGGCCAACCACATGCACAAACTCACAAAAACATTAAGAAAAGAGAACAAAATCCTACAATCCGACCCGAAAATAAAATCCATCTTCCAAAAACCTCCCATCAATGCCAAACAACAACCACCTAACCAACGCATCATCCTCACTGCATAAAAAAACACCTACATAACACACAAAAAGGAAACCAAAGGTGCAACAAGCCAAGATTCAAGTATGCACACACATAAACACAGATTTCTCAATCCTAATACCATACACTAACATAAAGATCCAACCCCCACAACACACTTGCGACAGTGCGAACATTATCTAATATATCTACTGCACGAAATGCAAAAACAGTCAATATGTAGGGGAAACACAAACACCCTTCAGATTCAGATTAAACAACCATAAATCTACAATAAAACAAAAATCTCAACTAAGCAGTATTGCACAACACTTCAACAAACCACTGCACAACCTGACAGCAATGATAGCGCTGACAGCCAAAGACAAATCTATTAGTATGCCGACATATAAAACACAGACAAGCACCTGCACAAAACAAACAAACGAGTAGCGGCAACAAAGAAGAAAGGAGGTTACTAAGAGCGACTGCCCCCACAACACCCAACCATGTCACAAGAGATGATACCAACAACATCAATAATGACTAGATATAGAGGCCAGTCTATCAGTTCCAAAGAAGGGGTTTAAACATCTCTGAAATTTTAACAAAATAAAATGAAACTTAACACTCAAAAACTGAGTTTATTATATTTCACACCTAATGCTTCATACTAAATCCCAAACAATATATATTATAGACAGATATATATATAAACACACACACACGCATGCATATATATATATATATATATATATATATATATACCCAAAACAAAAACAGAAAAATTCTTAGCACCATTTTTTCTTTCTTTCTATTAAAATTCTATAATCAAGTGCATATTTCAGATTATTTGGCACCAACAAAAAAGCTTTTCTTTAGAAACTTCCAAATATACATAACCAAAAAATAAAAACAAATAGGCACAGAAAATATATCTCATGTTTAAAACAAAATATTGATATATCAATAAATATCAAAATTACAGGCATTAAATTTTTTTTCTATTAGACAATTGTAACACATAACATATAAATATAACTCTAAAAACAAATATGTGCTTGCAGGTATTGTAAGAATGATGTGAATATTTAAATATTAACAGAACTAGCCAAAAATTTTTTTAAAGTTTCTGTATTTCTTATTGTATGTTATTGTATACTAGCAAGAATATGCATTCTCCACTGGGCGTAAGTATTTAAGTTTTAATGTAATGAAATATATTAAGTCAGAAAGACTAACACAATTAGATAAGAACGCATATAAAAAGATTACACTTATTTTAATTATATCTTAATTGGTTTCTATATAAGATAATTCATAGGATTGATTTTATTACATTGGAGAATAAAATAATAATATTAAACATCAATAACACTAAGTAATTATTTATTAAATAATTAGAATTTAAATATATGTCTATATAATTTTCAAACTGATCTATTTGACCTATAGATAGGGCCCTAATAGGTACTACCACTCAAGTTAGAGTGGACATGGGAGTAATGGCATTTCCAGCTATAGGTAAATAGTAGAGAAGACCATTGTCTGTAGCTTTGATAAGGCAACTAATCTGGGAAAAGAAAAACACTAACTTCAGCTATATTCAGCTTAACTATACCACCTCATTCCACCTGTCCAGAAGTCATTCATTTTCCTAATCTACCCCAGATGATAGCCTTTCTTTAAATGTAATATTAAATATATTTAGAAGTCTTTAATTTAAGGGGAAAAAACAGGTAACTTTTAATGAAACATCCATTTTTACTCATTTTTGATAAATGGTTATAAGAATTGGGCTCTGGACTTAGAAAATTCTCAACAGGATGTTGAGAGTTAAAGAAAATTGACCTATTACAGAGTGACCCCCCAAAAAAGGACTCCATTTTTAAAAATAAAAGTATGTATGGGGCCCGTTTTGGTGAGGTGGGGGTCATCCTGTATTACCTTTATTATTTTAATTTGTTCATCCTCAATTTCCACAAATTGTTGAGTTAAATCTAAGGCTTTAGTAACTCTTTAATAATAGAGGGATAAAAAAAATTATATCAAACATACTTATTTTTAGTAGGTATTCCTGGAACCAGTTTATGACAGCTTTTGTGTTTTTCCATTGATTTAAATTTAATGGAAAATATATGCAAAATTTTAAGGAAAATGTTGCATATATTTTCCAAGATTCCAATTTGATGTTTCGTGGGATTAATAAGTCTGCATTTAAGGTATTAAAATACATCAATGAAACAAATATTTACTGTTTCTCTGAATTTCTAAGATGAGGCTTGATAATTAGTATTATTTGGATTATTCCAATTGGACACATTTCATTGGACGCATAGTAAATAAAGGTGTTAGGTTAAGACAGTTCTAATTGACAGTCGTCTCTATGCTGTAGGTTCAATCCTGGTCAGGGCAGCAGTAACATAGAATAATTAACACAGCTAACACTGTACCTCAGTTATGGTTAGTGGAATGAGAGCAGGTTACCCCCGTGGACTGAATAAAGGGTTGGGTTCTGTAATGAATATGTAAATACCTAGGTACCCCCTCACTATAATCTGATTGGATAGTGTCCTCTGTAAATATTCAACACTGTGGTGGTACAAGCGCCTACTAGACTACTAGCAAGACTACCATGATGACTGCTCAGAAGACGTACTGCTATTACTGCTACTCGATTCACCAGCTACTACTGCGATAATATACCTTACTACAACTTTATAATATATCCCGGATATATCAGGTTCGAAGTTCAGTGATGGCTCCCAATTATGATAAAAAGTTCCTGATTATGGCAAGAAGGCTCCCAAGTTCAAAAGGAAGGTTCCCAAGTTCGAGAAGGTTCCTGAGTCCAACAAGAAATACCTGAAGAAGCCGGAAGCAGATAACAATAAAGATGAGGGCAATAGTCTGAATAATCCAAATAATACTAAATATTTATTGGTTGCAGCAGAATAAAACATTTTTAGATGGCAAGTGATTAAAGAAGGAACAGGGTCATTGAAATAAATTCAAACTCTAGCTTGGTTAGTTGGTTGGTTGGATTTTATGGCATCCCAATCATTATTGGGTCATTTTATGCCGAAGACATTTTTGTTTTATTCATTCTTGAAGGGTACTCAATATTTTTTCAAATACATTGTTTCTAATTAACCCATAGATGGGACCCTAACAGGTACTACCACTTAGAGTGAACCTGGGAGTAATGATGATAAGGGTTTACTTCACATTTCCTGAGCTCCAAAACTGGAACTTCACCATCAGATAGAGTTTAACATCATACTCAGGATAATAAAACCCTCAGCCACCACCTTCTAGCACATATATGATAAAAAGGGTTGAGGCTTGCCATAAGGGCAATATGGTTGGCACAATCATATTGTGCTTGGGCTTGACATAACCAGCTGATTGATCGGAGGGGGCCTCTCTGACCGCCCGTCTAGCCTAAGTAAGGCTCAAAGTGGATTTTTACTGTTATGGACTGCTCAGCTACCAGGGTTCCATCATTAAGCATCACAGATCACCACCCACGGCCAACAGGTGGCCCCATTAGGGGGAAGGGGTCTTACCCCTCTGCAAAGGTGCAGTCGATGTATTCGAAAGCCCCAGCCGACAAGGCTACTCTAGATGGGGCAGTCTGCATTCACTTTGTACTAAGGCTCTTGAAAAATTATGCTGGATAGTTGGGAGCCATGTAAGTTTGTAAAAAGGCAATCTATCTTGGGTGTTTGGTATTAGATCAGATGAGTGATCAAATGACAATTCATAAATCTTTTTTGGTGGACAGAGTTTTGTCATCGACCATTTTCACACCATGAATTTTCAATTGGATTTAGATCTGAACTGTTTACTGGCCATATCATTGATTTTATATCCTTTTCATTAAGAAAAGTTTTAATTCCATTTGTTCTGTGACAAAATGCATTACCATCCTGAAAAAATGACTTCATCACCATCAAATCAATTTTCTATCGATGGAATGAGAAAATTATCCAGAATTTCAATATATGCATTGATTGTTGAGATAATGATTGCCATCTCTTCCCATGTCCTTTAAATGACATGCAACCCAATACCTAGAACTGCTACATACTGAGGTCTCTCTTCTGATGGGTGTCGTCTTATCTCCAGATGAAGATTTGACTCTTCTGATGCCCATACTGTGTTCCATGGTTGTTTGACACCACACTGTTATGTTCAAACACAGAGACATAATACATCTATATTTGTGATGTTAGGTGTAGCACTCCACCTCAGAAGCAAAAACAATCTCCCTTGGTCTAGCGTTTGTGAAAAGGAGATAGACTCCTTGCTGATCGGCTGATACCTACAGTAGACCCCACCACAGTGTTCTGGATATTCACTACTTTTCAGAGAATTTTGACATCACAGATCATAGGAATAATTTAGAATTTTTAACAAGATAAAAAATGAAAATTTTTGACAAAATAAAAATGTAGAAGAAATGAACATAAGATTATTTATGTGTCCTAGCAGCATTTTTTATAACTTGCTTCCCCAAACCATTACACTATATGCCGGGTAAACCCACAGTGTAGATTGAACTCATTTCCCTCAAAAAAAAAAAAAAACTTTAAAAATTATTTTTTATGGAAAACAACAAATTTTCTACACACTTCAAACTCAATTTTGTTAAAAAAAATTATAGATCTTTTTCTTTTTTTTCTCTTTTGTGTATGCACCAGGTTACACTTTAAATTCAATTTAAAAACATCATTTTCAAAGATAAAGGAATGCAAAGCCAAATTCTGTTAGGCATTTATTAAATTCTGAAAAACAGGGAATATCTGGAACACCTGAAGGTCAAAAAAATACAATAATTTTAAAAAGCAGGAGGATCACCACACTGCAAGACTTACCAAACACCCTACTCTGTCAAATATTTCCTCATGGAGTGTGGAGTTTTGCTCCTATTCAGAAAGAAATATTTCAATGCAAAATATAAGGGATCTGTTTGACAATACTAACATGGATGACATTTATCCTTTTTGAGAGAATCAAGAATATCAAAAATTCTAAATCAGATATAAAATACATGCACAAAATACATCTACAAAAATACACCTGTAAAGGAAACTTGAGTACCAGCTTTTATCACACACTCTAACAGTTTTTGTCATTAATTAACCCACAGTTAAACCAAACCAAACCAAACCAAATGAAGTTAATGAAAATTATTTATACCATAGGGAAAGCATGGTTTGCTATAAACAGATTATCAGTCATATAGAAATCAAATCTCACTGACAAGTTAATTCGACAATTCTTCCAAGCCGTAGTTGTATCAGTGCTACTGTATGGCTGCACCACTTGGGCCTTAGCAAAGTGCCTAGAGAATAAGCTAGATGGGAGCTGCACAATAATGCTGCATGGAAACATAAACAAATCATGGAAACAACACCCCATTAGAAAGCAGCTGTATGACCACTTCCCCCTATCACACAAACCATCCTAGTGGGATGAACAAGACATGCTGAACACTGCTGGAGAGCAAGGATGAACTCATAAGAGATGTCCTCCAGTGGAAACCAGCACATGGACATGCCAGTGTGGGTCATCCAGCAAAGACCTACATTGACTAGCTCTATGCAGATACTGGATGCTGTGCCGAGGATCCCCGAGAGCGATGAATGATAGGGACAGTTGGTAAGAGATTGTCATGGATATCCATGCTACTAGCACGACATGATGATAATGATGAAGAATGATTTTAATGCTATCTCATTTCATCTTCATTGTTCACAGACAATTTGGATTAATACCCTTGAGAAAGGCATGGACCCACTTCTTCCCTTTGTTATGAATAAATAGCAGGGTAGTTAAGGTAGAGGCAATTCACCTTGAATATTTGATAATTTGCCAGGTCAGTGATGGTACCATGTAACCCAGTACATGTTACTTGGTGGCACATGTGGCATAATGGAAATGGACAAATTCTGAATGAATGCTATTAGTGTGACATGATGATGATGATGATGACATATATATGTAAATAAAATTACTGGTCCTAAAAATGCAACTGCATATATTCTGAATTAAAATTCTTTCATTAATACACATTTTGTTATGGCAATTTAACTTTGCACAAAACATTAGCTTACATAAAAAAAAAGTAATATTTGTTTAAATATTTCATAAAAAATATAGTTTAAACTCAAACGTAAATAACAATGAAAATCTAAATTTTAATCTTTTTAATCTTGATATATATCAAATTCAAAATCTATGTGTGTGGATGTCTGTCTGCTGTAGAAACAAAAATAGAAACATTTAGGAAAAAAAAATATTAAACTTGTATACTATGCTTTAGTTTTATAGAAAGTCAATTTGAAAATTGGTATTTACTAAGTTTAGCTTAGTTATGGCACAAGGCAGAAAAGAAGGAGCTTTTTTATACTCTTAATCTTTAAATTGTAAACATATCAAAGTTTCTATTAATTTGGTGACAAGAATAGAAAAAGTCAACATTTTTTTGAAAAACATAATACTTTATTTCAAAATCTTTTTGTGCATTAACACTCAAGTTGCTGAGAATAAAATTGTTATATTTTCTACTCGAGATTGCCAATTAGCTGGTTGTGGTGAAAAAGAAAATGTCTTACCCACCCAAAAAATTTGTTTTTTGTGCTATCAGTTGAAAAAGAAAAGTAAGTTTAATATCTACGTGTTAATTCTCACTCTTCCCTGCCAGACACAAGCAATCACTGTCTACATTCAATTATGAAAACCAGTAGGACCTGCGAATATACTACAGTATAATAATTCAATTACAATGTTTGATATACTTTTTTAAGAGCTATTGCAAATAGTTCAAAATGTAAAAAGTATAATAATCTTGATTTAACTCTCTCTCACTTTTTTTTTCTTTCCTTCTTTTCATCTTTTCATTATGTTCAATTAAACAGATTAGTGTTATTACTTCCACGAGCTCACCCCTCTCTCTATTTTTTCCTACCTTCTTTCTTACTTTCTTTCTTTCTTATTAAATTTTTCTGTATTTTTTGCTTGTACAAAACATACACCAACAACCATTTGCCTGTAATTATAGATGAAAGCTGCACTGTCTTTTGAATGGAAATTGTCTCCAACCAAATGTTATCTACCAAGACAACATCAAAGTTAAAGAAGATCATGAAAAAAAACATTTATCTCAAGGAAGAAACACAGAGATATTTCTAAAATTCTCAGTTGATATTTTATCTTTTTTATTAAAAATTATCAGTATTGATTAGTTACAATAACAAAAGAGTTTTTTTTAATTTTTTATTCAAGGTGTTGACTATTTCAAATCCAGAATGCATGCTGGGATATGACCTATATCTCTAAATAATACATACACACACACACACACACACATACACACACACACACACATATATATATATATATATATATATATATATATATATATATATAACTTGCAGAAGTACTCGGTCAATGACCAGACTAAAAGTATTTTAGGAACACCAGGTAGTAAGAGAATTTTTTAAATTCTAGGTGTTGATGACTATTTCAAATCAAGATTGCATGCTGGGATATGATCTATATATCTAAATAAATGTGGAGGCACATGGTGTAATGGTTAGAGTTGTAGGAAATGGACTTGTTGACATGAGTTCAAATCCTGGATGAGGCTGTTTTCATTCCACATAGCACTGATTTGAACTCAGGTCAACGAGTCCATTTCTTATGACTCTAACCATTATACCACGCACCCCCAATATATATATATATATATTTTGAGATATTTTTATTTTTATTTTTTTGTATCTGTATCCGTTTTTTGGAAGTACACAAATCAGGTTTGGGCATTAGTGTGAAGCATTAATGTGATATATTATAATAAGTAGTTATCATAATATATTCATCTGTGAATAAATATCATAAAATTTGGTTGTTTTTTTTTCAGTTTCTTTTATTTAGTAGTAGTGGTGAATTTTCAGGATTGTAATTTCTCCCTTCTTCATGACTCTGAGGAGAGTGGTGATTTTCTGGCTGCTAGTTGATCTTTTTTTTATGAGATGTTGGATGTTGATTAGCTAGTTGGTGATTAATGAGTTTGTACTGTGTGTGTAGTAATCTGATAAGGGTCATGGGTTGGTGGTAAGGGGTATCTTGGAAATATGTATAGGCTTTTATATATATATTCAATGGGCCGGGTTAGCTCAGTCGGTAGAGCATTCAGTTAGAAACCACAAGGTTCCTAGTTTGATACCGGTCCTCGCCAACTCAGCGTATGAGTAGCACAGGGTTCTGTGCGGTAAAGTAAGGAGCTGACGGTAGGTGTGGTGCTCCACCTCAGACGCTAAAATAATCTCCTTGGTCTAGCGCAAGTGAAAAGGGGATAGACTCCATTGCTGATTGGCTGATACAGACTTTAGGCCGCCCCGTCAACTTTACTTTATATATATATATATATATGTAACCTTAAAAGCAAACACAAAAGTACTCAGCAATACCATGGAAAATAAGAAAAACTATATTATCAGATCATGCCGGCAGCATGGATATCCATGACTCTCTCTGTCTCTCCAGCCAACCTGTGCTTGTTATTCATTGGGCACAATTCAACCAACCGTTTGCACTAATTTTTATCCTCTCTTCTTGCTATGTGTCCAACCTACCTCTGTTTCTGTCTCTGAATCACTTCCATGATACGTCTAACCTTGGTCTGACCCTATTGACCTCGTTTTATTTCTCTGTCCATTGATCTTTGTGTAATTCTGAGTTTGATTTCCAGTAATTTTCTCGTCATTATACATTCATTACAACGCTTGACGTTTTAAGCAATATTGGCGTGGAACTTTTTCTTTATGTCTCAATTTTGTACTAAATGCTTTCGTACAAATCATTATTTGACATTTTATTTCTTTTTCAGAATCTTTCTTTAGTTTTAATATGACTACAAAGAACAGATGATGAAATGTGTGTGTTTGTGTGTCTCATTTATGTGAGTCTTTTAGTCTACATGTCTGTTTGTGTGTGTGTGTGTGTTTGCATGTGTGTATGCTTGTTCATGTTTGTTTTTGTATGTGTGTGTTGTATGCATGTCATTTAGTGTATATGTTTGTTTGTGAGTGTGTTTATTTGTGTGTCTATTTGTTTATATGTTTGTTTCTGTATGTATGCGTCTTGTATGAAGTTTGTGTGCAAGAAACTCATTTTATAATTCATTGATTGATTTTAATGGTATGTCAACCCATCTAGGGTTATTTTATGCCTAGAGGTTAGGGAACTGCATTTATTTTGCATATATGTTTACATTTTTTTGGTAATTGTTTACAATAAACACACAAGGTGTTTGTGGTGTAACGGTTGCTATTGTAGGAAATGGACACACAAGTTCAAATCCTGAACAGGATGTTTTCATTTCACATAGCACTAATACCCTTAGGAAAGGTGTGTGTCCAACAATTCTCTCTCCAGCTGTAGGTAAATAGTAGGATAGACTGGGCTCTTTAACCTTGGTATGGTGACTAGTCTAAGAGAAGGAAAATTCTGAATTCAAATCTGTTAAACTCTGCTAAAGAAATTGACCCTGTGTCACATCCTGCTTGTGTGGATGGGTTAGTGAATACATACAATTGACATAATTCCCTAACCTCTTGATGGGTTGATATACTGTTAAAATCAACTAATCAATAAATCAATGTAAACATCTAGATAGCAGTCTAGACCTCTAGACATCATCCCTTTATTATATAAGATATTCAGCTGCACACTCATCTCCCTTCAAATTTTAAAGCTTTACTCCTCTAAGTATTTTGATCACAACTCATAATTAATCTAATTTGACTCTTAGTTTATTTGCTATGTGAGATTTAAAGGTATTATAATATGTTGGAAGGCTTAGTGTGACCTCCAATGTGGTACATATAAGTACAAGAAATATTCCGACAAAGAAGTTATAAGATATAACAAACATAGACTTTATTCCGTGAGCACACAGAGAAATTCATGCAAGACAGGAATACATATACTAGTTACAAATGGTACAGCAATACATAAAGAAACAAATATATAACATGTATAGAGAAAGTAGGACTTTGTCCTAAAAAAGTGATACAAAGTTCCTGCAGGAATGTCACTTACTGATATCTGGCTGGGGGACAAAGCCCCAACTTAAGGGTAAAGGCACAAGTGTCCAACCCATGTGAAGTCTTTGACTGTCCCAGAGAAAGGGGATTAAAAATTCCCAGCTTGTGGTTTAAATACTCTGGCCCCCTATGTGCAGAAACCTGCAGCAAAGGAAGATAACACTTCTAAACCCCACATCAATCCAAACAGGGGTAAACAATCGCTACAGCTATATTCCTGTCTTTGATTTAAACTAAATCAAGTCATAATATTACCATACAAAATTCTATCTTATTATAATAGAGATTATGTGTCTGTCTGTAACTAAAACTATGTCACCACCAATGGCACAATTCCTTTAATTATTTACATTATATTCTCAATGGTTATTAAATAATCATTCATTAGATCTTAATTAGCATCTTATTTATCAACAATGTCTCTATTAAGGTTTAGCTGAGATAGATTTGCCTCAAAACAGACCATATTATGGATGTGTTTAAAATCCTGCAATGTGTGTTATATATCATTAAGAAATAAATGTTTACATAGTATATAGTGTGCATAATTTGCATATCGGTTTTAACAAAACAGTGTGTAATAAATGATTATTTGGTGTTATTCATTTCTAATATTATTGTTTTATTCTCAAACGTATAAAAAGTAATCATATGTATAATTTTATATTGAAACCAATTAGAATAAAATAAAAATAAATAAGTGTAATCTTTTTTGCATTCTTATTTAATTTCATTAGTCTTTCTAATTCAATATAACATTTAATTATATTAAAACTTAAATACTTGAACCCAGAGGTCAAATATTTTTGCTAGTTATCATAATAGAATCTATTTAAGATTGTAAAAATCTTCAAGTAATACCAACATAGACAAAGTATAGATTGCTATTAACAGATTATCGACTATATGAGAATATGATATCTTAGATAAAAATAAAATGAGAATTCTTCGAAGCAGTAACCATGCCAGTACTGCTGTATGGCTGCACCACTTGGTCTCTAAGAAAACATTTGGAGGATTACCTAGATGGAAGATACAGGAGGATGCTGCATGCTGTTTTCAACAAATACTTTTGTCTTGAATAGTATTACCATGTGACTGTAGCAGAAAATACATATGCTTATAAATTCTACTCTTTTATCCTGAGGGCTGCATCTTTAAGAAACATGCTGCATGTGGTTGTATATCAATGTTGGCTCAGTCCAACAAGTTTATGAAATTTAGGTCTATCTATTCACTATCCTAGATTTTTAACCATTGAATTGCATCAATAATAATAATAATAATAATAATAATAATAATAATAATAATAATCTGGACCTTGCCAGAGAATTGAAAAAGCTGTGGAATATAAGGGTGAAAGTGATACCAATTGTAGTTGGTGCACTGGGAATGGTCGAAAAAGCTTGGAAAAAAGAATGGAGGAACTGGAAATCAGAGGAAGAATTGAGACCATCCAGGCAACTGCATAGCTGAAATTGGCTAGAATACTCAGAAGAGTCCTGGAAACCTGAGGAGACTTGTCACTCAGACACTAAGGAAAGACCATCAGCTGATGCTGGTGTGAAAAAGTCAAAATAAAAAAAAGTTTTTAAAAATTTTATAAATTAAAAGGTAATTAGAGTTATGGGCCTTTGTAAGTTATCTGGATGAGCTGCTGCTGATGGGAGTGGTAGTGGGAGTAGCTGTATTTAAGCTTCTTAGGCTCTTTGTGTGGTACAGTGGGACAGTACGGTAACATATTTGTCTCAGCTCCAAAGGCTGAATATTTTTAGGTAACTTTGGAGGTCTGCATTCAGCAGAAAAGAATGGGGATTTTCAAATTTTGATAGTCTCCATTCACTGGAGGGCAAACTAAAAGCCTTCTTTGGAACAAGAAGCAGACTTTGGAAGTTTGTTTCAGGTATTTGTTCCTGTACAAAAAAGAAGCAGAATTCTTTTCTTTGGTCCAAGAGATTAATAAGCCGTTAGTCTCAAGTCATTGGACACAGCTAAAACAAGCAGAATTACAGGACGAGTTGGTCCTTATTGCAAAAGTATTTAGGAATTGTTCCTAAATGAAAAGAATGGAGTTTTATAAGACACTTTCTGCTAAAAGCATGAGGTAGAATTTTACCAAAGAAGTTTGGAGTTATCTCCCCTTTTCCTATTGCTACTAAAGTGAGAACCAAAACCTTGTGGAAGAATTTCATCAAAGAAGTCACCCTGTTGCCTCCTCCTGTCCAAGATACTTGATACATTTTACTACCACAAAGGACTGTATATTTCGTAGCCTCCATGAGGCAACATATTTTTTCAACCAAATTAATGGTGGCAGGTCAAAGAAGAAAAATGGAGAAAGTGTTTATTTTTATTATTTTTATTTGCTTTATTACTCTTTGTTTTTTTTCTTTGTATTTTTTAAAGAGTTTCATTAATTTTTATCGTTCTCAAAGGTGACTTTGAGGCCTGATAACCCCCCTGAGACAAAAATGGCCAGTGTACAAATAAGTGCCAAACTAATATGATTTTCTGATAGAGTCGACACATACGCTGAGATTGGGGGACTGAAAGGTACTCCATTTTTGCAGCCATTATAAGACTACGTATTTTGATGAAAATGTACGTTATCGATTCTCATAGATTCTAATGCCTTGAATTTACTAATGGTGAAAAAAGTGCTCAATTCGGAGTTTTAGGTGACTTTTGGCGCCTGATAATCCCCCTGAGAGTGGGCAAAAATGGCCAATTTCGTGTACAAATAAAGTGCCAAACTAATATGATTTTCTAAGAGGGTTTGATGAGGAGTATCACATATTAAAAAATGGTTGAGGTCGCTTGAGAATTGGGGGAGATATGGGGCTTGAAAGGTGGCCCCAAAATGCCATTTTTCAGCCATTATAAGACTACGTATTTTGATGAAAATGTACAAATCTGGAAGGAGTGAATATTCTTGTAAGCATAATAGTATCTTTCTATAGTTAATAAATTTGTTATTTAGGCTTTATTTTTGTTATATTTTTGTGCAACCTCTTTTTGTTATTTTTAAGTTGGACTCTAGCTAATATGTCAGTAGTGGGTTTTATTTTGAGGTGCCAACCTCAAGGATAAATTCCGCCAAGTTTTGCCCATGCTGACAAATTGTACATGCACAAACCAGAATCTGTCCTAGAAAATGAGATGCATAAAATTCTCAGGGACTTTGAGATACACACAGATCACCCAATCCCAGCCAGAAGATCAGACTAAGTGTTGATTAACAAGAAGCAAAGTACTTACGACCTACTGGATTTTGCTATTCCAGTGGACCAGAGTGAAGATGAAAAAAGGCAAAAACATAGACAAGTACTTGGATCTTGCCAGAGAGCTGAAAAGGCTGTTGAACATGAAAGTGAAGGTGATACCAATTGTTGTTGGTACTCTCAGAATGGTCCCCTTCAGACTGGAGAACTGGAGATCAGTGGATGAATTGAGATCACCAAGACCACAGCACTGTTAAAATCAGCTAGAATGCTTAGAAGAGTTCTGAAGACCTGAGGAGACTTGCTGTCACTCAGACCCCAGGGGAAAATCACCTGTTAAAACTGGTGTGAAAAACTCACACAGTGAAAATAATGAATGAAATTGAATATTCTCTTCTTGCCAATATCTTACTGTCTTTTTCTTTAACATCATTCTGGTATATTGGATGCTGGCTTTTTCTAGGCTTAAACTATTACAATCTACTGTCTATTATGAGAGACAATTTTGAGCCTAGATTGAATAAACAGACAAACCGTTTACCAAAACAGCGAGTTGAAAAGGCATTGCTTAAATGAATTCACGCAGAAGCCTTGAGCGAGAAAGGGTTAATTCCTTTTCAATCATTGGCTTAATATACAGACATGAATGCTGATAGGAACTGACACTGCGGAGGAGCTGACTGAACTACATTCGGACTGAATGAAAGAAAGTAAGCATGAAATAGCTATTGAATTGCTGGTGTCTGAGACCTTCTAACACATACAAGTTGTTGGGTGAAGGAGTTGCAGATTGAATTCTTAAATCACTCTTATTTTATTACAGAAGATAAAATTAAGCAGAGTGTCTTCTATATTTGAAATGGGACGAGGCTTCAGACATTTCTATGAATTCTTTGGCCAATTGAATTGATCTTTTACAAAGCACGAGACAAGATTGGATTTATATAATGACGTTTTACGCCTCTTGTCTGCCTTAAGTATTTTATTTATTTATTTTTTTTACCTGCTTTGTGGAAAGACGTTGAGATTCCCATTGTCTGTCACCTACTTAAAACCTCATGGATTTAGGCGGGTCTCTGATACAAGAAAAGAGATTTTTTTTTCTTTGCTTATTCAGAGTCAAACCTTTTCAGCTGAGTGATGAAATAAAGAAATGATTTTGCTAAAAATTAGTTCTAGAGATTTATGCAAAACTAGCAGGACCTATCGATATACCACAGTATGATAATTCAATTATCACAATGTTTGATATGTTTACTTAAGAGCTATTGCTAAATAGTTCAATATGTGAAAAGTACAATAATCTTAATTTAACTCTCTCTCACTCTTTTTTTTCATCTTTTCATTATGCTTTGAAACAGATCAGCATTATTGCTCCTGCATGCGTTTACCCCCTGTCTCTATTTTCCCCCTACTCTCTTTCTTTCTTTCTTTCTTTCTTATTATATTTTTTCTGTGTAGCATTTCCTTTTTCTTCCCTTTCTTTCTTTATAGTAAAAACAGAATGGTTCCTTATTTAGCTGAGATGCTAACACTCATAAAAAATAAGAATTTGGCAGATAAGCAACATCAGATAATCAGAATTTACATTTTTGCATTTCATCTTGTATGATTTGGACGGTCTCAATTTTTAACCAGAGAGTGTTGCAAGGTGATAACAATCATATTTCTAAGGAACACGTGTATTCATCATCATCATCATGTTGTGCCGGCAGCATGGATATCCATGACAATCTCTCACCAACCTTCCCTATCATTTATTCCTCCTGGGAGGTCCTCTGCGCGGCATCCAGTATCCGCGCAGAGCTGGTCAATGTATGTTTTGTTGGTTGGCCCACGCTAGTGTGCCCATGTGATGGCTTCCACAGAAGAACGTCACTTATGAGTTCGTCCTTGCTTCTCCAGCAGTGTCCAGCATCTCGTTCATCTTAAATGGATGTTTTGTGTGATATGGGCAGGTGGCTGTACAGCTGTTTTCTTGTGGGGTGTTGTTTCCACTTCTTGTTTAAGACTGCATGCAGCTATTGTCTAGTTTATTCTCAAGTCGCTTTGTTAGGGTTCAGGTGGTGCAGCTATACAGTAGCACTGATATAACTATGGATTTGACTTAAATCGCCAATTGTTATGTTTGTGTAAATTCAGCTAAACTTTTCTCACCTCTACCAAGAATTGATTTATTTTAATGGCATGTCAATCTGTCTTTAGATTAAGGAATCACATACATTTACATTCATATTTACATTTTTATGTGGTTTATTAAGGGTTTTTCTTTTTTTACACTCAGTCCTATCAAATACTGATAATTTTTAAACAGAACTATTTGACCCATAGATAGGACCCTAACAGTTTCTACCATTTCAGGTCAGAGCAAACATAGAAATAAATGGCAATGATGGTGTACTCCACACTCCCCAGATCTCCAGAACTGGAGCCTCACCTGCAGGATGTGACACAAGTCAATTCTTAAGCAGAGTTTAACAGGTTTGAATTCAGAGTTTTCCTTCTCTTAGACTGGTTGCCATACCAAGGTTAAGTTGTCTAGTCTGCCCTACTATTTACCCATAGTTGGGGGAGAATAATTGGATTTGTACCTTTCCCAATGGTATTAGTGCTATATGAAATGCAAACATCCTCATCCAGGATTTGAACTCGGGTTGCCAATTCCATTTCCTGCATTGATAACCATTACACTACAGGCATCTTCTAGAGCTTTCTCTGAGTCACAAAATCATTTACATTGCATGCTATAAACTATTTATTTCAGAGAAATGTATTAATAAAATGATAACAGTTATCTTTAAAATTTATTGAATACAACATTTTTTTTTAATGTATTAACTTTATCTTATTTATAATTTCTGTTTATTTTGCTTTTGCAAAATGCAAAAAAAATAAAAAATAAAAAAACGGAAAAAACTTTCGAAGTTGGTCTGTTGTTATGGAAGATTTAAATGCTGCTATTTCTCATTTCTCTTTGTTTACCAACTGCTAGAATTTTGATCTGCTCTTTGGCTTCTCTCAGATATCTTCTCTGGCCTGTCAACTACACGATGCTTTTTTATGGTCAATACTGCAATAAAAGACTTTGCTTCCATGCTTACCGAATTTTTATGTGGTTACTGCTGAACAGGAAGAAATTTGGAATGACTTATTCAATGTTAAGTTCAGAACAAATGGTTTTATTACACTTGGTGCCTAAACATTCATCAAAGGTGATTTTAATATGGATACTTCTTTTAAAGATAAAAGAATTTGATGAAACATTATTCCATTAATATTTCAGATTACTATCCTAATCTTTGGTGATTCTCCTTGGCAGTAGTTGAACCACTAAAATTTTTGGAAGCAGTACCCCACAAGAAAGCACCTGTACAGTCACTTTCCCCCAATCACACAAACCATCAGAGTGAGACGAACAAGACCTGCTGGACACTACTGGAGAAGCAAGAACAAACTCATAAATGACGTTCTCCCGTGGAAGCAGCATATGGGAACGCCAATGCGGGCCAACCAGCAAAGACTTACACTAATCAGCTCTGTGTGGATATTTCATAATGTGCAGAGGACCTGCTAGAAGCAATGAATGATAGGGACAGTTGGTGGGAGATTGTCATGGATATCAGTGCTGCTATTATGATATGATAATGATGATGATGATCAAGGTCAATAAAAAAGCTCACCAATTTCCAACTACTTAAGTTTCCCAAACCTCAATCCTGGG
Source organism: Doryteuthis pealeii (assembly GCA_023376005.1). Taxonomy (NCBI): domain Eukaryota; kingdom Metazoa; phylum Mollusca; class Cephalopoda; order Myopsida; family Loliginidae; genus Doryteuthis; species Doryteuthis pealeii. The sequence goes on along the minus strand of CM042137.1, from coordinate 34,240,085 downwards.
CGCCCCATACTTCTGACTTCTGGCCTTGTGTCACATCTAAGCTAAGCTTAGTAAATAACTAGTTATGATCAATGTCCTAAAGAGGGGAGATCTGCTGCATAGGCATCTGCTCCTAAAAACAGAGATAAATCTTAATATATATATATATATATATATATATATATATATATATACCAACTCCTATGCACGAGTAGGATGTGACACAAGGTCAATTTCTTATGCAAAGTTTAACAGGTTTGAAATCAGAGTTTTCCTCCTCCTAGTCTGGTTACCTTAATCAAGGTTAAAGAGCACAGCCTGCCTTACTATTTACTCATAATTGAAGGGAGAGTAGTTGGATGCATACCTTTCCCAAGGGTATTAGCACTATGTGAAATGTCATGGATTTGAACTCGGGCCAACAAGTCCATTTCCTATCATAACCATTACACCATGCACCTACACACACACACACACACACACACACACACACATATATATATATATATATATATATATATATCCTGCATCAATATCTCTTCTTCCCCTAGCTATGGGTCATCAGTAGAGGAGACTGAACTCTCTTTCCTTGTAGATAGACAAATTGGTCTAGTAGGAAAAAGTCTGAATTTAAAACCATGTTGCATGAGTATAATAACCCCAACCCAAAAAGACCTTCTTACTATTAAAACTGTAACACCATCTCTGACATAATGTATAGCAGCAGCTCTATAGTCCTGAAATAAATACACAGGATCATCATCATCATCATCATCATCATCATCATCATAAAACAACAACAACAAACAACAACAACAACAACAGTTATATGGAAAAGAGAATAAAATCATTTTTCTTTGGTTGATATTGTTTTTTACTAAGCTTAGTTTAGATGTGGTACATGGGCAGAAGTAGAGGGCGCCCAATGAGAATCAAACTCACTAACAATGGTCCGCAAATCTAGCTTGCTAACCATTACACTACATAGAGGTACCAAGTTTGGAATAATAATACACCTACCTAATTAATTAATTAAGAAAAATAAAATATAGCATATTTCTCAGATATAATATTCATTTCTTATCTTAAGAGAACTGTAATAATCATTAATGAGAGTGTTTTATATATATATTTTTTTTGTTTTCCTCTATCAAAAATTACATACACAATATTTATTACTATATACAGTGAGCCCTGTCAGCTGGGGCTTTAGAATACACCGACTGCATCTTTGCAGAGGGGTAAGACTTCCCCAATGGGGCCACCTGTTGGTGATGGGTAGTGACTCATGATGCTTAACTCTGGTGGCTGAGCAGTCCATGACATGCAACACTCCACTTTGGCCCTTACTTAGGCTAGACAGTCAGTTGGAGGGACACCCTCCAATCAATCAGCCGTCATTTCAAGCCCTAGCACCTATATGATTGTCCCAACCCTATTGCCCTTATCACAAGCCCCAACCCTTTTTATCATATATGTGCTAGAAGGTTGTGGCTGAGGGTTTAACATTTTGGGTATGACGTTAAACTCTATCTGATAGTGAAGTTCCAATTCTGGAGATCTGTGGAAAGTGGAGTACCCCTTCATCACCATTACTCCTAGATCCACTCTAACACAGAGTGGCAGTACTTGTTAGGGTACAATCTGTGGGTTAAATAGAAAAAAATTGAGTTTGTAAAAGATGTTGAATACCCATCATGAATTAATAAAACAAAATATCTTCGGCATAAAATAACCCAACAAGTGTTGACATTCCGTAAAATCCAACCTACCAAACCACTTATCTATCTCCTATTCCATAGGAGATAAGTAGGTTGATTGGTATTTCTTTAGACAACATTTATATTTTAACACTGACAATTACTACTACTACTACTACTTTACAAGAATTCCTTTACACGAAACCATCATATCTTTATAATACTTTTTCCATTGTTCTGAAAACAAAATTTAATACAAGTAGAATATCATAAAGGTTGAAAAGTTAAAAGTGTAACAATACTGTTTCAATTCAAACTGGCTAAGTGAGAATTTCTCAATTGTTTGACAATTCACTTTTGTGTGACTAAATATTGATTGTATGTAAAGTATTTGAATAGTTTTATTATATATTAAGAATACAGCAATGCTTTAAACTTGCACTTGGGTATTATGCTGTCTTTTTTTTTATACATATCCAGTATATGACTGGCTATAAGAAAATTAATTGAAATTACTGTCTGAGGAAGTATCACTTTATTTCCAAGTATAAAGTGGTTTTGTTGATACTTAGAAATTAGATCATTTCTTGAATATGCTCATGGAATAGACTTTAATATCCAAAGGTTTCAATAAGATTTTCTATCATGCAGAGTCAATATATATATATATATATATATATATATATATATATATAGTTTGGAAAAGAATTTGTTCAATTTGTTAGGAATCTATTATTTAATGAAATTCAGGATGCAATGATATGTTATTGTTAATAATATAAGAATCTATTTGTATATAAAATGTAATGTAACCTTACACACACACACACACACATAGACACACAGACACACAGACACACACACACTTAGCTCAATCGGTAGAACATCAACCTAGGAATCACAAGGTTCCAGGTTCGATACCAGCCCATGCCAACTCAGCATATGGGTAGTATAAGGATCTGTGCGGTAAAGTGAGGAACTGATGGTAGATGTGGCGCTCCACCTCAGATGCTAAAAATAATCTCCTTGGTCTACAGCATGTGAAAAGGGGATAGACTCCATCACTGTCAGGTTGATATTGACATTAAGCCACCCCAATGACTTTACTTACTTTACTTTTTTACTTACGGTGAAGTCACACCAAAAGCACCAGTTCTTGCTAGATCACTGAAGTTAAGCAGTGACTAGCCTGTTTAGCACTTAGTTGGGTGACCATTTAGGCAGCAGCAGCACATCCTGTAAGTAACCGAATATCAAAATGACTTGATTCGGCATTAAATGACCCGAATAGGGTTGATATGCTGTAAAAAAAACATATTTGTGGATAATACGTGTGCTATATTTCTAAGCAGATAGTGCTCAATATCATTGATAGAGCATTTATATTTGAGTTAAGGTAGCATGGATAGGAAGTCAACACCTGGTTACTGACAGTTTCTTGCCTATGCGATCTTCAGATCAAAACCATCATGTCTTTATAATACTTTTTCCATTGTTCTGAAAACAAAATTTGATAAAAGTTGAATAGCATAAAGGTTAAAAAGTTATATATATATATACATATGTATGTATATATATATATATATATGTGTGTGTGTGTGTGTGTATACATATATAGTATGCATTTAGGCAGTATACTTTCTTGTAGGCATATTTTATCAAAGATGATTCATGTATATAAAATATAATATGACCTCACACACACACACACACACACACACACACACACGTGCACGCACGCATTATTATGTGGGGGCAGGGATTAGCATTTCTTCATTCAGACATATTTAGTTTTCATTCCCTTCAAGTTGCCGAATGGATGATACGATCTCCATCCAGAATTAGCCAATATATTTGCAATATTAAATTCATTCCCAAGTACTATCATCCCCTTCATGGGCCATCATCAGGGGATGTATATATTGCAAAAACAATATGTAGACAAAAGAAATCTGCACTTTTTAACCTAATATCTCTCCCCCTCTGTCTCTCTCTTTATATATATATATATATATATATATATATATATATATGTATAGCCCAGAATTTTAAAAGAGATATGGTCCTGAGGTCAAGCCTTTCCAGGATAGTAGAGATTTGATTGACAGGCTGAAGGTCAGAGGTGAATGTTCCAATATAGGGATTAAAAAAAGATATGGTAAACCAAATGCTGAACACTAATTGGCTGAAAGGTGTCAAATGATGGAAGAGAAAAAGTTAACTTTATATATATATATATATATATAGAGAGAGAGAGAGGGAGAGAGAGAGAAAGAGAGAGAGAGAGAGTATATTTAGGTAGCATATTTTCATGTTGGAACATTTTATTAAAGATAACTCACTATAACTTATTATACTTCAGTCTTTTCTCTTCTCTCTAGCACTTCATGTTCTTTCTCCCTTTTCTAATGTTTCTTTCTCTTCGGAAGGTAAAAAGTTTACCCCCCAAAATCTTATCACATGAAAGAGTATATTCTGGTAGTCAACCTTCTTTTTGATAATTTTCTATCTTTTTAACAATCACTAAATTTAGAGTTTGGTAATAAATAATACCTAATGATATCCAATTGCCAATGTTGTGTCAGTACTGCTGTATGGCTGCACCACCTGGACCCTTTACGAAGCGACTTGAGAATAAACTAGATGGGAGCTGCACAAGAATGTTGCGGGTGATTCTGAACAAGACGTGGAAACAACACCCCACGAGAAAACAGCTCTACGGCCACCTGCCACATATCACCCAAAGCATTCGAGTAAGACAGACAAGACACGCAGGACACTGCTGGAGAAGCAAGGATGAACTCATAAGCAACGTCCTCCTGTGGAAGCCAGCACATGGGCACGCCAGTGTGGCCAACCAGCAAAGACATACAGTTCCATGCGGATACAGGATGCTGCATAGAGGACCTCCTGAGAATGATGAGCGATAGGGATGGATGAAGAGAGATTGTCATGGATATCCATGCTAACAGTGCGACATGATGATGATGATGAATGATATCAATTTTAATTATATAATGTTTCACCCGAAATTATAAAAATTGTTAGTTTAGAAGAAAACTTTTTACAAAAAATTGTTTGTGTTGTACTTATTTATGGGCGATATCATATAAAGTGAGGAGACCTGTTAATTACCTCAATAATACAGTATCTCATAGGACTTTATTTTCTAAATTAAATTCATGTTTGTCAATTCTCAAATCTGATTTCAAAAAATTTAATTCATGCAATTAAAACAATCAGATGTAGTGAGTCAATTTGAGCCCAGAATTTCATAAGAGATATGATCCTGAGGTCAAGCCTTTCCAGGATAGTAGAGATTTGATTGACAGGTCCCAGGTGAATGTTCCAATGTAGGAATTAAAAAAGATATGGTAAACCAAATGCTGAACACTAATTGGCTGAAAGGTGTCACATGATGGAAGAGAAAGAGTTAACTTTTGGTTTATGCAGTTTGGTCTAGATACAAAATGAATGGGTTTGATTTCAAAGGTCAAGCATTTAGGTCCTCTCTGTGGCTATGATCCTGATAGGGGGACTCAAAATAAAACTAGGTACTAATGCACAATAGCGCACAAGAGATAATATCATTAGAATCACATTTTACATCCGCACTGTCGGCTGGGGCGTTAGAATGCACCGACTGCACCTCTGCAGAGGGGTAAGACTCCCCCAATAGGGCCACCTGTTGGCCGTGGGTGGCGACCCATGATGCTTAAGGATAGAGCCCAGGTGGATGAGCAGTTCATGACATGTAATACTCCACTTTGGCCCTATCTTGGGCTAGACGGGCGGTCTGAGAGGCCCCCTCCTATCAATTGGCTGGTCACGTCAAGCCCTAGCACCTATATGATTTTTCCAACCCTATTGCCCTTATGGCAAGCCCCAACCCCTTTTTATCATATGGGTGCTAGAAGGCGGTGGCTGCGGATCTACATGTCCTGGGAATGACGTTAAACTTTATCTGATGGTGAGGTTCCAGTTCTGGAGGTTTGGGGAATGTGGAGCACCCTTTCATCACCATTGCTCCTTGGTCCACTCTGACCCGGAGTGTTAGTACCTGTTAGGGTCCCATCTATGGGTTAAATAGAAAAATGTATTTATAAAAAAATTGTATTATCCATTAAGAATTGATTTATTTCAAAACTTTATCGGCATTAAATGACCCACTGAGGTTGATATGCTGTAAAACAAAACAAACCAAACCAAACCAAACATTTTACATAAAAATAGCATTAGATGTCATAAACTCCCGAAGTAGCTTAACCCTAGCACTAACTCTAACCCCTTAAAGATTTTGGATATTTTCATGAAATGTAATGAGATGCTTTTTATATGTAAGACATCGGCGTGGCCTAAAGTCAGTATCAGCCAATCAGTGAGGGAGTCTATCCTGTTTTCACTAGCGCTAGACTAAGGAGATTGTTTTTGCATTTGAGGTGGAGTGCCACACCTACCATCAGTTCCTTACTTTACCGCACAGATCCCTGTGCTACTCTTACACTGAGTTGGTGAGGGTCGGTATCGAACTAGGAACCTTGTGGTTTCTAGCCGAACACTCTACCGACTGAGCTAACCCGGCCCTATTTTTATATGTAATCTAATGATATTATCTCTTGCACGCTATTTTGCATTAATACCAAAAACTAAAATGTTTGTCGTTTGTCATCTTTTTTTTTATCACTCAAGATCAAGTGACAACATTCCAGTCACCTGACAATATAACAGAAGAAATAATCATATTTCTAATACAATGTTTTGATAAGTGTAAAATTTAATGAAAACGAAAATAACCTCAGGTCTTGAAATCTTATACAAAAGCAATGGATGAAAGATTAATAAAAACAAAATTAATTTGGTGTGTTAGTTTTATAGATGAGGATAAATCAATAAAGAATATATTTTAACTTGGTTTTCTTCCATAACAAAAGTCAGGTGATGTAATAGTTTATATACCCATGTATATTTACATGAACAACACACAGGGAACTAGCCACAGCTTGGACTTCTTTGAATAAATATTAAAGACAATCAATACAAGATATTTCATGTAGCACAACCCAACTAGAATTTCAATTCCTGAAAGAGATCCTTTTCTCATGCAAAAATCTAATAATTTTTTACTTAGATAGATTTACAGGCTTAAAAGCTAGTCACATATAAATATATCAAACTGTTTATATATACATATATGTATGAAGTCATGTCATAAGTCACCCAAAAAGTGCGAAATACACATCAGTTTAAAATAAACGAGAAATTCTGGGGAAGCCGGCTAGTGTAATGGTTAGAATGTCTGCCTGTCAGCCTGACAGGTAGGATTCGAATCGCACACAAAGCACTGCCATGACTATAACTCTGCTGATGAGGCCTAATAGGCTGAAATGTACATACAGAGATCGACTTTTTCTTAATTTGTTTACGCTTTACATTTAAACCGATATGCACACCTAATTCATTTAATTATAATTGATTATTTAACGAATTAGGCATGACTTTGATTAAGCACATAATCTCCAAAAAATATATATATATATATATATGTGTGTAGTATATATATATATATATAATATATATAATATATATATGTATGTATGCATATATGTGTATATGCATATATATATGCATATATACATACATATATATATAAGTATATATATATTATGGTACTAATTTACCGTTACTAAAGTTTCATGCATATTAGGTAATTGTCAGATGGTTGTATATTGAAAAGTGGCTGGTCAGGCGTTTGTATGATGTGGTGCGTGCTCATGTGATAGAATATTATTACGTAAGACTTATATTTAAAAACATAACATAACATGCTCCTGTCTTAATGCATGCTAATCTGCTCTGCTATTTTTGCATTGAGCACTTTTGTATGCAAACACTTTTCATATTTGCTATTCTTCATTATATATACATATATATATATAAGATTTTTGGATGTTTTTTTTTTTTTTATAGAAGCAAGTTGAATAAATTATTATTTATATTTCTGCTTGAGGCAATTATAAATGCATGTATCGAAATAAGATTCGATAATTATAGAAAATAATCTTGACAAGTAAATCCCGCAAAGGATGGCTCGCTATGTAGAACACCGTACAGACTGTTTCCACTTTATTAAGTCTCTTCAGCGATGTATACTAACGACTCCCCTCCGACAGGAATCGAAACCGGGACTTCACAGGCATAGTCAGAGACCATATCCGTTCGGCCGCCGGTACATAGCGAACAATCCCTGCGAAATTAACCTTGTCAATGATGATACTACTATTACACGCCCTGCCATAGCAGGCAAGTGGACGTTTTTTTTTTTTTTTTTTTTTTTTTTAAATAATAATAAGAGCTAACGGCCAGGTTTTTTTTTACTAAATAAAAAAAAATATACCTACACCTGGGTTCCCCCTTCACAGTAATATGATTGGCTGGTGTCAACCATAAATACAGAGCAATGTAGAAGTACAATGCCTACTACTACGCCTAATACTACTACTACTACTACTACTACGTCACACAAGTATTACTACTTACCTGCTCGATTGTACCATGCTGTTACCATGGCTACACCACTCTGCTACTTCTACTAATATATCCCTTCCTAAGACATATCACTTCCCATACAAGCAATTGTTTCCATTTCCTGAGTGACTTTCACTGGATTTTCTAATTAATTTCAATTATTTCCAAATTTATTTCCAAGTTATAGAAGTTATTATCATGCAATGCAAAAATAATTGTTGCAAAAAAATTTTAAATGCACTAATAACATGGGCTGTTTTGAGGCAAATCTCACTCAGAATTTTCATAGAGACATCATTAATAAATAAGACTTGTTCTATGTATTAATGATTTTGACTATAAATCAGATATTCATTGATAAATTTATGCAATTCCTAAGGATATTGTGACATAAGCAGTGATGCCTTTTCAGTTACAGACAGATACTGAATCTCCATTATAATCAAATTTATTACATATACTTATACATTATTATGACATCCAATAAGAAGAGAGACATGAGATAATGTATACTTTTAGTTGTCAACACTTGTTGAATTTCCACACGTGTTGAGAGCAAATGAAATAAGAATAAAAAAAGTCTTGTATGAAAGATGATTTCACAAAGTGAAAGTTTTGCTCTCGTTGGAAAATACGTCTTTATAATTCATATAACAACTTTTCTAACTTTTGTTATTTCTGTGATAATGAATTATGTCTGCAGAGTTTATAAATGAAAAAAAAAAAAAACCCTGGAAAATTTGTTTTCTTTTTATTTCTATAATTTCTTCCTCTTCCATCCAATCGAATCTAAGAAATAAAATAAAAGAGGAAGACATTCACTGAATAAACTGTGGAACATTAAATGCATCCCAAAACCTGCTCATAGCATTAGAACTTATGTCAATGGCAATTTACAGCTTGGATTAATCAATATTTACTGATAACATAGAGTCATTCTATATAATAACATTTTAGAAAGGTCAACTGTTGTGTGCCATTGAACACACATTTTATAGCAGCTCTTCACTTTTCTGTTATTGTTACAAGTTTCAAGCTCTATAAAAAGAGAAATGCATTCTCATCTTGAACTGAGTCAATTACAAATGAACAATATATATATTATATATATATATATATATATATATATATACAGCTATAGTGTGGGATTGTCACTGTTTCAGCTTTTACTGGAACGGTGTGCCAAACGCAGTATTATTGGGAGAGTGCTCAATATAAAATAAGGCTGTTGTATAATATAATAAATAAATATATAAAGGTTTTACATATCTATTTATTTGGTGACAAAGGAACAGTCACAACCATTTTGGTTTCATGTGTCAACAATCATCAGGTGAACTTGTTTCAAATGCATCAGGTAAACTTGTTTCAAAGGCAGGGAACAAACAAGTTCACAAATACCAATCCTCCTCAAACCAGGTGAACAAATACAAGCTTTAACACTAATAAGACTTTGTAAAAACGAAAATTCATTAACCAAACCAGACCTTTGTAACTTGTGGTTCATTTGATACAATTTATAATACACATATATACAACAATTTTTGTTACGACTCAAACTTTTTTATTCATTACTTGTACTGTTTTGCTTGTTTCTTTAACATGAAAATTACCTCCAACCTACATACAAGAGTTCCAAAAAATGCTCTCTTAAATTATTCCACTTACCATTTTTTCTGAAATTATCCAAATAAATCTTGAATTTTTTTTAACCCTATTACTGTTTTTGATCTGATTAGGCAATCTGTTCCAAAAATATATTAATCTATTTGCCAAAAAAATCCAATTGGTTGATTGACTTAGCCTCAACAGTAAGTTTCCAGTTCCAAGAAAAATATAGAAAAAAGTGTCTACCATAATTAGTCATTCCATTTATTATTTTAAAAGTTTCAATTAGATCTCCTCTCATTAATTTCTATTAGATCAAAACTCATTACTTTCAATTAGATCACCTCTTATGTTTCATTAAACTGTAGATAGTTTCTTGATCTCCTCAAAATCATTTAAATAAAACTCCAAAATTCTACAATGGGGAGTTCTTATTCTTGCAGCCCCCATACATCTTTGATAGGCAGTAGTAGTTCCCTTGCTCACCTCAACAGCCATGCACACATAAAACTCAGAACATATCCTTCGGGGACCAAGCCACCTTACTTCGCATATGCATGAAGACTCACTCGAGTATGGGGCAAAAGCATCCATAGCTGCCAAATTGTGCCTCATGTTACCAAAATATTGCAAAACTTTTGACTCATCCTTGTATTAGGCAAAAGCATCCATAGCTGCCAAATTGTGCCTCATGTTACCAAAATATTGCAAAACTTTTGACTCATCCTTGTATTAGGCAAAAGCATCCATAGCTGCCAAATTGTGCCTCATGTTACCAAAATATTGCAAAACTTTTGACTCATCCTTGTATTAGGCAAAAGCATCCATAGCTGCCAAATTGTGCCTCATGTTACCAAAATATTGCAAAACTTTGGACTCATCCTTGTATTAGGCAAAAGCATCCATAGTTGCCAAATTGTGCCTCATGTTACCAAAATATTGCAAAACTTTGGACTCATCCTTGTATTAGGCAAAAGCATCCATAGTTGCCAAATTGTGCCTCATGTTACCAAAATATTGCAAAAACTTTTGACTCATCCTTGTATTAGGCAAAAGCATCCATAGCTGCCAAATTGTGCCTCATGTTACCAAAATATTGCAAAACTTTTGACTCATCCTTGTATTAGACAAAAGCATCCATAGCTGCCAAATTGTGCCTCATGTTACCAAAATATTGCAAAACTTTTGACTCACCCTTGTAGTTTATATTCAACAAATCAAGCCATTTACTATTCTGTCACTTCCTGCAATTTGTTCTTAGAGGACAGATACATTTAAATGGAACATAAATGTAATTTGATTGGTCAGCTTGTCTCATGGTTTATTGAGATTGTGTTTATATCTGTTTGCATATGCTGTCAGGTAACAAATTTGGTTTTGTCTGATACTTCTTCAAATTTTAGACTCAGTTTACTTTCAACATAACCAATAGTTCTAATCATCATCATCATTATATCATGCTAGTAGCACAGATATCCATGACAATCACTCGTCAACTGTTCCTATTATCCTTTGCTCCTGGGAGGTCATCTGCACAGCATGCAGTACTCACACAGAGCTGGTTAATGTATGTCTTTGTTGGGTGACCCACACTGGTGTACCCATGTGCTGGTTTCCACAGGAGAATGTCACTTATTAGTTCATCCTTGCTTCTCCAGCAGTGCTCAGCATGTCTTATTCATCTCCTCGGATGATTTGTGTGATAGGGGCAGGTGGTTGTACAGCTGCTTTCTAATAGGGTGCTCCATGATTAGTTTAATATCAGGTAATTTATGAGGAAGTGCGTCCCGGTCTCCCACCTCAAAAACCACTACCCGGTGACTATCAAAATAACAACCCCAACTCGTCGTAATTCTTGTTTATTTATCGTAATTTGTCGTAATTCTTGTTTAGATATGAAGATGGATATATAGTTTTGAATAGACTGAGATAGATAGATAGATAGATAAACAAACAAAATAATATAGATAGATATGAACAAATGGAGATAGATAGATAGATATTTTCGACAAGTAAATGTATTTGGGGGGGGGTGCGCACTTCTTTTTTTGTCGTAATTCTTGTTTATTTAAACTAAAAACAAGACATTAAACAAACATGAATAAAAAAATCTTATTGTTTAAAGTAATATAGATAAATATGAACAAATTGAGATAGATAGATGGATGGATAGTTTTGAATAGACTGAGCTGAGTTGTTATTTTAATAGTCACCGGGCAACAACTCTTGAGGCAGGAGACCGGGACACACTTCCTCATAAATTACCTAATATCATGCACAGTATAATTGTGCAGCTTCCATCTAGCTTATTTTCTAGACACTTCATTAGGGTCCATGTGGTGCAGCCATACATTAGCACTGAGACAACTACGGCTTGGAAGAGTTGTCTCTTTAGCATGTCAGTGAGATTGGAATTCCATATGACTGACAATCTGTCCATGCCTTCCCTATACATGTATTAACGTTGCTTTCTATGGATAATTATGTAATTTTTTAAAAAATGATACAATACTTTGAAAAATATTTCTTAAATTGAAAGAAAGACTGATGCTACCTTTCATTTTATGAAGTCTTAAAAACTTTTGATCTGAAACTTCTTGATTTGTCACGGGTGGCAGCAGGCAGTCTGCCAAGGAACACATCGAGGAAAGGAAGGGTTCTTGTGCAATTGGGCAGAGAATGCGAGTTGGCAGTCGTGGACATTTCGAATAAATGTCCATCACAAGCGCTCTGGCCAAATATAATGGGGATTGGTCAAGCACCTGGCTGAGCAGGAAATTGGTGAATGTGACAGAAGCTGATAAAGTAGAAATCAGCAATAAACGAAATAAAGTTGGGCAATGAGTGAGGTGGGGGTGGTTGGATATGAGTTGAGAGGAGTAGTGGTAAGAGGAGTAGTGGTAAGAGTAAAATGTTATGATTGGGTGGAAGGGGCTCAGGCAATATTAGGTAAAGATCAATAAGGAGTGAAATTGACAAGATGTCTATCAGATGTCTCAGTGCTACTTTTGTACTTTCTGTGAAGAGGTAAAACCAAGGGACATAACTCTGGCTGGACACTAAAGAGGATTTTTATGGTTGTTTTTCAAGAACTATTGACATATGATTATTTCTGCAGAATTTTAGAACAGTTTTCTCAACTTATACAATAACTTTTCCTTGTGCTATTTCATTTAGTTTTATTTAGACAAAAATTAAAGTTGTCGGTGTGGCCATTTATTGGTATCAGCCAGGCAGTAAGGGAGTCTATCCACTTTTTTGCTAGCGCTAGACCATGGAGATTGTTTTCCTGACATGAAGTGCTACACCTACCATCAACTCCTCACTTTACTGCACAAATCAGATGACCCAATCTGTGCTACTCATGTGCTGATTTGGCAGGGACTGGTATTAATCCAGGAACCTTGCGGTTCCTAGGCAGGTGCTCTACTGACTGAGCTAAACTGAAATAAATACACACATATATACATTAATATATATACACACACACACACACACACACACACACACACACATATATATATATGTATACATATATGCACTTATACATATAATAGTTATATATTATACTTAAAAAGGAAGCGCGTGGACTAATGGTTAGAGTGGTGGGAAATGAACTAGTTGACCCAAGTTCAATTCCTGGATGAAGCTGTTTGTATTTCACATGGTGCTAACCTTTGGGAAAGGTATGAATCCAATTCTCCCTCCAGCTATGGGTAAATAGCAGAGCAGACTGGGCTCTTTAACCTTGGTAAGGCAACCAGTCTAGGAGAAGGAAAACTCTGAATTTAAACCTGTTAAACTCCGCTTTAGAAATTAAACCTTGTGTCACATCCTACTCGTGCGGAGGGGTTGGTAAATATATATATGCACTTATACACATATACATATACATATATACATTCATACACACACACACACATATACATATACAATAATTTTTTTCTATTATGTATATTTACCAACCCCTCCGCATGAGCAGGATGTGACACAAGGTCAATTTCTTAAGCGGAGTTTAACAGGTTTGGATTTAGAGTTTTCCTTCTCCTAGACTGGTTGCCTAACCAAGGTTAAATAGCCCAGTCTGCCCTACTATTTATCCATAGTTGGAGGGAGAGTATGATTCATACCTTTCCCAAGGGTATTAGCGCTATGTGAAATGCAATTACCACATCCAGGATTGAACTTGGGTCAACGAGTCCATTTCCCATGACTTTAACCATTACACCACGCGCTTCCTACAAACATTTTTTTTCTTTTCTAAAGCAACAAATATTTTGAAACTTTGGATAATTTAAAGAAATCAAATATCATATTTTGAATCCGAGAAGAAGATGTATTGAACATGAACAGCAATATATCTCTTCTTTTCTATAATCTTCAGGGTTTTTTCTTTCATTTTTCCATTTCTGAAGAAACCTATGATATAATGATAAATAATATGATGTAATAAATCAGATGATGTTTAGTCATCTTGATAGAATCTGAAAAAGAACAAAAATAAAAGACGAATTTGTTATTCTGCTCTGTGATCTAACTCAAAGACACTTTCTTCTTTTTGTTCAATATTCTTCGAGAGAGATTCTGTAAAGACGAAAAATTATTTGTACTAATATCAAGAGAAACTGTTAGGAGCACAAAAAGAGGCAGAAGTTCCTGTGTATTGCATTTTCAAAGAAACATTCTCATCTTTGAAAATTCTTTTATTGCCCCATTTCAATTGGGTCAATCTGTAATAATCTTCTGGTATTGAGACAGTCAAAAAGAAGAAGAAATAAAATTACCATCGTGCCTGAGAAGAGACAAGGATTGAACCCATTCAAATGCAATGATAAGATGAGCAACAAAGAAGCAAATGTTATATTGAAGAAGTCATTAAGTTATAAAAACCTTTGGAATTGGCATTTACAAAAACATGAGGAGCAATTTCTCTTTTTCCTCTTTTTTCAAAGTATGAAAAACAACATTTTTGCCCCCCCCCCCGCCAAAAAAAAAATGCCTCCCAGGATAATGTAAGGTTTTTAATATCTTATTATATTGGAGATTGTGTGTCTCTCTGTCTGTAACTGAACCTATATCAGTACCCAAGTCACATTTCCCTTAGTTATTTACATCTCATTCTCCATAATTCTATCTTTATTAAACCTCAATTATTAATAAAATTGTTTTACAATATTAATACTGTTGGCCTTATCTACATTCTAATAACATGCGAGTGTATTTATATGTACCAAAAATAGCAGTTTACAGTGTTAATGAGAAGGCTAATTTGCAAATTGATATAAAAAATTGATATTAATAAATATGTGCTTAATATTATTGATTTCTAATTGTTTGGTTTTATTTTAATAAATATGAGCAAAAATCTCAGAGATAAATCTTAAAATAAATCTATAGAAAAGAAGAAATAACTGTAATTTTATTCATTACTTCATAATTTAACTAAATAGTTACATTTGGAAAAATCAGCAATGAAAGACAGGAGTGATGGAAAAATGATGGAAGAGTTAGTTTCAAAGTTATTCTATTTTTCAATTATACCCCCTCTGTTTCAAATCATTTTATCTGCATTCTTATTTAGTTTCATTAGTCTTTCTAATTTAGTATATTTCATTACATTAAAACTTAAGTACTTGCACCCGGAGAGTGCATTTACTAGTATTTTCAATGTACATTTCTTCTGCTGTAAACAAATTTGATAATAATTCAAATAAATAGAAGTAAGTAAAGTCGTTGAGTTGGCCTAGTCGGTCTCAGCCAGACAGCGAGGGAGTCTATCCCCATTTCTCTAGCGCTAGACCAAGGAGATTGTTTTTTAGCATTTGAGGTGGAGCACCACACCTACCATCAGCTCCTTATACTCCTAAGCTACTCATACACTGAGTTGGCGAGGGCCAGTATCGAACCAGGAACATTGTGGTTTCCAGGTGGACACCCTACCGACTGAGTCCAAAATTGAACCAATACAGTATATATAAAATAGATAAAAAAGAATAAATGAAAGTAAAGTGCAATATACTTAAAAAGATCTAATTTGGAGAATAAAGCAATTTTCTGTCCAATTTGCAAAGATAATTTTCTGGGATTTGTATTTATACTGAACATAATTTTTTTCAATAATCCAATTTCTTAATATAATGAACGTAACTACAAAATACTAACCAATGACCACTCAATCATAATTATATCTATGCTTCTATTCAAAAAGGAGTGAAAGATTATTCTTTCACTCCTTTTTAAATAGAAGCATAGATATAATTATGATTGAGTGGTCATCTAGTGCCTGCAAACATGTGTGTGTAACAGTGATGCAAACGTGTGTGAATAACAGTGATGCCTTGTGTCTTTTGTAGTATTCTGATATATGCATACCCTTATTTATTGGAAGTGTGTGGTGTAATGGTTAGAGTTGTAGGAAATGGACTCATTGACCTGAGTTCGAATCCTGGATGAAGCTGTTTGCATTTCACATAGCGCTAATACCCTTAGGTAAGGTTTGAATCCAACTACTCCCCTTCCAGCTATGGGTAAATAGTAGAGAAGTCTGGGCTCATTAACTATGGCAAGGTAACCAATCTAGGAGAAGGTTAAACTCTGCTTAAGAAATTGAGCTTGTGTCACATCCTACTCATGTGGAGTAGTTGGTAAATATATATATATATATTTACCAAACCCTCTGCACGAGCAGGATGTGACACAAGGTCAATTTCTTAAGCGGAGTTTGAATCCAGAGTTTTCCTTCTCCTAGACCGGTTACCTAACCAAGATTAAAGAGCCCAGTCTGCCCTGCTATTCATCCATAGCTGGAGGGAGAGTAAGATTCATACCTTTCCCAAGGGTATTAGCGCTAAGTGAAATGCAATTACCACATCCAGGATTTGAACTCGGGGCGACAAGTCCATTTCCCATGACTTTAACCATTACACCATGCGCTTCCTACTATATATATATTTAATATATATATATATATATATATATATATATATGCATACTGATATTTATTGATTTGATCAAAAGACTTGAAAACAAACAAATAAGTAAATGGAAATGTATGGTATTAATGGAGCAGTTCACTTATTTACCATTGGTTGGAATCTTCTTCTTCTCCTCCCCCACCTCTCCCTCCGCCTTGTGGTGGATATGAAGGTGGATTGAAGCTTGTTAAGTGTTGCATTCCCTCTAGCAACATTGTAAACAAGATATAAGAAAATTTTGGAGTGGAAGTTGGTTTCATTCTGAAGAGAATACATAAAAAGACCAGTTAGAGTCATTTCCAGCCGATGGAACTTAGCAAATGAGTCACTATTCCTTTTTTTTCCTTTATTTTTACTTGTTAAGAAATATGCATGGAAGATGTAAAAAGAAGAAGAGACAGAAATATGTGAAGATAGAGAGGAATGAAAAGATAGAAAAAAAAAAGAGAATGAAGAATTGAAAGAAGAAAATAAATAGATGATCCAAATGACAGAAAAACAAAAATGAAGTTTAAAAAGAAAAAAAAAAGGGTGAAGAATTGAAAGAAGAAAATAGAGAATTGAAAAGATAAAAAAGTATGGAAGACAAAACGATGTGAATGAAGTTTAAAGAGAGACAAAAAGAAGAAGAATTGAAAGAAGAAAATAGAGAATTGAAATGATAAAAAAGTATGGAAGACAAAAACGATGTGAATGAATTTAAAGAGAGACAAAAAGGGTGAAGAATTGAAAGAAGAAAATAGAGAATTGAAAAGATGAAAAAGTATGGAAGACAAAACGATGTGAATGAATTTAAAGAGGGACAAAAACGGGCAAAGAATGGAAAGAAGAGAAAAGAGAATTGAAAAGATGAAAAGTATGGAAGACAAAACGATGTGAATGAAGTTTAAAGAGAGACAAAAAGGGTGAAGAATTGAAAGAGAAAATAGAGAATTGAAAAGATGAAAAAGTATGGAAGACAAAACGATGTGAATGAATTTAAAGAGGGACAAAAGGGGTGAAGAATTGAAAGAAGAAAATAGAGAATTGAAAAGATGAAAAAGTATGGAAGACAAAACGATGTGAATGAATTTAAAGAGAGACAAAAAGGGTGAAGAATTGAAAGAAGAAAATAGAGAATTGAAAAGATGAAAAAGTATGGAAGACAAAACGATGTGAATGAAGTTTAAAGAGAGACAAAAAGGGTGAAGAATTGAAAGAAGAAAATAGAGAATTGAAAAGATAAAAAGTATGGAAGACAAAAAGATGTGAATGAAGTTTAAAGAGGACAAAAACGGGCAAAGAATGGAAAGAAGAGAAAAGAGAATTGAAAGATGAAAAAGTATGGAAGACAAAACGATGTGAATGAAGTTTAAAGAGAGACAAAAAGGGTGAAGAATTGAAAGAAGAAAATAGAGAATTGAAAAGATGAAAAAGTATGGAAGACAAAACGATGTGAATGAATTTAAAGAGGGACAAAAGGGGTGAAGAATTGAAAGAAGAAAATAGAGAATTGAAAAGATGAAAAGTATGGAAGACAAAACGATGTGAATGAATTTGATTGATCTATTTCTTCTTTCAATCCTTTCTTTTTTTTGTCAATCTTTAAACTTCATTCACATCTTTCTCTCACCCACACATTTTTGAGAGACAAAAAAAAAGAATGAAGAATTGAAAAAAGAAAAAGAAAAGAAAAAAAATTCAAAAAGAAAAAGATAGAAAATAATCAAATCCCATAATAATCATTGGGTTTTCTAAGCCTCATCTTTCATTTTCACTTCCACACAACAGACAATTTCTCCAGGATCCTTCTTATAAATTTCCTGATGAACAATTGCTCTATCGTTTCATATAATTTGTACCTAATTTGTCAAGTGCCAAGGCTGAGGAAATTTATATAAGTAGAATCATATTTCAGCAATCAGTTTTCATTTCTGATAACGTTAGTTTATGATATACATTTAATGTTGTTGTAATCTGCCACACACTGGCAGCATTCAATTCATAAAGAGAGAAAAAAAAAAAACAATATAAATTTTATAATGTGAAAAATGAGATTTCTCAACCACACTTCACTGGACAAGAAATACATTGAATTGATGACTGATGTACAAATACAGACAAAGGTCAAATGAAAACAAGTTTTAATCTTTAATATCTATTAATAATGGAGATTTGGTGTCTATCTGTATGTAACCAAAACTACATCCCTGCTTACGTCACAATGTTGTAAATACATAGAATAAAAAAAACAATCCTGTATAATACAAGGTGTGTCAAGAAAGTATCAAGATTTTTGGTACCTTGTATTCTGAAAAAAAAAAAAGTTCCATTTATTTTTCATTTTTAACTTGGTAAATACAGCTTTAAACTTGATACTTTTTTGACAAGCCTTGTATTCTGAAAAAAATTAATGAATGGAATGTTATTTCTTTAGTACAAAAAATCTCGATACTTTTTTGACACATTGTATATCTATCAATAATGGAGATTCAGTGTCTATCTGTATGTAACCGAATCTATGTCACTGCTTATGTCACAATACTCAAAATCATTAATAGATAGAATAAAGAACAACCCTGTATTATATATCTTTTTATTAATCTTTTTTAAATATTCAATATTAATATCAATAAAGTAAATAAAAGTATATAAATATTTCTGTTAATATTTTATGTTATCCATTGAAAAATATATTTGCAAAGTCTTTCTTAAAAATGTATATACCAAGGAATTTTATAATGTATATTCTATTCTCTTCAAAGTTTGGACATCCATCCACTTCTTGTCTGAAGATTCTCTTTCATATACATATGAAACTTTTAGTTACAGAACAATGAGAGGATAGTTAGGTAATAATTTTAGTTTATATATATATATATATATATATATATATATATAGAGAGAGAGAGAGAGAGAGAGAGATAGATAGATAGATATCAATATTTTGTGTATAATATGGGTGATATATTTCTGAGCAGATAGTGAATTTATATTTGAGTTAAGTTAGTGTGCACATGGAGTCAACACCTGGTTACTGATAGTTTCTCGCCTATGTGATCTTCAGACAAAAAAAAAAGTGTTGACTCCATGTCCATGCTACCTTAACTCATATATATATATAAATTTTAAAGTGTTCAAAAAAATAATAATTTTTTTGAAAATTTTTTGAGAATGCTTACAGTTGGAGAAATAAATCTTATAGATTGCAATGGAGTTATCAGAATAATGATTGATTAGAATTATTCTATTTATTTTGTTATTCTCTAAAAGAACTACGATGGTTAAATTATAAAACTACTAATAGTACCATGTATTTGCTTGGTTACCTCATTTTAGGAATGAAGCCGCCTTTTTTAGAGGTACCAAATACTTTTTATAATATCATAACTTTTGTAAGGAGCCCTCCCCCTGTTTTGGAATACATTTCCAGTACCTAAACTTTTCCCCCTCCCTTTACTATCATTGGCACCAGCATTGGTTGATAGGTAACCTGCAGACAGATCTGGAAGAAACTGCAATTTCTTGTAATGAATCAATTCAATGGATCCCTTCTGTTAAGTGAATACCATTGTCACCAGTTTTGTAAGAATCAAAGACTCAGTGATGCCAGCCATTATCAAAGAGTTGTCCATCTTACACACAGTTCAATTTCTTTGAATTTTCGAAGCAGCATTTCAAAAGTATCATCAAGCTTTTAATAATTAAAATTTTCATTTTTTTTCTTAGATTTATGAGGAAAAAAATAAAGGCAAAAGAAAGATTACAAAAAGTTGATAGAATTATCTCATTGTTAGAGCCAATCTTGATTTTCATTTGGCTAATATCTTTTCTATGTTTACTTGATTGGTCAGTTGGTTGAATTTTACGACATGTCAACCCTTGCTGGGTTATTTTATGCCAAAGATGTTTTGTTTTATTCATTCTTGGTGGGCATTCAAATTTTTATTAAAACTCAATCTTTTAAAAAAAAATACATTTTTTCTATTTAACTCATAGTGCCTAACAGATACTACCACTCCAGGTCAGTGGACCTGGGAATAATTGCGATGAAGAGGAACACCACACTCCCCAGAGCTCCAAAATTGAAAACTTCACCATTAGGTGCAATTTAATGTCTTACCAAGGACACTAAGAACCTCACCCACCACTTTCTAGCACATATAGGATAAAAGGATAGGGGTTTTCCATAAAGGCAAAGGGGTTGGGACAATCATATAGGTGCTAGGGCTTGATATGACCAGCTGATTGATCAGAGAGAGCCTTTTTGACCACCCATCTAGCCTAAATAAGGGCCAAATTAGTATGTTACATGTCATGGATTGCTCAAGCACCATGATTCCGTCCTTAAGCATCATGGGTCGCCACCACGGCCAATGGGTGGCCCCATTCATGGTGATTTTACCTCTCTGCAGAGGTGCAGTCAGTGTATTCTACTGCGCCAGCCGACAGGGTAGATTTTTACTTGATCGGTCCTGCCAAGTTTTTAATAGTTTCAATAGCATCGGCCATGTGACATTCTTGCAATATTTCTCTTCTCTTTCAAGCTCCATCTTGGTATTTGAAAATCAGTAAGAGTAAAAAAAAAAAAGATTTTTCACCATCTTTCTACACCTACATAGATGCATTATTTTTCTATCAATGAGAAAACAAAATAAAGTTGGGGATGACGATGAATAAGTTATGTAACCCAGGACAATAAAACCCTCAGCCACTGCCTTCTAGCACACATATGATAAAAAAGGGTACGGGACTTGACATAAGGCAATAGCATTGGGACAATCATATAGGTAGTAGGGCTTGATGTGACCAGCCGATTGATCGGAGGTAGCTTCTCTGACCGCCCATCTCGCCTAAGATCTAAGGTGGAATGTTGGACTGCTCAGCCACCAAGATTTTGTCCTTAAGCATCACGGGTCACAACCCACGGTTAACAGATGGCTCCATTGGGGTGGGGGGTATCCCTCTTTAGGGTGCAATCGGTGTATTCTATAGCCCCAGCCCACTGGGCGATCTTATAACTGTGATACATGTTGAAAAGATTTCAATAAAGTTTGATTTTTCATTATCATTTTGTTTTACAAAATGATTAAAGAAAAAAACATAGTTTCTGCGCATGTTTGTAGGATTCTACACTTCCTGCGCATGGAAAGTGAGCAGAAGTTTGGTGAATCATTTGGTGACATTGTTTATGTGTCTGTATGTTCACCATCATTAAGAATAAAAGCCACACTTCATTTGTTGCAAACAGAAATAAAAGGGTCAATCCTTTTCTTTCTTTTTTTAAGATTGGACATATTTATATTCTTCTTGTGTCCTACATGCCTAGTCCATCTCACTCGGATGGTCTGTGAGATGGGAGGAAAGTGGCCATACAGCTGCTTCCTTGTGGGGTGCTGTTTCCACGACTTGTTCAAGACTGCACGTAGCATTCTTCTGCAGCTCCCATCTAGCTTATTCTCAAGGCGCTTTGTTAGGGTCCAAGTGGTGCAGCCATACAGCAGTACTGATATAACCACAGCCTGGAAGAATTGTCGCTTTAACTTGTTAGTGAGATCGGATTTCCATATGACTGATAATTTGTTTATGGCCGACCATGCCTTTCCTATTTGTGTATTAACATCGCTTTCTGTGGATGAGATATTACTACCTAGGTATGTGAATTGTTCTACTAGCTTAAGAGGCTTACCCTCGAGTGTGGAGATGTCTCCTTTCATTTTGAAACTCATGAACAAGAATGAGCTTGTAAGTGACGTTCTCCTGTGAAAGCCAACATGGATATGCTAATATCGGCTGCCCAGCAAAGACCTACATTGACCAACTAAGCGAGGATGATGGTTGCTGCACAGAAGACCTCCCAGGGGCAATGAATGATGGGGAAGGTTGGCGTGAGATTGTCATGGATATCCGTGCTGCCTACACGACATGATGATGATGATGATATTTTTCTTGAATTGGTCAGTATTGACCCTCTAACTCCTTTTCAACTTCTTTATCATTCTAGATGACTGCATTCTCTTTTAAATAGGATTCATTCTGTTCCATTCACTCCTTTCTCCCCCCCTTCTCTCTCTCTCTCTCTCTCTCTCTCTATATATATATATATATATATATATGTATGTATGTATGCATATATATGTATGTGTATATGTATATATATATATGTACATATATAAAAAAGATGGAATGAAAACACCACACAATACTGTTAAAGAGAAAAAAATTTATAACATAATCATAGCTGATATTGATCAATATTTCGATTTTACAAAAATCTTCTTCAGAGCCCGTTTACTCCGTGGTGTTTGTGATCGGAGATATGTGCATATATGTATATATATGTATATATATGTATTACTTTTAATGTTTAGCTCAGTGTCGGAATATGAACCACAAGGTTCCGGGTTCGATACCGACCCTTGCCAACTCAGCATATGAGTAGCACAGTGATCTGTGAGGTGAAGTGAGGAGCTGATGGTAGGTGTGGCACTCTACCTCAGATGCTAAAAACAATCTACTTGGTCTAGCGCTAGTGAAAAGGGGATAGTCTTTTTTTGCTGTCTGGCTTATACTGACTTTAGGCCACCCCGACGACTTTACTTACTTTAACTTATGTATATGTATATATATGTATATGTATATATATATGTGTATATACGTATATATATATATGTGTGTATATATATATTCATATATATATATATGTGTATATATGTGCTTCTACAAGTCCGACCGTGTTTGTTTGCTTACTACCACAGTATAGTAATCTTGATTTAACTCTCTCTCACTCCTTTTTTATTTCTTCTTTCCTTCCTTCTTTTCTTCTTTTGATTATGTTTGATTGTAACAGTTTAGCATTATCACCTCTCTTTGCTCACCCCTCTCTATCTTAAATCTACTCTCTTTCTTTCTTTCTCATATTTTTTTCTGTGTAGCATGTCCTTTTTCTCTGTCTTTCTTTAATAATAAAAACTGAATGGTCCATTATTTAGCTGAGATGATGACACTCATAAGAAATAAGAATTTGACGGATAAACAACACCAGATAATCAGAATTTACATTCATGCCTTTCATCTTGGACAATTTGACGATCTCATTTTTTATCAGGTGTCAGAAGATAATTATTGTACAATTAAGGGACAAGAGTATTAATATATATATGTTGATTATTAGTATGTATTCCTCCTACCCTGTTTAAATCCCTCTCTTTTTAAACCCTTTTTTTTTTGTCACATTTTTCACTTTAATTTTGTCAATCCCTTCTATATCTTTCTTCATAACCAGCTATGATCTCTTTCTCGTCCGAATCATCAGTTTTTTTTTACACTCATCTTTACAAAATGACCTTCTCTCATTTATCTCTCCTCCAGCTTCTCTCATTCATGTCTTCTCCACCCTCTTTCATTAATATCTATTCTGCCTTCTCTCTTTCATCTCTCCTCCGCCTTACCTCATTCACCTCTCTTCTGCCTTACCTCGTTCATCTCTCCTCCACATTCCCATTCGTCTCTCCTCCACCTTCTCTAATTTATCTCTCCTCTGCCTTCTCTCTTTCATCTCTCCTCCACCTTCCCTTGTCATCTCTCCTCCACTTTCCTTCATTTGTCTCTCCTCCACCTCTCATACATCTCTCCTGCACCTTCCCTCATTCGTCTCTCCTCCACATTCCCTCATTCGTCTCTCCTCTGCCTTCCCTCGTTCGTCTATCCTCCACCTTCCTCATTCATCTCTCCTCCACCTTCCTCTCATTCATCTCTCCCCACCTTCCCTCGTTCGTCTATCCTCCACCTTCCCTCATTCATCTCTCCTCCACCTTCTCTCGTTCATATCTCCTCCACATTCCCTCATTTCTCTCTCCTCACCTTCCTCATTCATTCATCTCTCCTCCACATTCCCTCATTTCTCTCTCCTCTGCCTTCCCTCATTTTCTCTCCTCCACCATACCTCGTTCATTTCTCCTCCACCTTCCCTTGTTCATCTCTCCTCTACTTCCCTCATTCATCTCTCCTC
>CM042137.1:34180309-34210309 GCA_023376005.1 Doryteuthis pealeii | reverse complement strand
CTGGTCTAGTGCTAGCGAAAAAGGGATTGACTCCCTTGCAGGTTTCATGGCTGGTACCGACAATAGGCCACTCCACCAACTTTACTTACTTCTCTGGATTTGGAGGGATCAAAGTGTAGTATCTGTTCCAGTTACTATGCTCTGATTCTTACCTAATCCACCCAGCCTCGGCTGGGGGTCCAGTGTGCTTCGGCCTCTGGACCGGTAAAATACAATTAATTGCATCGATCCCAGGGGGCCATCCCCCCAGATCAATGCAATTTTTATGCGCCCACGTAAAAACGAGACCTTGTGTACAGCCCTCATAAGTGGGATGAGCAGGCAAATACCCTTACTTTATAAAACCAAAGATTCAATTCTAGATTGATTGCATTTTTTTTGCCATCAGTTAGACAGGGAGATTTTGCTGAGGTGGAGTGACACACCTACCGCCAGCACCCAGACGCTTTACTGCATAGATCAGATTAACCAAGCTGTACTACTCATGTAGTAAATTGGAGGGGATTGGTATTGAACCTGGAATCTTGCAATTCCTAGGTGATATATAACAACAACAAAGCATATGTTAGCAAAAGAAAACGGAAGAGAGAAGTAATATATTTATGTGTATATGTAACAGCATTTATAGGACAAAGATATTAGAGAAATATATGCAGCTATGTGAACACACAAGATGATCAAAATGACTTTACTAAAGAAAATTAATTTCATCTGAAACTTAAGAAAAAGAAAACTGTAAGATTAAAATTCTGAGATTTCATTTCAAATAATACAAATTAATCCAGAAAGGAAATTACATTTTCCAACCAAAAATTAATTCTGAATTTGACAATTCAACTACACAGGTCTAAAGATTTCAACAGTGGAAGATATAGAAATAGCACACATATATGTTTTATACCTCTCCACTATATTCATTCTCTTTCATTGATTCCTCACTATATCTTATAGTTTTTCAATATTCTCTATAGAGGTTTCATACCCCTCTCCCACTATTTTCTCTATATCTTTCATAGCTCCTCACTATAGCTTATAGCTTTTCAATGTTCTATATAGGGTTTTCATATCTCTCTACTATTTTCTCTATATTTTTTTCATATCCCCCCACTATTTTCTCTGTATGTTTTATACCTCCCTAGTATTTCACCTATATGTTTCATACATCCCCCACTATTTTCTCTTTCATAGCTCCTTATTATAGCTTATAGCTTTTCAGTATTCATTATAGAGTCTTCATACCTCCCCTCAATTTTCTCTATATCTTTCATAGCTCCTCACTATATATTATCGCTTTTCAATTCTCAATAGAGGTTTCATAACTACCCAACAATTTTCTCTATATTTTTCATACATCTCCACTATTTTTTCAATATCTTTCATTGCTCCTCACTATATCTTATAGCTTTTCAATATTCACTATAGAGATTTCATAACTCCCCAACAATTTTCTCTGTATGTTTTATACATACCTACTCTTTTTTTCCTTTTTTCAAACCTCCACACTGTTTTCTCTATATCTTTCAAACTCCTCACTATTTTCTCTATAGAGTTTTTATACCCCCCTCAAATTTTTTGGGGGGTTTCATCTAGTTTTTCTTCTTACTATTGCCTGTATGTTCCATACCATCCCACTATTTTCTCTATATGTTTCATACCACCCCTACTATTTTTACTACATCTTTCAAAGCTCCTCACTATATCTTATAGCTTTTCAGTATTCTCTGCATAAATTTCATAGCTCCTCATAATTTTTTCTATATCTTTTATACCTTCCTACTATTGTCTGTATATTTCATACCTACCTATTATTTTCTCAATATGTTTTATGCCTCTCATTATTCTTCTCATATATTTCATAATTTTCAAAAATAAAAGGATGTTTAATATCTGAAAATACTTCTTTAATTTCAATGTAACTGGTAACCAAAGTCTATTTCAGTATATTTTATTTAAATCAAATAAGAAAAAAATTCAGACATGTGTAACACAAATATGACACTCTGTAATAAGTATTTGAGAGTTATCTCCCCTATTTTTGATTACCTCCCTTTTTGAAGAACTCTTTAGTAACTACTAACCTATTTAATGTCACAATACCTGTAACAACTATTCTAAGTAGAATAAAGATTTCTTAAGTCATTCGTTTTTGTCATTACACACTCTTTATGATTTTGGCTCAGCATTGACGGAAGTGAAGTAGATGATGATTTCAAAAAATCCATCACCCACGGGATAACAAAGTTCTTTAATTTGACAAATCAAAAATGTTCATGTGAAAAACATTCTCCAAATCAGAACTTTGTCTCCAAAAATACAACAAATCTATTTAAAATACTTTCAGAATTTCCAGGATTCTTAGACTTTTGCAACTTTTGTCTGATAAAACTTCCCAAAATATATCATCACAATAACATGCATGCACTCATACATGTATTCTTACACACACACACACACACACACACACACACACATATATATATATATATATATATATATATATATATATATATATATATATTTATAAATTCTCAAGCATTATTTTATAATAAGAATGAGCGTTTCCTCTCTCTTTCCAATTGTTGTCATATCATAGCAGAATTACATCTTTTTTTTTTTATATTAGATACTTTGATTCTTATAAAGAATTCATGACAAATCATGGCAGAGACAAAGTTCTGAAATAGCAGGAAAACTTTATGTTTTAAGTTTTTTTGGGTTGTTTTATATATATATATATATATATATATATATATATATATATATATATTATATATAATATAAGTTTAAAGAGAATCTTCACTGTTCTTTTTTTCTGTAGTTTCCATGTTATATTTCTGCCAATTTGTCTATAAATGTCAGTCATATTTCAATAATAAATGTCACAGTCATACTTCAATAACAAAAAATGGTTCACTTTAACTTTTGCTATCTTTAAAGTTGGTTATGTTATTATCTAAAATATATTTCAGTAGAAAAGTAAAATGAAAAGATACTATGAAAGAAAATGTTAATTTAAGAAAATTGTAAAAGATACAAAAAATCATTTGAAATCCTTTCCAGTTCTTTCTTCTCTGCAACTCTAAAATAATTTTTTCATTTGAATAATCTTATGAAACAGGTTGAATAAATTATCAGTATTATTACATTATCTATATACAATACTCTTGTTCTTTAATCTTCCAACCGTTATCATCTTGCAACACACTCTGCTTAAAAATGAGACAGTCCAAATCATCCAAGATGAAATGCAAAAATGTAAATTCTGATTATCTGCCAATTTCCTATTTTTTGAGTGTCATCACCCCAGCTAAATAATGGACCATTCCGTTTTTTCATAAACAATGAAAGGGAAGAAAAAGGACATGCTACACAGAAAAAATATATAAGAAATAAATAAAGAAAGAGAGTAGGGGAAAGATAGATAGAGGGATTGAGTGTGTGGAAGTGATAACGCTAATCTGTTTCAATCGTACATGATAAAAAAAGGAAACAAAGAAAAAATACTATGCTCTTTTCATATTAAACTATTTGTAATAGCTCTTAAGTAAACATATCAAACGTTGTTAATTTAAATCATCATACTGTGGTATATCCACATGTCTTGATAGTAATATATAATTCTAGGCGTAAACCTAGGGAACAAATTTTGATCTAGGACAAAGTGCATAGATGCTTTAATTCTTAACAGAAATGCTGATACATACTTTAATAATTCTGTAATTTTTTATGGGTATTATGCAAATTTTGATAATGAAATGAAACAAATACTTATACAGTTTTATCTTTATCCAGAGAGTATCATCTTTTGTTTACTGTATCTCAAAATATAAAACAATCTTGCTCAGAGGTGGGTTTTTTTTTAAATTATTATTGGCATTAAAAATAAAATTCCAATTCTGTAGTTAGATTCTCCAATGGAAGAAAAATTTCCTGCGGAATTTTCTTTGGAACTTCTCTTCAATTCAAAATAGACAAATTTCCACTAATTTTATCTTATGTCTCTGATTAAATTTTCCTCACCAAATAGAAATTTGATTGATAAAATATTGTATTTCATACGGTTTCATACCACTCCTTTCAATGGTGTATAATTATATAAGATAAATACAAGAGATATAAAAGATAGATAAATACATACTTATATATTTATCAGATATTGGTGCATCTGTGTGTGTGTGGTGTGTCTGTGTGTGCATGCATGCATGCATGTGTGTGTGTTGTGTGTAAACACCACTCTACATCATCATCTTGCAACACCCGCTGGTTAAAAATTAGACCATCCAAATCATCCAAAATGAAATGCAAAAGTGTAAATCCTGATTATGTGATGTTGCTTATCCGCCGAATTCTTATTTCTCATGAGTGTCATCACTTCAGCTAATTATGGATCATTTCATTTTTATTATAAAGGAAGGGAAGAAAAAGGACATGCTACACAGAAAAATATAAGAAAGAAAAGAGTATGGGAAAAATCGAGAGAGAAAGAGAGAGGGTGTGTGGGTAATGCTCAATATATCAGCAGTGAAGTAACTTTTAGAGAGAAAGATATAGCTTGTAATACCTTCAGTGGTAGGCAAATATTTCAGAGTCGAGCAACATGGAATAATTAGGCATAAGTTTGTCTACTCTACTGTTCTTTGAAAACCTTTGTTTTTTATAGGACTCCCTAGGATCAAAATCGGTCTTTTTTTTAAACATTTTTTTTAGGTGGGAATGCTTCTGATTGGTTGAAAATTATCATTTTAATATTTTATTTTTAATATTTCTACCTGCACTGATCTTATGTGCAGACTTCTTATTTTCGTCATTTTATTTCTGCTTTCAAAGCATCAACTTCCGGCTCACCACAATTCTATTATGCAAATGAATGTATGTGTAGCATAATGGCGCGCCCTACCTGGGAACACCATATTTGTGGCCTTGTGCCAGACACAGAGAAACCTTAATAGGATGTAGCTTGATTCTCAGACCTTACAGGAGTGGGCAAGCAAGAGAATAGTGTAATTCTCATTATCACCTTGAGTCAGTTTGTTAGCCAGGAAGTCTAGGATTTCGCTACGTTACAAATGGTCTTTTCTTAATGTTAACCATTGAATTTATAATATTTGCTTTTTTTTCACTTATGAAATCTGAGCAATGTCACCTGATGATGTGAGAAAGAGGTCAGATATGGATTGTATGTATTTACCCAACCCCTCTGTCATGAACAGACCACTTAGGTTTGAATTCAGAGTTTACCGTCTCCTAGACTGGTTGCCTTACAAGGCTAAAGAACTCAGTCTACCCTAAGATTTACCTATAGCTGGGAGAGTAGAACAGATGGATGCATGCCTTTCTTGATTGTTAAGTAGAGGCACATGGTCTAACGGTTAAAGTTAGAGGAAATAGACTTCAAATCCTGGACAAAGCTACAGTTCACATAGCGCTAATACTCTTGGGAAAGATATGAATCCAACTAATCCTCCTCGCTATGGGTAAATAGTAGGGCAGTCTGGGCTCTTTAACCTTGGTTAGGCAACCAGTGTAGGATAAGGAAAACTCTGAATTGAAACCTGTTGAACTCCGCCTGGGGTGGTCACAACTAGAATAGGCTCAGTCCTAATTAGTGATCTATTTAAAAAAATGAAAAAAAAATGAAAAAAGTCTTATCCAAGATTTTAACTCAGGTTGTAGATTCATTTGAATGAACACTCTCCAGATCTCCAGAACTGGAGCCTCATAATCAGATGCAATTTAGTGTAATTCTCAGGACACTTTTTTGGGGGAAGGGGTTCTCACCCTCTTTGGTTAGATCCTTCCCGTCTACAGAAGACGATGCGTAGTTTATTTTTTCTATTTTTTTTTTACTGCATAGCCTGGGTGGGATGTTTTGGAGGATGTGCTGTTGCTCAAGCAGCATATACTACCTCTCCACTCTGCCGCTGTTGTCCAAAGGAAAGGATAAGGACCTACGCAGTTTGGCAACAAGCAGTGTCGCAGGAGTTGCTGTGTAGCACTGAAATTCAGTGTTATTTCCACCTTAAGGACTCTGGCTCCGGATTTGTTTTTTGGGTTAACTCCCCTAATAAAGTATTTAAGACATAGATAAAAAGTTGATACTCTCCAGTCAGAAATAATGCAAGTCTAGCATGCTAAACACTATAACACAACAGGATGCCATGAATACCCAACTTGTTCACCATGGCTAGGATGTGACACAGATCACAAGGTGGAGCATTTAGCAAGGATCAAACTCACTAATACAGTAGTAACAGGATCTGCAAGACTAGCTTGCTAATCATTAAACCATGAGGGACATGTTTTTTACTGTATGTTATAAAATTCCATCATTAAATGTTCGTTTTTGTTTAAATAACTATGGTTAGGTTTGGTTTGTTTAATGGCACATCAACCTTGTGGGTTGTTTAAATGCCAAAACTATTAGACTGTGAAATAAAAGTTGATACTCAAGGTTATTTTACAAGTGTATTTTGTAGACAGTTCATGGATGTATTTAATATCTGATTCAAAATTTTCAGTATCTTTTTATTTCTCTCATGAAGGATGAAATGTTAGTAATCTCAAACAGATTCCTCATATATTTACATTGATATATTTCTTTCTGATTGGAGCAAAACCTCTACACTCTATGAGGAAATGTTTGACAGTGCAGGGTGTTTGACAAGTCCCACACCATAGTAGATCCTTCTGCTTGAGCATAAAAAAGTGTGTAAGCTAATGGGAAGCCAAGCCAGTA
Source organism: Doryteuthis pealeii (assembly GCA_023376005.1). Lineage (NCBI taxonomy): Eukaryota > Metazoa > Mollusca > Cephalopoda > Myopsida > Loliginidae > Doryteuthis > Doryteuthis pealeii. The sequence goes on along the minus strand of CM042137.1, from coordinate 34,203,573 downwards.
TAACTTCTTCTCTTGGATTTTCTATATCCCTGCTTCATTCTCCTATTGTTGTAGCATTGCAGGGTCTATTTGAAAGGAGTGATGATTGTTAATAGGAATCATAATTACTTATCTTCTTCTTATCCTGTTCTCTTGGCTGGCATAGGAATAGCTGTGTACAGACTATGAGGAATGATATACAGATAATCAAATCAAAGTAACAAGGGAAAGTAAACCTTAACCAAGTTTATTAAAAATGTAACACAACTAAGAAAATATAACGAGTACTTTAAGGCAGTACTTACAGTTATTTATCTCCCTCGCTGAGGGGGTGCTCAGTGGTGTAGCTGGCTATGCTCCCCACTGAGGGTTTTCTTTAGTCAGGGTTGACTGAGTGGCGAGGCTTACTCATCATGGCCGAAACAGTTAAGAGAAAGTTCTTACCACCTGACAAGGGGTTCCTGGCCACATGAGAGTTATAGCCCTACACTGGATCTGGTTGTTGGTCTGGATGGCATTCTCACACACAGTCAAGAACAACTTGTAATTTGCTTGAGGATATCTTGTCTTGTGGCATTCATAGTTTTTTAATAACACACAGACATTCTTGTTTTTTCTAATGATCATTTTTTTATCACAATAAAATGCCCTGGGAAACAGAAATGGCATCTTGCGTCTCTTCTCTTCCACAGCTTAGTCCAGACTGATCTCTCATCCTTCTATCTTTCTCTTTCTCTCTTGCCTTGTCCTAACCAATAGAATCGACACCAGTTACTTATCACTACACATAATTTCTTGAATTTTTGTTTTTTTCCACTTCATTATATACACTGTTTGGCTTAATTCATAATAATTTATTCGCTGTTTGACTAGTCCAATGTTGTTGCTAATTTTTGCTTGATAAATAATTAGCAATAAATATTGGGAGAAGTTCCTCTTGCCATAATTATTAATCTATTTATTAACAGTGTTTTGAAATAATATATAATTCAACCTTCCTCATTGTCTGAACTTCTAACAAGAGCATTGCATTCATTCAACAAGTTTCAGAACAGTATCTTCATCCTTGTTGTTTTTATCATTATATTCTTCAGTATTCAACAGAGCAGTATCTTCATCCTTGTTGTTTTTATCATTATATTCTTCAGTATTCATCTACTGATTCTCTTTTAGAATGGGCTGCAAACGGTTCAAACAAAATCAGCAAGATAATTTATGGCACTATATTTGTCCAATGTCTGAAAATTCAAGTAACTGAGGATCCATCTAAATAGATGATAGTGTCAAAACTCCAATGGATTTTAGTTGCTCAAAGCTTCTTTGCTGAATGCTAACTGATTTAAGAACTGTCTTCTTTATCGCTATTCTTTCATGATAATTTGACGTAATAAACACTCTACTGCATTTTTGGATTGATTAAATGCACTTCTACCACATGTGCAGCGTTGAAATGGGATTTCTTCTTTTCTTCTATCTCAATTTCTAATCTAATCACACAAAGACACCATTTTCATGGCTCAGTCAACCTGATCAGATCCAATGGGCTTTTCTTTTGGGTTTTTTTTCTCTCTCTTTCATTAGTGAATTTTATTTTCATGCAGATGACAGCATAAATTGAATCTAAATTTCAATGTTCTAGCCACCTGTTGAGTCTCATTGGTCTCCCATTGTTAAAGGGATCCATGATGATATTAATGCTTCTATTTAGAAAGGAGTGAAGGGTTATCATTTACTTTATATAGTAGCTGTCCATGATATTGATGCTTCTATTTAGAAAAGGAGTGAAGGATTTTAAAGTAACGTTTCAATAGTGAACAGCTGTCATGATGATATCGATGCTTCTATTTAGAAAGGAATGAAGGATTCTAATTAGCATCATAGTGGAAGCTGTCCATGATGATATTGATGCTTCATTTAGAAAGGAGTGAAGATTCTAATTAGCATTTTATATTAACTGCTTGTCCGTGATGATATTGATGTTTCTATTAGAAGGATTAATGATTTTTAATTAATGTTTTCATAGTGACAGCTGTCCATGATGATGGTGATGCTTCTATTTAGAAAGGAGAGAAGGGTTCTAATTAACATTTCATAAATAACAGCTGTCCATGATGATATTTAATGCTTCTGTTTTCGAAAGGAGTGAAGGATTCTAATTAGTATTTCATAGTTAACAGCATTGTTAACAGGGAGATTTGGCTATGGGAGCACCACACCTTGTTAGATCTACACTACTGTTAGAACCAGGAACCTTGTGATTATTTGGTGGGTGTTTCTACCACTGAGATAACTCTTCCCTATATAATGTATTACTTGTCATTATCTCTCTCTCTAATATATATAATACACACACACAAACATTATATATATATATATATAATATATATTTATATGATGAGCATGTATTTCATCTATTTTATATATATATTCTGCATTATCTTATATTCTATAATATATATACATATATATATATATATATATATATATAATATATGATGAGTATGTATATTTATCTATCACATATATATCTATCACAACACACACATATATATATATATATATATATATATATATATATATACATTTATTAACAAAAAAATTCAGATGATTCAGAAGCATGAAAAAATATGATGAATTTATCCTCTTAATCTGTTTTATTTACCAATATTTTGAGGTTTCATTCTTTCATGCATCTAAAACAACCAAAAATTTTCCATGATATATATATATATAATATATATATATATATATATATATATATAGGTAGATAGATAATAAATGTGCTCATCATACATATTGAGAAATATATGGAACCCCATAAAAAATCATATATGTATATATATATTATTGTTATAATATATATATAAATAATATAAAATTGTTTATATATATATATTATATATATATATATATATATTTGGGATTTTTTAGGGATTGATATTTCCGATTTGTTTAGCCTTACATTGAACATATATGCCCGCCTAAATTCATTAATTATTAACTAATTAATTTTCAAAATTAGGTATGACTTCAATTAAGCCATATATCCAAAAAATTGTCGGCTAAAAAGCCATATCAAATAAACACATTGTTTATTTACTCACTCTCATATTATATATATATATATATATATATTATAATATATATATATTTAAAAAGAAAATGACTCATCTAGGGAAAGAAAAAAACAAACTGTGTCTATGATAGCACGAGATCATATAAAGGTCAATTGAAGACACTGAATTCGAGAAAATAATTTCCATTCAAGAAATGCATATGTTATGGCACCTAATCAATATAGGTCGCTTCTTTTATAGAATACAACTCTTTTTAAAACTTTTCTTCAAACGATGACCTAAGGAGAAACTAGTGGAAACAATCAAAACATAAGCAACACAAAATAATACCCTATTCTCTTATCATTTTTGTACATTTATATATATCTATATATATATATATTTAAAGAAAGGAAATGAATCTGATGGTATGAGTATAGATAAAAAAGGATATGAAAACAACAAATATGCTGTTAAAGAGAAAAGATTTATATATATTCCATAACTATATTGAAATTATTTTCGATTTATAAAAATCATCATCAGAGCTTGTTAATACTCCGCTTATCATGTGGAGAACGAAAATAAATAAATTCATGAAAACATTGATGTGCAAAAGTTATGTGGAAGTTTAAAATTATAGCAACGGCGGCCATCGCTTTCTCGTCAGGACAGTCATGTATCTCTTATTGTACAGTTTTTGAAAAAAGAAGACATATCCACACTCGATGACTATATCTAGCATATTTGTGTTGTTTTCATATCCTTTATCTATACCATCCCATCGGAATTCATTTCTTTCTTTTAAACATTGATATCACCCATGTATATATATATTATATATATTATATAATATATATGTGTTGTGTGGGGGGTGATATCAAGTGTTTCATTGATAGGAATTTCAACAAAATTGGAAAATATTTATATATTATTATATATATATATATATATATATATATATATATATATATTAATGTATGAGTAGTGGTTACCGTAGGTACGGGGTACATATTGTTGGGAGCCGCACAGTATCCAGGGGTTAAGACAAATGAAAAAAAAATCATAGTGCTCAATTACAATGTGAGCAAAATTTATTTAAGATCGTACCCGTACCTAAGGTTCTTTATATCTCATTTCTTAAATATATTATATATATATGTTTGTGAGTTTTGTGTGTGTGTTTTGTGTCTGTGTCTGTGTGTGTGTGTGGTGTGTGTGTGTGTGTGTGGTGTGTGGTGTGTGTCTATAATCATTATTATTGATGTTGTGATATTATTATCAAATATTCAATGTTCCTTTACAGGAAATCTCTAATCTCTAGCAAATATCATGAGTAATAAAGAGCAACTTAATAGAGAAAATCTTTCCCTTTCAGATTATCAAGACTTTCTACCCGTCTTCTTCTTCTTCTTCTTCTTCTGATGTTCCTTCTTTCTTTCTTTCAACCGATTGAAGAATTCACCTCTAACGTTTTTTTTTTCTTTTTTTTCTCTTTCTTCATCCTTTCTTTCATCCTCTGTCCTTCCAATCTTTCCTTCATCTATTCATTTCTTCCTTCCTTTCACAAAACTTCTAAGACGTGCTCTTTGATTTTCTCTTCTCTGATGTTTAGGACATTTCACTTTTCACTCTTCTTGGAATGATATCCCTGTTTTAATGTCACACCATCTTGAATTTTCTTTTATAGATAGCTAGACAGAACGACAAGACTGATGAGTGACAGGGCAAGCTAGACATTTTGGCACTTAGATTTATCTGCACATCTCCCCTCTCCAGCCCAATTTTTGAATTAACTAGATACAGCCAAAAGTCTTCCTATTCTTCCATTCCATTCCTCTTATAAAGTTAAGTAAGTGTTATCAGGTGTCCAGAAGTTACACACCATTCTGGTTTTCAAAAATACACCTTTGGGTTGATTCTTCAATCACTATTATTTGAGAATAATTATAATAATGCTCAAATTGAGAGATAGAAAATTATTTGTGGTCAATTACTATATATGAATATGTTTTTGAAATACTAAGATGTTGTTTTTCAAAACCTGGATAATAATGACTTCTGGGACCCTGTATACCTGCGCTATGAACATTATGGGTATTCCCAATCCTCATTAAAACAGAAGTATTATCCGATGAGGAGTCATTGACTCGCCTTGGTTTACCTTCTTCATCCGGTGCAAGTATTGTATTTGTTAATGTTATAAAGATTCCATTTCATTTCAACTCTGTCTTGGTTATTTCTAATTAGTAAACATTTGTTAGGTACAACAGTAAGTAAAGTTTGCGGAGTGGCCTTTTCATCGGTTATAGTGGGGTATCTATACTCTTTTTTCATACTGTTTAATAACCAGCGAAATCGTTTTTTTTTTTAGGTGGGCTCCACAACCTACTGTCAGCTCCCTATTTACTGCATAGATCAGACTACCCACTCTGTATCACGTATGTGCGGAGCTCCCACCTAAAAAAACGATTTCCCTGGTTAAACCCAGTTATGCAAAAAGAGTAATAGATACCCTTCACTGATAGCCGATGAAAGGCCACTCGCAACTTTTTAACCTTACTTTGTAACCTAACAAATGTTACTAAATTAGAATAACCAAGACAGAGGTTGAAATGAAATGGAATCTTTTATAACATTAACAATTACAATACTTTGCCACGCAATGGAAGAAGGTAAACCAAGGCTTAGTCATTAAGAAGCCCCCCCCCCCCCCCCTCCTCAGTCGGCAATAATACTTCTGTTATTTATGAGGATTGGGACATACCGATTAATGTTCATAGGCAGGGTATACTGGGTGTCCGCAGAAGTCATGTATTATGCGGTTTTAAAAACAACATCTTTAGTTATTCAAAACATATTCATAGATAGTAATTGACACAATTAATTTTCTATCTTCTCAATTTGAGCATTTATTATAATTAATTCTCATATAGTGATTTTGAATCACAAGGTGTATTTTTGAAAACCAGAATGGTGTGTACTTCTGGGACACCTGTTAACACTTACTTTACTTTTATTAAGAGGAAATGGAATTGAAGAATAGGAAGAGAACTTTTTGGCTGTATCTGTAGTTAATTAAAATGGCTGGAGAGGGGAGAGTGTGCAGAAAATCTAAGTGCAAAATGTCTCAGCTGCCCTGGTCACTCATCAGTCTGTCTGTCTGTTAGCTATCTAAAAAGAAAATTCAAGATGGTGTGACATTAAAACAGGGATATCATTCAAGGAAGAGTGATAAAGTGAAATGTAAACATCAGAGAAGAAAATCAAAGATGTCACGTTTAGCAGTTTTGTTGAAAGGAGGAAGAAATGAATAGATGAAGGGAAAGATTGGAAGGGACAGAGGATGAGAAAGGATAAGAAGAAGAAAGAAAAAAGAAAATACGTTTGGGTGAATTTCTTCCAATCGGTGAAAGAAAGAAAGAAAGACATCAGAAGAAGAAGAAGAAGAAGAAGACGGTGAAAGTTCTTGATAATCTTGAAGGGAAAGATTTTCTCTATTAGTTGCTCTTTATTACTCATGATATTTGCATAGAGATTAGAGTTTGCCTGTAAAGGAACATTCAGATAATTGATAATAATGATCACAACATAATAATAATGATTATAGACACACACACACCACCACACACACACACACAACACAACACAGACACAGACACAAACACACACACAAAAGCTCAACAATACATATATATATATATATATTTAAGAAATGGATATAAAGTAACCTAGGTACGGGTACGAATTTAAATAATTTTGCTCTACTTGTAATTGAGCACTTTGTATTTGTTTTTCATTGTCTTAACCCTGGATACTGTGCGTCCAACAATTGTGCCGTACCTACCGGTAAAGCCACTACTCATAACATTTATATATATTTATATATATATATATATATATATATATAATATATAATATTTTCTCATTTTTGTTGAATCCTATCAAGGAAACTTGATATCACCCCCACACACCATATATATATATAAATATATATATATATAATACATGGTGATTCAAGTGTTTAAAAAGAACAGGAATGAATCCGATGGTATGAGTATCGATAAAAGGATATGAAAACAAACACAATTGCTAGATGATATATCGAGTTTGGAATATGTCTTCTTATTTTTCAAAAACTGTTACAATAAGAGATACATGACTGTCACTGACCCGAGAAAAGCGTTGGGTTGCTTATATTTAACTGCCACATAATTTTTTGCAACATAATGTTTTCATTGTAAAATTTATTATTATTTTCGTCTCATATTGATAAGGCTGGAGTATTAACAGCTCGATGATGATTTTTATAATGAAATTTTATTGTAATATTAGTTATGGAATATGTTAAAATCTTTTCTGCTTTAACAAGATATTGTGTTGTTTTCATATCCTTTTAATCTATACTCCATACCATCAGATTCATTCTTTCTTTTAATATTATATATATAAATATATAAATGAACAAAAATGATAAGATGATAGGGGTATTCATTTTGTGTTGCTTATGTTTTGATTTGTTTTCCACTAGTTTCTTCCTTAGGTTCTCGTTTGAAGAAAGTTTTAAAAAGAGTTGTATTAAAAGAAGCGACTATAATTGATCAGGTGCCATAACATATGCTTTTCTTGAATGGAAATTATTTTCTCGAATTCAAGTGTCTTCAATTGACCTTTATATGATCTCTGCTATCATAGACACAGTTTGTTTTGTTTTTTTCTTTCCTAGATGAGTCATTTTCTTTTTTAATAATATATATATTATATATATATATATATATATATATATATGAGAGTGAGTAAATAAACAATGTGTTTATTTGATATGGCTTTTTTAGCCGACAATTTTTGGAGTATATGTGCTTAATTGAAGTCATACCTAATTTTGAAAATTAATTAGTTAATAATTAATGAATTTAGCGGGCATATATGTTAAAATGTAAGGCTAAACAAATCGAGAAAATATGAATCCCTAAAATCCCAATATATATATATATATATATATAATATATATATATAAACAATTTTTATATTATTTTATATATATATTATAAACATATATATATTATACTATATGATTTTATGGTTCACATATATTTCTTTGTCAATATGTATGATGAGCACATTATTTATCTATCTACCTATATATATATATATATATATATATATATATTATATATATATCATGGAAAATTTTTTTGGTTGTTTTAGATGCATGAAATAAATGAAACCTCAAAATATTGGTAATAAAGATTAAGAGGATAATATTCATCATATTTTTTTCATGCTTCTGACAATCTGATTTTTTTTGTTATAAATGTATATATATATATATATATATATATAATATATATTATATATGTGTGTGTGTGATAGATATATATGTGATAGATAAATATACATACTCATCATATATATATATATATATATATATATATATATGTATATATATTTATAGATATATAGATAATGCAGATATATATATAAATAGATGAAAATACATGCTCATCATATATATATATATATATATAATATATTATATATATGTGTGTGTGTGTGTATATATATATAGAGAGAGAGATAATGACAAGTATACATATATAGGGAGCAGTTTATCTCAGTTGGTAGAACACCCACCAAATAATCACAAGTGTCCTGGTTCTAACAGTAGGTGTAGATCTAACAGTAGGTGTGGTGCTCCACTTAGCAAATCTCCCTGTTAACAATTGCTGTTAACTATGAAATACTAATTAGAATCCTTCACTCCTTTCTAAACAGAAGCATTAATATCATCATGGACAGCTGTTATTTATGAAATGTTAATTAGAACCCTTCTCTCCTTTCTAAATAGAAGCATCACCATCATCATGGACAGCTGTTCACTATGAAACATTAATTAAAATCATTTAATCCTTTCTAATAGAAAATCAATATCATCACGGACACAGTTATATATAAATGCTAATTAGAATCTTCACTCCTTTCTAATAGAAGCATCAATATCATCATGGACAGCTGTCCACTATGATGCTAATTAGAATCCTTCATTCCTTTCTAAATAGAAGCATCGATATCATCATGGACAGCTGTTCACTATGAAACGTTACTTAAAATCCTTCACTCCTTTCTAAATAGAAGCATCAATATCATGGACAGCTACTATATAAAGTAAATGATAACCCTTCACTCCTTTCTAAATAGAAGCATTAATATCATCATGGATCCCTTTAACAATGGGGACCCAATGAGACTCAACAGGTTGGCTAGGAACATTGAAATTTAGAATTCAATGTTATGCTGTCATCTGCATGAAAATAAAATTCACTAATGAAAGAGAGAGAAAAAAAACCCCAAAAGAAAGCCCATTGGATCTGATTCAGGTTGACCTGAGCCATGAAAATGGTGTCTTTGTGTGATTAGATTAGAATTGAGATAGAAGAAAAGAAGAAATCCCATTTCAACGCTGCACATGTGGTAGAAGTGCATTTAAATCAATCCAAGAAATGCAGTAGAGTGTTTTCATTACGTCAAATTATCATGAAAGAATAGCGATAAAGAAGACAGTTCTTAAATCAGTTAGCATTCAGCAAAGAAAGCTTTGAGCAACTAAAATCCATTGGAGTTTTGACACTATCATCTATTTAGATGGATCCTCAGTTACTTGAATTTTCAGACATTGGACAAATATAGTGCCATAAATTATCTTGCTGATTTTGTTTGAACCGTTTGCAGCCCATTCTAAAAGAGAATCAGTAGATGAATACTGAAGAATATAATGATAAAAACAACAAGGATGAAGATACTGCTCTGTTGAATACTGAAGAATATAATGATAAAAACAACAAGGATGAAGATACTGTTCTGAATAACTTGTTGAATGAATGCAATGGCTCTTGTTAGAAGTTCAGACAATGAGGAAGGTTGAATTATATATTATTCAAAACACTGTTAATAAAAATAGATTAATAATTATGGCAAGAGGAACTTCTCCCAATATTTATTGCTAATTATTTATCAAGCAAAAATAGCAACAACATTGGACTAGTCAAACAGCGAATAAATTATTATGAATTAAGCCAAACAGTGTAATATAATGAAGTGGAAAAAAACAAAAATTCAAGAAGTTATGTGTAGTGATAAGTAACTAGGTGTCGATTTCTTATTGGTTAGGACAAGGCAAGAGAGAAAGAGAAAGATAGAAGGATGAGAGATCAGTCTGGACTAAGCTGTGGAAGAGAAGAGACGCAAGATGCATTTCTGTTTCCCAGGGCATTTTTATTTGTGGATAAAAAAATGATCATTAGAAAAAACAAGAATGTCTTGTGTTGTTATTAAAAACTATGAATGCCACAAGACAAGATATCCTCAAGCAAATTACAAGTTGTTCTTGACTGTGTGTGAGAATGCCATCCAGACCAACAACCAGATCCCAGTGTAGGGGCTATAACTCTCATGTGGCCAGGGAACGCCTCTTGTCAGGTGGTAAGAACTTTCTCTTAACTGGTTTCGGCCATGATGAGTAAGCCTCGCCACTCAGTCAACCCTGACTAAAGAAAACCCTCAGTGAGGGAGCATAGCCAGCTACACCACCTGAGCACCCCCTCAGCGAGGGAGATAAATAACTGTAAGTACTGCCTTAAAGTACTCGTTATATTGTTGTGTCTAGTTGTGTTTTACATTTTAATAAACTTGGTTAAGGTTACTTTTCCCTTGTTACTTTGATTTGATTATCTGTATATCATTCCTCATAGTCTGTACACAGCTATTCCTATGCCAGCCAAGAGAACAGGATAAGAAGAAGATAAGTATATTATGATTCCTATTAACACATCATCACTCCTTTCAAATAGACCCTGCAATGCTACAACAATAGGAGAATGGAAGCAGGGATATAGAAAATCCCAAGAGGAAGAAGTTATACTGGCTTGGCTTCCCATTAGCTTACACACTTTTTTATGCTCAAGCAGAAGGATCTACTATGGTGTGGGACTTGTCAAACACCCTGCACTGTCAAACATTTCCTCATAGAGTGTAGAGGTTTTGCTCCAATCAGAAAGAAATATATCAATGTAAATAATATGAGGAATCTGTTTGAGATTACTAACATTTCATCCTTCATGAGAGAAATAAAAAGATACTGAAAATTTTGAATCAGATATTAAATACATCCATGAAACTGTCTACAAAATACACTTGTAAAATAACCTTGAGTATCAACTTTTATTTCACAGTCTAATAGTTTTGGCATTAAACAACCCACAAGGTTGATGTGCCATTAAACAAACCAAACCTAACCATAGTTATTTAAACAAAAACGAACATTTAATGATGGAATTTTATAACATACAGTAAAAAACAATGTCCCATCATGGTTTAATGATTAGCAAGCTAGTCTTGCAGATCCTGTTACTACTGTATAGTGAGTTTGATCCTTGCTAAATGCTCCACCCTTGTGATCTTGTGTCACATCCTAGCCATGGTGAACAAGTTGGGTATTCATGGGCATCCTGTTGTGGTATAGTGTTTAGCATGCTAGACTTGCATTATTTGCTGACTGGAGAGTATCAACTTTTTATCTATGTCTTAAATACTTTATTAGGGGAGTTAACCCCAAAAACAAATCCGGAGCCAGAGTCCTTAAGGTGGAATAACACTGAATTTCAGTGCTACACAGCAACTCCTGCGACACTGCTGTTGCCAAACTGCGTAGGTCCTTATCCTTTCCTTTGGACAACAGCGGCAGAGTGGAGAGGTAGTATATGCTGCTTGAGCAACAGCACATCCTCCAAAACATCCCACCCAGGCTATGCAGTAAAAAGAAAAAATAGAAAAAATAAACTACGCCATCGTCTTCTGTAGACGGAAGGATGCTAACCAAAGAGGGGTGAGACCCCCTTCCCCCCAAAAAAGTGTCCTGAGAATTACACTAAATTGCATCTGATTATGAGGCTCCAGTTCTGGAGATCTGGAGAGTGTTCATTCAAATGAAATCTACAACCTGAGTTAAAATCTTGGATAAGACTTTTTTCATTTTTTTTTCATTTTTTTAAATAGATCACTAATTAGGACTGAGCCTATTCTAGTTGTGACCACCCCAGGCGGAGTTCAACAGGTTTCAATTCAGAGTTTTCCTTATCCTACACTGGTTGCCTAACCAAGGTTAAAGAGCCCAGACTGCCCTACTATTTACCCATAGCTGGAGGAGGATTAGTTGGATTCATATCTTTCCCAAGAGTATTAGCGCTATGTGAACTGTAGCTTTGTCCAGGATTTGAAGTCTATTTCCTCTAACTTTAACCGTTAGACCATGTGCCTCTACTTAACAATCAAGAAAGGCATGCATCCATCTGTTCTACTCTCCCCAGCTATAGGTAAATCTTAGGGTAGACTGAGTTCTTTAGCCTTGTAAGGCAACCAGTCTAGGAGACGGTAAACTCTGAATTCAAACCTAAAGTGGTCTGTTCATGACAGAGGGTTTGGGTAAATACATACAATCCATATCTGACCTCTTTCTCACCATCATCAGGTGACATTGCTCAGATTTCATAAGTGAAAAAAAAGCAAATATTATAAATTCAATGGTTAACATTAAGAAAAGACCATTTGTAACGTAGCGAAATCCTAGACTTCCTGGCTAACAAACTGACTCAAGGTGATAATGAGAATTACACTATTCTCTTGCTTGCCCACTCCTGTAAGGTCTGAGAATCAAGCTACATCCTATTAAGGTTTCTCTGTGTCTGGCACAAGGCCACAAATATGGTGTTCCCAGGTAGGCGCGCCATTATGCTACACATACATTCATTTGCATAATAGAATTGTGGTGAGCCGGAAGTTGTGCTTTGAAAGCAGAAATAAAATGACGAAAATAAGAAGTCTGCACATAAGATCAGTGCAGGTAGAAATATTAAAAATAAAAATATTAAAAATGATAATTTTCAACCAATCAGAAGCATTCCACCTAAAAAAATGTTTAAAAAAAGACCGATTTTGATCCTAGGGAGTCCTATAAAAAACAAAGGTTTTCAAAGAACAGTAGAGTAGACAAACTTATGCCTAATTATTCCATGTTGCTCGACTCTGAAATATTTGCCTACCACTGAAGGTATTACAAGCTATATCTTTCTCTCTAAAAGTTACTTCACTGCTGATATATTGAGCATTACCCACACACCCTCTCTCTTTCTCTCTCGATTTTTCCCATACTCTTTTTCTTTCTTATATTTTTTCTGTGTAGCATGTCCTTTTTCTTCCCTTCCTTTATAATAAAAATGAAATGATCCATAATTTAGCTGAAGTGATGACACTCATGAGAAATAAGAATTCGGCGGATAAGCAACATCACATAATCAGGATTTACACTTTTGCATTTCATTTTGGATGATTTGGATGGTCTAATTTTTAACCAGCGGGTGTTGCAAGATGATGATGTAGAGTGGTGTTTACACACACACACACACATGCATGCATGCATGCACACACAGACACACACACACACACAGATGCACCAATATCTGATAAATATATAAGTATGTATTTATCTATCTTTTTATATCTCTTGTATTTATCTTATATAATTATACACCATTGAAAGGAGTGGTATGAAACCGTATGAAATACAATATTTTATCAATCAAATTTCTATTTGGTGAGGAAATTTAATCAGAGACATAAGATAAAATTAGTGGAAATTTGTCTATTTTGAATTGAAGAGAAGTTCCAAAGAAAATTCCGCAGGAAATTTTTCTTCCATTGGAGAATCTAACTACAGAATTGGAATTTTATTTTTAATGCCAATAATAATTTAAAAAAACCCACCTCTGAGCAAGATTGTTTTATATTTTGAGATACAGTAAACAAAAGATGATACTCTCTGGATAATGAGATAAACTGTATAAGTATTTGTTTCATTTCATTATCAAAATTTGCATAATACCCATAAAAAATTACAGAATTATTAAAGTATGTATCAGCATTTCTGTTAAGAATTAAAGCATCTATGCACTTTGTCCTAGATCAAAATTTTGTTCCCTAGGTTTACGCCTAGAATTATATATTACTATCAAGACATGTGGATATACCACAGTATGATGATTTAATTATTACAACGTTTGATATGTTTACTTAAGAGCTATTACAAATAGTTTAATATGAAAAGAGCATAGTATTTTTTTCTTTGTTTCCTTTTTTTTATCATGTACGATTGAAACAGATTAGCGTTATCACTTCCACACACTCAATCCCTCTATCTATCTTTCCCCTACTCTCTTTCTTTATTTATTTCTTATTATATTTTTTCTGTGTAGCATGTCCTTTTTCTTCCCTTTCATTGTTTATGATAAAAACGGAATGGTCCATTATTTAGCTGGGGTGATGACACTCATAAAAATAGGAAATTGGCAGATAATCAGAATTTACATTTTTGCATTTCATCTTGGATGATTTGGACTGTCTCATTTTTAAGCAGAGTGTGTTGCAAGATGATAACGGTTGGAAGATTAAAGAACAAGAGTATTGTATATAGATAATGTAATAATACTGATAATTTATTCAACCTGTTTCATAAGATTATTCAAATGAAAAAATTATTTTAGAGTTGCAGAGAAGAAAGAACTGGAAAGGATTTCAAATGATTTTTTGTATCTTTACAATTTTCTTAAATTAACATTTTCTTTCATAGTATCTTTTCATTTTACTTTTCTACTGAAATATATTTTAGATAATAACATAACCAACTTTAAAGATAGCAAAAGTTAAAGTGAACCATTTTTGTTATTGAAGTATGACTGTGACATTTATTATTGAAATATGACTGACATTTATAGACAAATTGGCAGAAATATAACATGGAAACTACAGAAAAAAAGAACAGTGAAGATTCTCTTTAAACTTATATATATATATATATATATATATATATATATATATATTATATATATATATATATATAAAACAACCCAAAAAACTTAAAACATAAAGTTTTCCTGCTATTTCAGAACTTTGTCTCTGCCATGATTTGTCATGAATTCTTTATAAGAATCAAAGTATCTAATATAAAAAAAAAAAGATGTATTCTGCTATGATATGACAACAATTGGAAAGAGAGAGGAAACGCTCATTCTTATTATAAAATAATGCTTGAGAATTTATAAATATATATATATATATATATATATATATATATATATATATTATATATATGTGTGTGTGTGTGTGTGTGTGTGTGTGTGTAAGAATACATGTATGAGTGCATGCATGTTATTGTGATGATATATTTTGGGAAGTTTTATCAGACAAAAGTTGCAAAAGTCTAAGAATCCTGGAAATTCTGAAAGTATTTTAAATAGATTTGTTGTATTTTTGGAGACAAAGTTCTGATTTGGAGAATGTTTTTCACATGAACATTTTTGATTTGTCAAATTAAAGAACTTTGTTATCCGTGGGTGATGGATTTTTTGAAATCATCATCTACTTCACTTCCGTCAATGCTGAGCCAAAATCATAAAGAGTGTGTAATGACAAAAACGAATGACTTAAGAAATCTTTATTCTACTTAGAATAGTTGTTACAGGTATTGTGACATTAAATAGGTTAGTAGTTACTAAAGAGTTCTTCAAAAAGGGAGGTAATCAAAAATAGGGGAGATAACTCTCAAATACTTATTACAGAGTGTCATATTTGTGTTACACATGTCTGAATTTTTTCTTATTTGATTTAAATAAAATATACTGAAATAGACTTTGGTTACCAGTTACATTGAAATTAAAGAAGTATTTTCAGATATTAAACATCCTTTTATTTTTGAAAATTATGAAATATATGAGAAGAATAATGAGAGGCATAAAACATATTGAGAAAATAATAGGTAGGTATGAATATACAGACAATAGTAGGAAGGTATAAAAGATATAGAAAAATTATGAGGAGCTATGAAATTTATGCAGAGAATACTGAAAGCTATAAGATATAGTGAGGAGCTTTGAAAGATGTAGTAAAAATAGTAGGGGTGGTATGAAACATATAGAGAAAATAGTGGGATGGTATGGAACATACAGGCAATAGTAAGAAGAAAAACTAGATGAAACCCCCAAAAAATTTGAGGGGGTATAAAAACTCTATAGAGAAAATAGTGAGGAGTTTGAAAAGATATAGAGAAAACAGTGTGGAGGTTTGAAAAAGGAAAAAAAGAGTAGGTATGTATAAAACATACAGAGAAATTGTTGGGGAGTTATGAAATCTCTATAGTGAATATTGAAAAGCTATAAGATATAGTGAGGAGCAATGAAAGATATTGAAAAAATAGTGGAGATGTATGAAAAATATAGAGAAAATTGTTGGGTAGTTATGAAACCTCTATTGAGAATTGAAAAGCGATAATATATAGTGAGGAGCTATGAAAGATATAGAGAAAATTGAGGGGAGGTATGAAGACTCTATAATGAATACTGAAAAGCTATAAGCTATAATAAGGAGCTATGAAAGAGAAAATAGTGGGGGATGTATGAAACATATAGGTGAAATACTAGGGAGGTATAAAACATACAGAGAAAATAGTGGGGGGATATGAAAAAAATATAGAGAAAATAGTAGAGAGATATGAAAACCCTATATAGAACATTGAAAAGCTATAAGCTATAGTGAGGAGCTATGAAAGATATAGAGAAATAGTGGGAGAGGGGTATGAAACTCTATAGAGAATATTTGAAAAACTATAAGATATAGTGAGGAATCAATGAAAGAGAATGAATATAGTGGAGAGGTATAAAACATATATGTGTGCTATTTCTATATCTTCCACTGTTGAAATCTTTAGACCTGTGTAGTTGAATTGTCAAATTCAGAATTAATTTTTGGTTGGAAAATGTAATTTCCTTTCTGGATTAATTTGTATTATTTGAAATGAAATCTCAGAATTTTAATCTTACAGTTTTCTTTTTCTTAAGTTTCAGATGAAATTAATTTTTTTAGTAAAGTCATTTTGATCATCTTGTGTGTTCACATAGCTGCATATATTTCTCTAATATCTTTGTCCTATAAATGCTGTTACATATACACATAAATATATTACTTCTCTCTTTCCGTTTTCTTTTGCTAACATATGCTTTGTTGTTGTTATATATCACCTAGGAATTGCAAGATTCCAGGTTCAATACCAATCCCCTCCAATTTACTACATGAGTAGTACAGCTTGGTTAATCTGATCTATGCAGTAAAGCGTCTGGGTGCTGGCGGTAGGTGTGTCACTCCACCTCAGCAAAATCTCCCTGTCTAACTGATGGCAAAAAAAATGCAATCAATCTAGAATTGAATCTTTGGTTTTATAAAGTAAGGGTATTTGCCTGCTCATCCCACTTATGAGGGCTGTACACAAGGTCTCGTTTTTACGTGGGCGCATAAAATTGCATTGATCTGGGGGGATGGCCCCCTGGGATCGATGCAATTAATTGTATTTTACCGGTCCAGAGGCCGAAGCACACTGGACCCCAGCCGAGGCTGGGTGGATTAGGTAAGAATCAGAGCATAGTAACTGGAACAGATACTACACTTTGATCCCTCCAAATCCAGAGAAGTAAGTAAAGTTGGTGGAGTGGCCTATTGTCGGTACCAGCCATGAAACCTGCAAGGGAGTCAATCCCTTTTTCGCTAGCACTAGACCAGGAAGATTGTTCTTGCTGAGGTGGAGCACCAGACCTACTATCAGCTCCTCACTTTACAACACAGATCAGATTACCCAACTTGGGCTACTCATGTGGTGAGTTAGTGGGGATTGGTATTGAACCTTGCTATTCCTAGGCGGGTGTTCCACTCACTGAGCTATACTGGCCCCTTGGTCTTATAATGTTCACTAAACATTGTTTTTCATGGGGGAATGACTTCAAAGAAAAGCATTCCTTTGTAATGGTTGCGTAATATAATTAAGGTCTATTAAGGGTAATTAGGGGTTACAAACAACTAATTTTACTAAATGTAAATTATAGGTGAAGAAGAGAGGAATATTTTAGAAAAATATTTTGAAAGGAAAAATCTGGTTGGAATGTATTTTTATTGTTTGGATTCTAATCAACAAAATTCTTATGTTAGAAGAAATTTGGGAAATAGACAATACACAGAAGTAATTTGGTGAATCACATCACAATCAAATCAGCGGAGGGTAGGGATTAACAATAATATAAAATAGGGGACAAGGTGTTCAAATGGTAGTAGGATTGATAATCGAGAAGATAACTTGTTCGTTACAACCAAAAAAAACTCTTTTGGAAAAAAAAAAAAAACACATAGAATAGGAAAAAAGAAATGATGAAAAAAGATATCATTCAAATAGAAAGTAAGAAAGTTTGATCAAAGATTGTTAAATTGCATAAATTATAAATATTTGAATTGAACAACAACTAACTAAGTGTCACTCAATTTGTAAATAAAGCAGCTGTTATATATAGTACTCAGGAATATTCCATACTTGCATGTGATCTCATTCTTGAGTCCAGATTGGCTGTTGGTCTCAGTGTGGTCATTGTGTTTGATAAGTATCCTCCATTCTGCATTATGCAGGTGGCAATGCAGGTTCTGTATTGAGTTCAGCTTGCTTGCTACCTTGTCTGCCAATTCGATAGTAATTTGAATCTCACTACGATGGTGAGTATTGCTTCTACAAGAAGGATAGATTTTATCTAAAGTTGATTAAGGGAAATGAAATTAAATGGCAAGCCATTCGTGGACCAGTTCATGTACCTTGGTAGCAATATCTCGTCTACCTAACATGATGTTAATATATGCAGAGGTAAAGCATAGATTGCTATTAACAGGTTAGTTTTCTATATCAGTTCAGTACTATTGTATAGCTGCACCACCTGGACTTTAATAAAATGAGAGAATTCATTTAAAGTTGAGCAAGGGAAATCAAATCAAATGGTAAGCCTCTGAAAATAGTAGACCAGTTTTACATATCTTGGTAGCAATATCTCATCTACTTAAAGGGATGTCAACATATTCATAGGTAAGGCATAGACTTCTGATATTGACAGATGAGCCAGACACGTTGAGCAGGCTGGAGAAGTAAGAATGAACTCATTAGCAAAATTATCCTATGAACTCCTACGCATGGACACATCAGTGTTGGGCGACCAGCAAATCTACATTTATCAGCTCTGTACAGACACTGGATGTTGTGTAGAGGGCTGGTGGAGATGGAATGAGAGAGAAATTCAAGAGATCCATACTGTTAGCATGTTTTGATGATGATGATGATGATGATGATGATGATGAAAACAAAAATGGTAATGGAGTGAAGAGTTATATAGATAAAAGCAGGAGGTACTTGTTGTAATGGTTACTGTCATTGGAAATAGACTCAGCAATATGAGTTCAAATCCAGGACAAGGCTGTTTGCATTTCACATAGTGCTAATACCCTTGACAAATGTATGGAATCCATCTATTCTTTTACCTCTGGGTAAATAGTAGGGCAGACTGGGCTCTTTAATCTTGCAACCAGCCCAAGAGAAGTAAACCTCTGAATGCAAACCTATTAAACTCCACATAATAAATTGATCTTGTGTTGCATCCTACTCATGCTGAGGGGTTGGTATGTATATATATATATATATATATATATATACCAAGTGTGTTGGTAAATCCTCACGGTGAGAAAAAAACCTAGCAAATAGTTTGATTGTAAAAATATACTACCAAACATCAAAAAAATTATTTTGGAAAAAAGAAAAGACCAAGATAGTCGTACCAACAAAAAATAATCTATTGGTACAGTATTTGGCCAAAAGAAAAAACAATTTATATGTATATATATGTATATAAGATATATATATATTCATATAACCGCTAGGAGAATAAGCTAATAAGTAAAAAGTGCTCAATACCTAAGTAGAGCAAATAATAAAGATAAGAGTCAGATCTTAGCCCTGAAGAGCATTAAGCGAAACTAATAGTAGGTTCGCCTGACTCATTAGATTTATCTTTATATATATATATATATATATATATATATATATATGGTAAGTGGCACTTTTTCACAGAACACGGCCATTTCTACAAGGAGCTTGTGAGTATGCAAATGGCTCAGAAGTTCAGCTTTACTTTTGCCTGTCCTGCTGCATAAATGGTATGTGAAACCCCTGACTTTCAGTTGTACCAACACATGTTTTTCCCATGGGTGGCTGCCACCCTGGGACTGCACATGACTGAGAAGACTTGCCCTCGACAGGCATGCACTGCCAAATATACGCTCAGGCTTAAATGTAGAAAATGTGTCCAGGACATCTGACGTGTGCCACTTCTGCAGAGCCATGCTTCAGAATGGAGTGCTTGAACCGTCTTGCCTCAAATCTCATACAGTTATCATTGACAAGTCTCCTCCAAAACTGATCAATTTGTAGCTGTCCTCTCCTAGTCCAGTTGGTATATATATATATATATATATATATGATAAGTTGTAAACAAAGTTTGTTTAGAATGGCTTTTTGCCGATAATTTTTGGGAGAATAAGTGCTTAATTGGAGTACATTTATAGGTATTCCCGCCTAATTCATTATTAATTATTAATTTTCAAAATTAGGTCCGACTCCAATTAAGCACTTATTCTCCCAAAAATTATCGGCAAAAAGCCATTCTAAAAAACTTTGTTTACAACTTATCATATCGTCGTGTAATAAAAGTCACTAGAAGAGGAATATTAACCTCTCTAAACAAATCATAAATCTAAGAGGTCCGTTTAGTTTAGAGTTTGGATCGGCCTGTCAGCTTGGGCAGTCCGGTTTCAAATCACGCACAGGGCGGTCTTCCGATCTATAGCTCTGCTGATGAGGCCTAATAGGCCGAAATGTACATACAGAGATTGATTTTTCTCGATTTGTTTAGCCATACATTTAATAGGTATTCCCGCCTAATTCATTATTAATTAATTAATTTTCAAAATTAGGTCCGACTCCAATTAAGCACTTAATATATATATATATATATATATATATATATATATATATATATCGAGTAGGAATTTTTATAAACTCGCTTTTATAACACTCGCCTTTAAAAAAAAGTTATATATATATATATATATATATATATATATATATATATATGAAACCATGGTAGACCCTTAATTTTTACTCAAATATTATTATTATTATTATTATCATTACTGCTGTATGTTTTTAATATATTGCGATTATTTACTGATGCCACTGCAATGGAAAAGTTAAAGTGGCAATTGGATACGATATATATATATATATATATATATATATATATATATATATATATATAGTAATAATCTTCTCCCAACTATGCTGCACTCTGCTCACCAACAATCAAAATCTATCTCGAAATGCCTCGTCCACCCATCGCAAGAGCCAAAATGCTACAGCCAGCTTTTTTTCAAAGTCGTCGTACGTAATCGTTTGACGCTGCCTCTAGCCGTCGCCGTATGCTTATATGCACACCCGATCTCGAGAGAATTTGCATACGTGCAATCCCATTCTCGCTGGTTTGAGATCGCCCATCGTTAAATATAGTGCTTACAGCAGCCATATTTCTTTCCCGCGATGACCCTGCAAGCCAGACTCGTCCACGCACACTTTGAGTTTCGAGGTATGTTATTTTCATTACATCCACAATATATATATATGAAGAAGACATACCTTAACCACCGAAAACTTGGTAGAGAGAAAAACTTTATTCAACAACTATAGATGATTTATCTTTTATGAAATATAGTGAGCAATTTTTGGATTAACTACTAATGCTACTACAGTGAAAACGTGGAGTAGCATTTGAAGAATATATATATATATATATATATATATATATATATATTATATATTATAATATATATATGTATGTATATATATATATTTATATGTATATATGTGTGTGTGTGTGTGTGTAGAATAAAAGCATTTACAAAAGAAGAGGGGAGTGATGAAAAGGTAGAAAAAGAGACATGGATATTTTTGCTTCATTGACTAAAAATTTCCTGATTTGAAAAATGACTAATGATTCCCAACTGAGACGACTTCCGTTTCCAGAACAAGTAACTTAATTTTGGCTAAAAGTCAATTTCGTACTCAACTGACCCCTTGAACCCCTTACACATACCAATCCATTCACTAATAAGCATTTACCAACTAAAGATAATGAAATTAAACATAAAACGCAAACACTTTTTAGCCAATTTCATCACTTACATATTTTCTTTGAAGTATTGCTACACTAGTTAAACATTTAATTACACTGAAATTAAATTCAGCAAGACAACAAAAAGGTGGAAGATTCATGCAAAAGATGATAGACAAAAATAACAAAAGATTTCTCTAATGTGAAAAGAAAAAAAAAAGAAGGAAGAAATTGATCTCATAGTTTGGATGTCTGCTACAAAGAGACTGGTTGAATGAAGATGAGAAGATGAGAAGAAGATAAAGGAATGAAATGAAGAGGAGGAGAAATGTAAAGAGGAAAGAAGAGAGAAAAGAAGAAAAATTAAGAAAAAAGGAAGGAATCAAGTTAGGCAAAAAAAAAAAACAAACAACAAAAACAAAAGTCTATGTTATTGAAGGAAAGAGTTAAAAGTAAGAAAGGGCAAATCTATAAAGAAAGATGGTGGAAAAGGCTGATGAAAGGAAGCTGCAAATTTATACAAAATGTAAGAAAAGAAAAGGTGGAGAGATGAACGAGGTAAGGCAGAGGAGATGTGAACAAGGGAAGGTGGAGGAGAGATGAATGAGAAAAAGTAGAGGAGAGATGAATCAGGTATGGTGGAGGAGAGATGAATGAGGGAAGGCAGAGGAGAGAAATGAGGGAATATGGAGGAGAGATGAACAAGGAAGGTGGAGGAGAAATGAACGAGGTATGGTGGAGGAGAGAGAAATGAGGGAATGTGGAGGAGAGATGAATGAGAGAAGGTGGAGAGAGATGATGAGGGAAGGTAGGGAGAGATGAACAAGGGAAGGTGGAGGAGAAATGAACGAGGTATGGTGGAGGAGAATGAATGAGTATGGTGGAGGAGAGACAAATGAGAAGGCAGAGGAGAGAGAAAGAGGGAATGTGGAGGAAGATGATGAGGGAAGGTGGAGAGAGAGAAATGAGGGAATGTGGAGAGAGATGAACGAGGAGGTGGAGGTAGACGAACGAGGAAGTGCGGATGACGAACGAGGAAGGTGGAGGAGAGATGAATGAAGAAGGTGGAGGAGGATGAATGAGGAGGTGGAGGATAGACGAACGAGGG
>CM042137.1:34111694-34180209 GCA_023376005.1 Doryteuthis pealeii | reverse complement strand
GCGGAGGATTTTATTAATTTTCATCCTTGAAACTTAAGAAAAAGAAACTGGTAAGATTTAAAATTTCTTGAGATTTCATTTCAATAATACAAATTAATCCCGAAAGGAATTACATTTTCGCAACGCAAAAATTAATTCTGAATTTGACAATCTCAACACACAGGTCTAAAGATTTCACAGTTGGAAGAATATAGAAATAGCACACATTATGTTTTTATACCTCTCCACTATATTCCTTCTCTTTCATTGATTCCTCACTATATCTTAATAGTTTTTTCAATATCTCTATAGAGGTTTCATACCCTCTTCCCATTATTCTCTATATTTTCTAGTCCTCACTATAAGTTATAGCTTTTCAATGTTGCTATATAGGGTTTTCCCCAATAAAAAATTTCCCTCTACTATTTTCTCTATATTTTTTTTTCATATCCCCCCACTTTTTTCTTGTATTTTTATACCTCTGTATTTCACCTTATGTTTTCTACATCCCCACTATTTCTCTTTATAGCTCCTTATTATAGCTTATAGCTTTTCAGTATTCATTATAGAGTCTTCATACCTCCTCAATTTTCTCTATATCTTTCATAGCTCCTCACTATATATTATCGCTTTTCAATTCTAATAGAGGTTTCATAACTACCCAACAATTTTCTCTATATTTTTCATACATCTTCACTATTTTTTCAATATCTTTCATTGCTCCTCACTATACTCTTTAGCTTTTCAATATTCACTATAGAGATTTTCATACTCCAACCCAATTTTCTCTGTATGTTTTTATACATACCTACTTTTTTTTTCCTTTTTTCAAACCTCCACACTTTTTTCTCTATATCTTTCAAACTCCTCACTATTTTCTCTATAGAGTTTTTATACCCCCCTCAAATTTTTTGGGGGGTTTCATCTAGTTTTTCTTCTTACTATTGCCTGTATGTTTCCATACCATCGACTATTTTCTCTATATGTTTTCATACCACCCCTACTATTTTTACTAATCTTTCAAAAGTCTCACTATATCTTATAGCTTTTCAGTATTCTCTGCATAAATTTCATAGGCTCCTCATAATTTTTTCTATATTTTTTATACTTCCTACTATTGTTGTATATTTCATACCTACCTATTATTTTCTCAATATGGTTTATGCCTCTATTTATTCTTTCTCATATATTTCATAATTTTCAAAAATAAAAGGATGTTTAATATTTGAAAATTATCTTCTTTAATTTCAATGTAACTGGTAACCAAAGTTATTTCAGTAATATTTTATTTAAATCAAATAAGAAAAAAATTCAGACATGTGTAACACAATATGACACTCTGTAATAAGTATTTGAGAGTTATCTCCCCTATTTTTGATTACCTCCTTTTGAAGAACTCTTTAGTAACTACTAACCTTTTAATGTCACAATACTGTAACAACTATTCTAAGTAGAATAAAGATTTCTTAAGTTTCGTTTTTTGTCATTACACACTCTTTATGATTTTTGGCTCAGCATTGACGGAAGTGAAGTAGATGATGATTTTCAAAAATCCATCACCCACGGGGATAACAAAGTTTTTAATTTGACAAATCAAAAATGTTCATGTGAAAACATTCTCCAAATCAGAACTTTGTCTCCAAAAATACAACAAATCTATTTAAAATACTTTCAGAATTCCAGGATTCTTAGACTTTTGCAACTTTTGTCTGATAAAACTTCCCAAAATATATCTATCACAATAACATGCATGCACTCATACATGTATTCTTACACACACACACACACACACACACACACACAATATATATATATATATTATACTATAATATATATATATATTATATATATTATAAATTCTCAAGCATTATTTTATAATAGAATGAGCGTTTCCTCTCTTTTCCATTGTTGTCATATCATAGGCAGAATTACATCTTTTTTTTTTATATTAGATACTTTGATTCTTATAAAGAATTCATGACAAATCATGGCAGAGACAAAGTTCTGAAATAGCAGGAAAACTTTATGTTTTAAGTTTTTTTGGGTTGTCTTTATATATATATATATATATATATATATATATATATATATATATATATATATATAAGTTTAAAGAGAATCTTCACTGTTCTTTTTTTCTGTAGTTTCCATGTTATATTTCTGCCAATTTGTCTATAAATGTCAGTCATATTTCAATAATAAATGTCACAGTCATACTTCAATAACAAAAAATGGTTCACTTTAACTTTTGCTATCTTTAAAGTTGGTTATGTTATTATCTAAAAATATATTTCAGTAGAAAAGTAAAATGAAAAGATACTATGAAAGAAAATGTTAATTTAAGAAAATTGTAAAAGATAAAAAAAATCATTTGAAATCCTTTCCAGTTCTTTCTTCTCTGCAACTCTAAATAATTTTTTTCATTTGAATAATCTTATGAAACAGGTTGAATAAATTATCAGTATTATTACACTTATCTATATACAATACTCTTGTTCTTTAATCTTCCAACCGTTATCATCTTGCAACACACTCTGCTTAAAAATGAGACAGTCCAAATCATCCAAGATGAAATGCAAAAATGTAAATTCTGATTATCTGCCAATTTCCTATTTTTATGAGTGTCATCACCCCAGCTAAATAATGGACCATTCCGTTTTTATCATAAACAATGAAAGGGAAGAAAAAGGACATGCTACACAGAAAAAATATAATAAGAAATAAATAAAGAAAGAGAGTAGGGGAAAGATAGATAGAGGGATTGAGTGTGTGGAAGTGATAACGCTAATCTGTTTCAATCGTACATGATAAAAAAAAGGAAACAAAGAAAAAAATACTATGCTCTTTTCATATTAAACTATTTGTAATAGCTCTTAAGTAAACATATCAAACGTTGTAATAATTAAATCATCATACTGTGGTATATCCACATGTCTTGATAGTAATATATAATTCTAGGCGTAAACCTAGGGAACAAAATTTTGATCTAGGACAAAGTGCATAGATGCTTTAATTCTTAACAGAAATGCTGATACATACTTTAATAATTCTGTAATTTTTTATGGGTATTATGCAAATTTTGATAATGAAATGAAACAAATACTTATACAGTTTTATCTCATTATCCAGAGAGTATCATCTTTTGTTTACTGTATCTCAAAATATAAAACAATCTTGCTCAGAGGTGGGTTTTTTTTAAATTATTATTGGCATTAAAAATAAAATTCCAATTCTGTAGTTAGATTCTCCAATGGAAGAAAAATTTCCTGCGGAATTTTCTTTGGAACTTCTCTTCAATTCAAAATAGACAAATTTCCACTAATTTTATCTTATGTCTCTGATTAAATTTTCCTCACCAAATAGAAATTTGATTGATAAAATATTGTATTTCATACGGTTTCATACCACTCCTTTCAATGGTGTATAATTATATAAGATAAATACAAGAGATATAAAAAGATAGATAAATACATACTTATATATTTATCAGATATTGGTGCATCTGTGTGTGTGTGTGTGTGTCTGTGTGTGCATGCATGCATGCATGTGTGTGTGTGTGTGTAAACACCACTCTACATCATCATCTTGCAACACCCGCTGGTTAAAAATTAGACCATCCAAATCATCCAAAATGAAATGCAAAAGTGTAAATCCTGATTATGTGATGTTGCTTATCCGCCGAATTCTTATTTTCTCATGAGTGTCATCACTTCAGCTAAATTATGGATCATTTCATTTTTATTATAAAGGAAGGGAAGAAAAAAGGACATGCTACACAGAAAAAATATAAGAAAGAAAAAGAGTATGGGAAAAATCGAGAGAGAAAGAGAGAGGTGTGTGGGGTAATGCTCAATATATCAGCAGTGAAGTAACTTTTAGAGAGAAAGATATAGCTTGTAATACCTTCAGTGGTAGGCAAATATTTCAGAGTCGAGCAACATGGAATAATTAGGCATAAGTTTGTCTACTCTACTGTTCTTTGAAAACCTTTGTTTTTTATAGGACTCCCTAGGATCAAAATCGGTCTTTTTTTTAAACATTTTTTTTAGGTGGGAATGCTTCTGATTGGTTGAAAATTATCATTTTTAATATTTTTATTTTTAATATTTCTACCTGCACTGATCTTATGTGCAGACTTCTTATTTTCGTCATTTTATTTCTGCTTTCAAAGCATCAACTTCCGGCTCACCACAATTCTATTATGCAAATGAATGTATGTGTAGCATAATGGCGCGCCCTACCTGGGAACACCATATTTGTGGCCTTGTGCCAGACACAGAGAAACCTTAATAGGATGTAGCTTGATTCTCAGACCTTACAGGAGTGGGCAAGCAAGAGAATAGTGTAATTCTCATTATCACCTTGAGTCAGTTTGTTAGCCAGGAAGTCTAGGATTTCGCTACGTTACAAATGGTCTTTTCTTAATGTTAACCATTGAATTTATAATATTTGCTTTTTTTTCACTTATGAAATCTGAGCAATGTCACCTGATGATGGTGAGAAAGAGGTCAGATATGGATTGTATGTATTTACCCAACCCCTCTGTCATGAACAGACCACTTTAGGTTTGAATTCAGAGTTTACCGTCTCCTAGACTGGTTGCCTTACAAGGCTAAAGAACTCAGTCTACCCTAAGATTTACCTATAGCTGGGGAGAGTAGAACAGATGGATGCATGCCTTTCTTGATTGTTAAGTAGAGGCACATGGTCTAACGGTTAAAGTTAGAGGAAATAGACTTCAAATCCTGGACAAAGCTACAGTTCACATAGCGCTAATACTCTTGGGAAAGATATGAATCCAACTAATCCTCCTCCAGCTATGGGTAAATAGTAGGGCAGTCTGGGCTCTTTAACCTTGGTTAGGCAACCAGTGTAGGATAAGGAAAACTCTGAATTGAAACCTGTTGAACTCCGCCTGGGGTGGTCACAACTAGAATAGGCTCAGTCCTAATTAGTGATCTATTTAAAAAAATGAAAAAAAAATGAAAAAAGTCTTATCCAAGATTTTAACTCAGGTTGTAGATTTCATTTGAATGAACACTCTCCAGATCTCCAGAACTGGAGCCTCATAATCAGATGCAATTTAATGTAATTCTCAGGACACTTTTTTTGGGGGGAAGGAGGTCTCACCCCTCTTTGGTTAGCATCCTTCCGTCTACAGAAGACGATGGCGTAGTTTATTTTTTCTATTTTTTCTTTTTACTGCATAGCCTGGGTGGGATGTTTTGGAGGATGTGCTGTTGCTCAAGCAGCATATACTACCTCTCCACTCTGCCGCTGTTGTCCAAAGGAAAGGATAAGGACCTACGCAGTTTGGCAACAGCAGTGTCGCAGGAGTTGCTGTGTAGCACTGAAATTCAGTGTTATTCCACCTTAAGGACTCTGGCTCCGGATTTGTTTTTGGGGTTAACTCCCCTAATAAAGTATTTAAGACATAGATAAAAAGTTGATACTCTCCAGTCAGCAAATAATGCAAGTCTAGCATGCTAAACACTATACCACAACAGGATGCCCATGAATACCCAACTTGTTCACCATGGCTAGGATGTGACACAAGGTCACAAGGGTGGAGCATTTAGCAAGGATCAAACTCACTATACAGTAGTAACAGGATCTGCAAGACTAGCTTGCTAATCATTAAACCATGATGGGACATTTTTTTTACTGTATGTTATAAAATTCCATCATTAAATGTTTGTTTTTGTTTAAATAACTATGGTTAGGTTTGGTTTGTTTAATGGCACATCAACCTTGTGGGTTGTTTAATGCCAAAACTGTTAGACTGTGAAATAAAAGTTGATACTCAAGGTTATTTTACAAGTGTATTTTGTAGACAGTTTCATGGATGTATTTCATATCTGATTCAAAATTTTCAGTATCTTTTTATTTCTCTCATGAAGGATGAAATGTTAGTTTTCTCAAACAGATTCCTCATATTATTTACATTGATATATTTCTTTCTGATTGGAGCAAAACCTCCACACTCTATGAGGAAATGTTTGACAGTGCAGGGTGTTTGACAAGTCCCACACCATAGTAGATTCTTCTGCTTGAGCATAAAAAAGTGTGTAAGCTAATGGGAAGCCAAGCCAGTATAACTTCTTCCTCTTGGGATTTTCTATATCCCTGCTTCCATTCTCCTATTGTTGTAGCATTGCAGGGTCTATTTGAAAGGAGTGATGATGTGTTAATAGGAATCATAATATACTTATCTTCTTCTTATCCTGTTCTCTTGGCTGGCATAGGAATAGCTGTGTACAGACTATGAGGAATAATATACAGATAAACAAATCAAAGTAACAAGGGAAAAGTAACCTTAACCAAGTTTATTAACATGTAAAACACAACTAGACACAACAATATAACGAGTACTTTAAGGCAGTACTTACAGTTATTTATCTCCCTCGCTGAGGGGGTGCTCAGGTGGTGTAGCTGGCTATGCTCCCTCACTGAGGGTTTTCTTCAGTCAGGGTTGACTGAGTGGCGAGAGCCTGATTCTACGAGGCTTACTCATCATGGCCGAAACCAGTTAAGAGAAAGTTCTTACCACCTGACAAGGGGTGTTCCCTGGCCACACGAGAGTTATAGCCCCTACACTGGGATCTGGTTGTTGGTCTGGATGGCATTCTCACACACAGTCAAGAACAACTTGTAATTTGCTTGAGGATATCTTGTCTTGTGGCATTCATAGTTTTTAATAACAACACAAGACATTCTTGTTTTTTCTAATGATCATTTTTTTATCCACAAATAAAAATGCCCTGGGAAACAGAAATGCATCTTGCGTCTCTTCTCTTCCACAGCTTAGTCCAGACTGATCTCTCATCCTTCTATCTTTCTCTTTCTCTCTTGCCTTGTCCTAACCAATAAGAAATCGACACCTAGTTACTTATCACTACACATAACTTCTTGAATTTTTGTTTTTTTCCACTTCATTATATTACACTGTTTGGCTTAATTCATAATAATTTATTCGCTGTTTGACTAGTCCAATGTTGTTGCTATTTTTGCTTGATAAATAATTAGCAATAAATATTGGGAGAAGTTCCTCTTGCCATAATTATTAATCTATTTTTATTAACAGTGTTTTGAACAATATATAATTCAACCTTCCTCATTGTCTGAACTTCTAACAAGAGCCTTTGCAATTATTCTACAAGTTATTCAGAGCAGTATCTTCATCCTTGTTGTTTTTATCATTATATTCTTCAGTATTCATCTACTGATTCCCTTTTAGAATGGGCTGCAAACGGTTCAAACAAAATCAGCAAGATAATTTATGGCACTATATTTGTCCAATGTCTGAAAATTCAAGTAACTGAGGATCCATCTAAATAGATGATAGTGTCAAAACTCCAATGGATTTTAGTTGCTCAAAGCTTTCTTTGCTGAATGCTAACTGATTTAAGAACTGTCTTCTTTATCGCTATTCTTTCATGATAATTTGACGTAATGAAAACACTCTACTGCATTTCTTGGATTGATTTAAATGCACTTCTACCACATGTGCAGCGTTGAAATGGGATTTCTTCTTTTCTTCTATCTCAATTTCTAATCTAATCACACAAAGACACCATTTTTATGGCTCAGGTCAACCTGAATCAGATCCAATGGGCTTTCTTTTGGGTTTTTTTTTCTCTCTCTTTCATTAGTGAATTTTATTTTCATGCAGATGACAGCATAACATTGAATTCTAAATTTCAATGTTCCTAGCCAACCTGTTGAGTCTCATTGGGTCCCCATTGTTAAAGGGATCCATGATGATATTAATGCTTCTATTTAGAAAGGAGTGAAGGGTTATCATTTACCTTATATAGTAGCTGTCCATGATATTGATGCTTCTATTTAGAAAGGAGTGAAGGATTTTAAGTAACGTTTCATAGTGAACAGCTGTCCATGATGATATCGATGCTTCTATTTAGAAAGGAATGAAGGATTCTAATTAGCATCATAGTGGACAGCTGTCCATGATGATATTGATGCTTCTATTTAGAAAGGAGTGAAAGATTCTAATTAGCATTTTATATATAACTGCTGTCCGTGATGATATTAATGTTTCTATTTAGAAAGGATTGAATGATTTTAATTAATGTTTCATAGTGAACAGGTGTCCATGATGATATTAATGCTTCTGTTTAGAAAGGAGTGAAGGATTCTAATTAGTATTTCATAGTTAACAGCAATTGTTAACAGGGAGATTTGCTAAGTGGAGCACCACACCTACTGTTAGATCTACACCTACTGTTAGAACCAGGACACTTGTGATTATTTGGTGGGTGTTCTACCAACTGAGATAAACTGCTCCCTATATATGTATACTTGTCATTATCTCTCTCTCTATATATATATATATACACACACACACATATATATATATATATATATGATTAGCATGTATTTTCATCTATTTTATATATATATCTGTATTATCTATATATCTATAAATATATATACATATATATATATATATATATATATATATATATATATATATATGATGAGTATGTATATTTATCTATCATATATATATATATATATATATATATATATATATATATATATATATATACATTTATTAACGAAAAAAATTCAGATGATTCAGAAGCATGAAAAAATATGATGAATATTATCCTCTTAATCTGTTTTATTTACCAATATTTTGAGGTTTCATTTATTTCATGCATCTAAAACAACCAAAAAATTTTCCATGATATATATATATATATATATATATATATATATATATATATATATATATAGGTAGATAGATAAATAAATGTGCTCATCATACATATTGACAAAGAAATATATGTGAACCCCATAAAAAATCATATATGTATATATATATATATATTTTTGTTTATAATATATATATAAAAATAATATAAAAATTGTTTATATATATATATATATATATATATATATATATATTTTGGGATTTTAGGTATTGATATTTTCTTGATTTGTTTAGCCTTACATTTGAACATATATGCCCGCCTAAATTCATTAATTATTAACTAATTAATTTTCAAAATTAGGTATGACTTCAATTAAGCACATATACTCCAAAAATTGTCGGCTAAAAAAGCCATATCAAATAGACACATTGTTTATTTACTCACTCTCATATATAATATATATATATATATATATATATATATATATATATATATTTACAAAAGAAAATGACTCATCTAGGGAAAGAAAAAAAGCAAAACAAACTGTGTCTATGATAGCAGAGATCATATAAAGGTCAATTGAAGACACTTGAATTCGAGAAAATAATTTTCATTCAAGAAATGCATATGTTATGGCACCTGATCAATATAGGTCGCTTCTTTTATAGAATATCAACTCTTTTTAAAACTTTTCTTCAAACGATGACCTAAGGAAGAAACTATTGGAAAACAATCAAAAATATAAATAACACAAAATAAATACCCCTATTCATCTTATCATTTTTGTTCATTTATATATATATATATATATATATATATATATATTTAAAAGAAAGGAAATGAATCCGATGGTATGAGTATAGATAAAAGGATATGAAAACAACACAATATGCTGTTAAAGAGAAAAGATTTTATATCATATTCATAACTAATATTGAACAATATTTCGATTTATAAAAATCATCCTCAGAGCTTGTTAATACTCCAGCCTTATCAATAGCGGAGACGAAAATAATATGAATTTAAAACGAAAACATTGATGTTGCAAAAAAGTTATGTGGAAGTTTAAAATATAAGCAACCGCCAACGCTTTTCTCGGTCAGTGACAGTCATGTATCTCTTATTGTAACAGTTTTTGAAAAAAGAAGACATATTCCAAACACGATGATATCATCTATCATCGAGTTTCTAGGATTCAACAAAAATTGAGAAAATATTTTTATATATATATATATATATATATATATATATATATTAATGTATGAGTAGTGGCTTACTGGTAGGTACGGGTATGATCGTTGGGAGCGCACAGTATCCAGGGGTTAAGACCGTGAAAAAACAAATACAAAGTGCTCAATACAATGTAGAGCCAAATTTATTTAAGATTGTACCCGTACCTAAGGTTACTTATATCCATTTCATTATAATATATATATATATATATATATATATATATATATATGTATTGTGAGTTTTGTGTGTGTGTTTTTGTGTCTGTGTCTGTGTCTGTATGTGTGGTGTGTGCGTGTGTGTGTGTGTGTGTAATCGTTATTATTGATGTTGTGATCATTATTATCAATATCTCAATGTTCCTTTACAGGCAAATCTCTAATCTCTATGCAAATATCATGAGTAATAAAGAGCAACTAATAGAGAAAATCTTTCCCTTTCAAGATTAATCAAGAACTTTCTACCGTTCTTCTTCTTCTTCTTCTTCTTCTTCTTCTTCTTCTTCTTCTTCTGATGTCTTTCTTTCTTTCTTTCTTTCACCGATTGAAGAATTCACCCAAACGTATTTTCTTTTTTTCTTTTTTCTTCTTTCTTCATCCTTTCTTCATCCTCTGTCCCTTCCAATCTTTCCCTTCATCTATTCATTTCCTTCCTTCCTTTCAACAAAACTTCTAAGACGTGACTCTTTGATTTTCTTCTCTGATGTTTAGGACATTTCACTTTATCACTCATTCCTTGGAATGATATCCCTGTTTTTAATGTCACACCATCTTGAATTTTCTTTTATAGATAGCTAGACAGACAGACAGACTGATGAGTGACCAGGGCAGCTGAGACATTTTGCACTTAGATTTATCTGCACACTCTCCCCTCTCCAGCCCAATTTTGAATTAACTACAGATACAGCCAAAAAGTTCTCTTCCTATTCTTCAATTCCATTTCCTCTTATAAAAGTAAAGTAAGTGTTATACAGGGTGTCCCAGAAGTTACACACCATTCTGGTTTTCAAGAATACATCTTTGTTGATTTCAAATCACTATTATTGAGAATAATTATAATAAATGCTCAAATTGAGAGATAGAAAATTAATTGTGTCAATTACTATCTATGAATATGTTTTTGAAATAACTAAAGATGTTGTTTTTCAAAACCTGGATAATACATGACTTCTAGTACACCCTGTATACCCTACCTATGAACATTAATGGGTATGTCCCAATCCTCATAAATACAGAAGTATTATGCCGACTGAGGAGTCTTATATGACTAGCCTTGGTTTACCTTCTTCCATGCCGTTGGCAAGTATTGTATTTGTTAATGTTATAAAGATTCCATTTCATTTCCAACCTCTGTCTTGGTTATTTCTAATTTAGTAACATTTGTTAGGTTACAACAGTAAGTAAAGTTTGCGGAGTGTCCTTTCATCGGTATCAGTGAGGGTATCTATACTCTTTTCGATACTGTTTAACCAGGGAAATTGTTTGTTTTTTTTGTTTTTTTTTTTAGGTGGAGCTCCACACCTACTGTCAGCTCCCTACTTTACTGCATAGATCAGACTACCCAATCTGTGCTACGTATGTGCTGAGTTGGTGAGAACCGGTACCGAACCTGGAATATTGTGATTCCAAGGCAGTTGCTATACCAAATGAGCTAAATCAGTGGATCAAGCAAAATAGGATTACCAATATAAGTTTCCTGATGATAATGCTAAAAATATTGTATTATTCAATTATCTGTATATATATAAATATCAAATTTATATATATATATATATATATATATGTTTTAAGCTTTTCGCCTAGAGAATAAGCTAGATGGGACTTGCCCGAAAATGCTGCATGCAATATTAAACAGGACATGGAAACAACACCCCACAAGAACACAACTGTATGGCCACCTGCCCCATATCACACATATCATCCGTGTGAGGCGAACAAGACGCACTGGGCACTGCTGGAGAAGCAAGGATGAACTCATAAGTGACGTTCTCCTGTGGAAGCCATCACATGGGCAGGCCAGAGTGGGTTGCCCAGCAAAAACATACATAGATCAACTCTGCACGGATGCTGGATGCTGTGCAGAGGATCTCCCAGGAACAATGAGTGATAGGGAGGGATGGCGAGAGATTGTCATGGATATCATGCTGACAGCATGACAGGATGATGATGATATGTTTTAAAACTATCTATACAATATATATAAGTACGATAACATGAACATAAACTCAATGGCAACTGGTTACTAGTTTTTCATGCAATTTCAATTGAATATATATATATATATATATATATATATATATATATTATATATTTATACGAAGTAGACAAACCTTTGAGTATATGTGTGACATTTTTCGGGATATGTTCTAATTGAATCATTCCTTTGTGCTATTGTTAGCTTTTATATAACAACAAGAATTTACGATGATATTCAGTGAGCTCACAGCGTCCTAACTCTTACTCTGAGTTTTAATTCTATTGCCTTCTGATTCTACGATCATTTAGGTCAAATGCTGTCACTCATCTCAAAGGCCATCAGCTACTGACATAAATTTCTATACTAAAAAAGATATTATCCATATTATGTAATATATATATATATATATATATTTCACACAAAGGGGCTACTGAAAAGTATCCCAAAGGTAACGTCTCCAAACTATTTCTAAATCACAGAAATTGTTATTGTTTTTTGTCAATGATATTTACATCATTTTAATATTTACATCATTTTAAAGTTTGTGTTTTTTGTGGGGTTGGGGGGTGGCAACAAAACTTGAGAAACAATGTACCAATTGTGTTAAACTGCAGAATGAATGTGAGGTTTTGTTTTTTCTGACAATATCTTAGCAGATCGGTTTTATGACAATGGGAAAAAACATGATAAATTGGAAATAAACATGGTAAACATGGTGAAATATGCAGGGAGACGCTGAAAATTGGGAGAAAATTAGGGAAGAAAATTGCAGAAAGCATGGAACAAAATCGAGAAAAGATTAAAAAAATCATTACCAAAAAAAAAAAATGTATATATATATATATATATATATATATATATATATATATATTATAATAGGAGAGATAACTCATGGCAAATGAAATCATTATTTTACATGTAAGATTAATCCACCTTCTCTTTTTTTTTCTCCTTCTTGTTTACAAAAATAATCTCAGTTTATTACTTTCCAATTCTTAGACTTCTCTAAGACCAGAGATTAAAATGCAATGATGGAATATATTATTTTGATTTAGTTGTCAGGATCCAGAAGGTAGGAATTCTTAAAGTCACCTCAGTGAAACCAAAATTTGCCAAAGCACCATCAATCAAAGCTTATGCATGAGTCGTCCTCTGAAAGCAAACCACCGATTCAGCTTTCATATAAAATGACCCATCATAAATATTTCAAGCGGTCTTGGAGTGGATGACAAGTGTCTGAAAATATGAAAATCAAAATGCCATTCTACCAACCTTTCTGTCAATATGGAGGGAAATTTATAACTCATGAAATGGATATCTACATTTAAATGCCAATGATACAGACGTATATAAGATGTAACAAATTTCACTGGCTCACAAAAGGATTTTAAATATTTGGTTGGTTGGTTGGATTTGTTGCACATCAAACCTTGTTGGGTTATTTTATGCCAAAGTCATTTTGTTTTACTCCTTCTTGATGGGTACTTTTCCAGATGATAATGCTAAAAATATTGTATTCATGGGTATTTTTTTCTTTCTATCTATAATTGTTCACTTGTAAATTCTAATTGATTGATTGATTTTAATGGCATGTCAACCTGCCAAGAGTAATTTTATACCTGGAGACTAAGAGTATTAAGAATTCTGGGGTATGGTGGTTATCGTCCTTTGTCTCCGAGCCTCTGTTTCAAACCAACCAATCATGAGCCAGCATACTTTGGCGGCAAATCCGAATAAGCAAACTCATGTCTCTTCTGATTCAGCACTCACCGGAGACAGACCTAAATTAGGGTCGCTCCTATTCTTCAACAGACAACCAGAATCGGAGTCGGACGCAAGCAGAAGTCCATCATATCCAAATGGAACAGAAGGCCATAGCAAAAGCTTCGATAATAC
Organism: Doryteuthis pealeii; assembly: GCA_023376005.1. NCBI lineage: Eukaryota > Metazoa > Mollusca > Cephalopoda > Myopsida > Loliginidae > Doryteuthis > Doryteuthis pealeii. The sequence continues at coordinate 34,166,230 of CM042137.1, read as the reverse complement.
CTATCCCAGGATAAACCAGTTAAGTGACAAATATATTATTTGTGCAAACGAAACTGAATCAGAAGAGACATGAGTTTGCTTATTCGGCTTTGCCGCCAAAATATGCTGGCTCATGATTGGCTGGTTTGAAACAGAGGCTCGCAGACAAAGGACGATAACCACCATACCCCAGAATTCTTAATAAGAGATCCCATTTATTGAACATTCATTTCCGATTTCCGAGATTCTCTCCTTTGGCCATAGATAATTAGTATGGTAGTGTGGGTAAGCTTGGTAAGAACAACCAGTCTAAGAGAACAAAATCTCTGAATACAAATCCCTAACATCATGGCATGATAATTTGCTTTGGTGAAGTAAGCCAAATACATGAACCACAGTTGGAATTCCTAAGACAGTCAAATCTTGTGTTCAATGGATATCATTAGGTATTATTTATCACCAAACTCTACAACTAAAAATATGAATATGTAAAAGTAAGTAAAGTAAAATACAGTCAGCGGAGTTGCCAATTATCGATACTAGTTGGACAGTGGAAAAGTCTATTTCCTTTTCACTTGCTCTAGACCAAGGAGATTGTTTTTGCATCTGAGGTGGAGTACCAAACTTACTATCAGCTCCCCACTTTACCGTACAGATCCAAGCTGTGTTACACATGCGCTGAGTTGGGGAGGGCCATTATCGAACATAGAAATTTGTGGTTCTTCAGAGATGCTCTAATGACTGAGCTAAACTGGCCTCATACTAGTTCAAAAATAAATACATGTCTGATATATGAACATCAGTATCATGAAGAGAAGAGGCCTTCTATATGACTTAGCCCCTGCCTTTGCCAATGTAGGAGTTATTTTCGTATTTGCCTGGGGAGTTGTCTGCCCGTTTAGTGTCACTGGTTCCTGCTAGGGGCCTGGTGTATTTAAGTGGCTGATTTGAACTTCTCTTCCTCTTTTCTCTTTCCTCGCTACGAGACCACATGGGTTAGACACGGCCTACCCCTTTCTCGTTGGGGCTTTGGCTCTTAACACTGGCCACTCACTGCTAGTAAGTCTCTTATACGATATATGACTATCCTTTAGTCATGTATCCGTAACTACGTTTTTATGTACATTTAGGTATCTCTTTGATACCTAAATATCTTGTATTTTACCATTCATGAATGTGTCATTATCTCTACTCTTGTATATGTATCTATGTACTTTATGTATCTCGTCATATATCCATGTGCTGTATACCTATTAAATGTTTTGCCCCTCAACCTTTGTCGGAGTTTGTTTGCGTTGCAACGAGTTATGACTTTGTCATAATCCTTGAATCTTACACCAAGATCCTTGTGCAAATCTATAGTCTTATGAGACTGATGAATGCTAAATTCATTTCTGTTTTCCCAAGTTTTAATGATGACCTCTATTTTTGGGGGTTTTAATGATTTTATGTTGGTTTAAGGTTGTTGGTGCATATTCATTTGGTTGTCACTAATTTCTTTTTTTTAAAAACCCCTTACATTTGTGGTTCTACCTTTTTGTGGTTATCAAGCTGAAATTAAAGGGAAGAAAATGAAGAGACAAAGATAAAAGGTAGTTTTAGGTTTCAGGCTTTATTCGTGGGTCATATCTACCTCATGGAGAGGAAATTTCTTCCTGTCCAGTAATAGTGTCTGATACCAGTTAAGGCTTGAGTTCAAATGGTTGATGGATTTTTTTGATGGTAGGAGGTGGGTCCTTTTTCCTGCGTATGCTCAGAGGGTTTTTCCTGTCTGAGGGCTCATGGGAGATTGCTGGTTTTTTTTTCATTCTTTTCATTTTATTTTGTTTTAATTTCATATCTCTGGCAAATCAGACTCCAAGTGATTTGTTCAGGTAGAAGAGTAAAATGATATGGTTTACTACAAGTGATGGGATTGTCTGATATAAATATATGTATATGTATATACATATATATATATTATATATATATATATATACATTATGGAGACATATGATGTAATGGTTAGAGTCATAGGAAATCGACTATACATTTTTGAGAAACTTGCCAAGTGTGTTGAGAAGTGAAATGAAAACATTCAGATATGTCATATTTTGTAGGAACATCAGTATCATTATATAGATTGTTTCTTGGCCAAGCAGTATGTGAAAGGGGTACAAAATAGCAAAAGTCTTACTTACTTAAGTGTAGATAAGATAGCCATGTGGCTTTAGCATTCCCTGACAGAGGTCAGAGACAATGTCTCTACTGTTCAAAGAACAGAGGCAAAAAGAGGTCAAGAATGGGTTTTTTAAATTGTCATGCGACCTCCTACAGAGGCCCCTCTCGGATAAGGGAGATAATTATGCATTGTATTTCTACAATGGAAAAGATTAACTGCTGAACATCTGTCTTCTGCATTGACAGATGCTGAAAATATAACATTTAAGGAATTAGCTCTCATTCCTCAAATAACATTGGCTCCATCAAATAGCAATCTATTTTTTCTAAATCAGAAAGAACAATTTGCCATTAAACCTTCATATGTTAATCACAAACTTGAATATTTCAGGACACAAAAAATAATTTAAAATCTATTTTGTTAAATATAGTCATGTGATTTTGATTAATCTAAGAGTGAAAAATTTAGGACAGAAATAGAATTGCAAATTATTCAAATAATTGTAAATAAGGCTGATACAAACTGAAAATAACATTGGAAGAATTTATCAAAATCTAATATTTAATCCATTAACTGCAGATGGTTTCTTTCCCTCCAATGTGCCCCCCCCCTCTCTCTCTCTCTCTCATACACTCTCTCTTTCTCTCTCTCTCTATCTATCTGTCTGTCTTTCCCTCTCTATCTATTTCTATCTCTCTCTGTTTAACCCCCCTCTCTCTCTCACTCTCTCTCTCTATCTCTCTATCTGTCTTTTCCTCTTTATTTATCTCTCTCTCTGTTTTAACTCCCCCCTCTCTCTCATTATCTTCAATTCTCTCTCTCTCTCTCTCTCTCTCTCTCTCTCTCTCTCTCTCTCAATCTATTTTTAACTCTCTCCCTCTCTTTTTAATTCTCAGTCTCACTTTTTAACTCTCTCTCACTCTTTTTAACTCTCTCTCTCTCTCTCTCTCTCTCTCTCTCTCTCTCTCTCAAAAATTTCAAACACTTTTAAGTAATTTTCTAGCATTGCATCATCTATTCTGAAAAGGAAAAAATACCATGGCAAAAAGTCCTTCAAAGATTTTCTACCTGAACCCTGAATAACTCGTTTTTCTTTGAACCAGTTCATGATAAAAAAAAGTTCTGACTCAAATAAGTTTATTACTGAAGAACAAAGCTAGTGAACCTTACAGTAATTCTTATGATATCTTTCAATTAATCAAACTGGAAATAAGTAAACCATTAGCTGACTTAATAAATCTTTCATTTGAATTGGGTGTCCATCCGGACAAACTCAAAATAGCAAAATTAATTCCTATTTTCAAAATCGCTCATGGTTACTTGTCAGTAACTATTGACAATTCTCATTGCTATCTAACATCAATAAAATTTTCAAAAAAGTTGTAGCTAAAAGAGCTTCCAGATTTTTTGAACAACACAACTGCATTATAAAAAATTAACGAACAGGTTTAACAGAAACAGAGAGAAAAGCGGGATTATGACGTTAAGGAACGAGAGATACAATGATATGAAATGCAACAGGTTTTAATACAAATATGCACATTAAAAGGGTACAACAAAGAGTAGAACGTTCATAGTTTTGGTCGGACAAGCAATCCGAGGTTTAGTAAGAGTTCATTTAAAGTTAACAGCACCATAGTAGTTATAGCCGTAATATTAGTTTAGTTCACAGCTTCGTAAGGTCTTAGCCATAGTTATTAGTTTAGGGTGTGTTTGGGTTGTTTTTGTTACAGCACCGTTCGAGGTTGTGGGTTTGTTTGGGTTGCAAAAAGTTTATTCCTGCTAACAGCCTTCGGCTGTAATGGTATCAATAGACGAAGCTTGTCTGAAGTTGCATTTACCTCGTCGGCTCCCTTAGTTGTTTATCCTGGTGATTAAAGGTAATTACTATCAGCCTTCAAGGGTCAAAAGATAGTAGTCTCTCAAAGTCCAGAAGCAGGTTATAGATGAAGTGCGTCTTGGGTTTTCTTCAATCCGTATGCCTAATTCATAGAAAAAGAGGTGCCTAAGCACTTACCTTAAGTAGCGGGGTGGCCGAAGCAGCAGTCACCCTCAGAAGGGGTACAACTAAAAAGAGGAAGAATAGCCAATGTCATGGGCTTTTTTAAAGTTCACCACGTGACTACAAATGTTAGGGTACGCTGCTGCTGCTGTGTGTCGGTGACACTCGACCACTGTCCCCTAGGGGCCCAGGAAGACCGAAGTAATAATATAATAAAATTTCAATAGCATATATGAACTACAGTTTGGGTTGAGGGAGAAGCATTCAACAACACACACTGCAATCAACATAACTGAAAAAATTAGAAAGGTTCTTGATAAAAACTTGAAAGCTTGCATAATATTTGTTGATCTACAAAAGGCTTTTGACACAGTTAATCATGAAATCCTATTTGCCAAGATTAATTGCTATGGAATAAGAGGATACTAACCTTTGGTTTAAACCCTATCTCACAAACTGTCTACAGTATGTCTCAATATTTGGTTTTGACTCAGATCATAATGAAATACACTTGTAGGGTGTTGTGAGTTGTGTTCAATAATATAAGGAATGACGAATAAAAATATGACACAGTTTAAGTAGAAAACACAGAGAAATGATAAAACAAATGCATATAATTATAAAATAACAAATAAATTTATTCAGAGAATAAATTTGCAATAATATGTGAAATGTTCAAAAGGAATAGTGTAGATATGATATGTGTAATGTAAAATTGAAAAGTTCTTGTGTTAAGTTTGGAAAAGTTCATTTAGATGTGGGCAGAAATGAGAATCAAGTTTTGTATACACGACCTGCTGAAACGGATTCCTGATGTTGAATGCGGTGGTACGAGTGAATGGTAATAGTAGTAATTGTGTTGAGTTGGTCGTATTCTATCTGGCAGCGAGACGGGATTCGTGTGTTTGTTTGTGGTTGTCGGATGTGTCCGGTTTGAACGTGAGAGGAAGTCTGTCTAATTGTTGATTTCATTTTCGTCTTTTATGATACTTGATCGGATCAAAAAGTAATTAACATTTTGGCGCAAACGCAGTGGAAAGCAGTACTAACCTAGCCAATCGATTCTGATTTCTGTGTAAACATTTGTTTTAATCACTTTTCCTTAAATTTAGGAAAAGGATTGTGTTCGTGTGTTTGCTTTAATCTCTTTTCCTTAAGTTTGGGAAAAGGATTGTGTTGTGTGTTTGTTTTAATTTCTTTTCCTTAAGTTTGGGAAAAGGATTGTGTTGTGTGTTTGTTTTAATTTCTTTCCCTTAAGTTTGGGAAAAGAAATGTGTACGTGTATTTATTTAAAAATATAGAATTGTATTCTATACACTACAGGGTTCCTCAAGGATCGGTCTTAGGACTATTACTTTTCTTGCTTTACATAAACGACCTTCACAATAGCCTACTCTTTTCAAATATGGACCACTTTGCTGATGATGCAAACCTTTTACAGATTAATAGCAGCTATTAAAAAAAATTCAAAAGCAACTTAACATTGATTTAAAACAATTATACAAATGGCTGTTGGCTAACAAAATATCTTTAAATGAAGCTAAAATAGAAATGATCATCTAAAAAAACAACAACAATGCAACAGTCAACTGGAATTTTAACATCAGAATAAATGTTACAAAAATTTACCCTCAACAATCTCTCAAATATTTAGGTGTTTATCTTGCTGAAAAACTTACTGGAAAAGCTCATTGTATTGCAAAAATGCTGGCCAAGGCTCTGCACTATCTTCCTGAAAAAGAACTCCTTGGTGTTTACTATTCACTATTACACCTTACATATGCATGTCAAACTTGGATTCAACGGAGGTCCGCAAACTTCTACAGCATTGGAGTACAACAAAACAATGCCATACGTATTCTCTCCTTTTCAGATTTCCATGCCCATGCTGAACCTTTGTACAAACATCATAAAAGCCTTAAAATAAAAAAAATCATGTCTACATAACGAATTGTTTTTTTGTTTGGTGTGACATTGTTTATATTGTGTAATATGTGAAAATAAACCATTATCTTCTTCTTCTTCTTCTTCTTCTTCTTCTTCTTCTTCTTCTCTCTCTCTCTCTCTCTCTCTCTCTCTCTCTCTCTCTCTCTTAACCCTCTCTATCACATTCTTTTTAACTCTCTCTCACTTTATATATACATATATATATATATATATATGTGTGTGTGTGTGTGTGTGTGTGTGTGTGTTATAAATTATGAACAACAGAACAGACATATAAACACTGATAAAAATTTAGTTTAAATTGTTGTTGAGTCCATTTGGGATAAGAATTTCAAGACATAACATCCATCTATCTTCATAAAGGTTTTAGAATTGAAGTGCTTTTTGATAATCTTTTTTACAATCTTTTCTATTACAGTGAATTTAGCATTTCTGTCAAAGTCATAGTCTATTAGGCATAAATGTTATTGTGCTGGAAGGAGAGAGGGAAATTGTGTGTATGGAAGAGAAAGAAGAAGCAAGTATGAGTTTGTGTCTGTTTGTGTGTATATAAGAATGAGAAAGGGAGAGAGAAAGACAGTGTGTGTGTCTATATGTGTGTGTGTCTGTGAACATGTGTATGCATGTACTTGTTTTATACTTAGTGTTTGCATGTTTAACAATGTATGTGTTTATACAGGGAACAGCAGAATGATCCCTCAAGCTCATCGCTGCTTAACTTCAAGTAGAAATTAATGCTTTCAATGTGACTTGACCACAAAGCAAAGAGATTAAGTTGAAAAAATTAATGTGTTCTGTTAAATAAGTGCTTTTTTTAAACATTAGAATACAAATGTATACACACACATGTAATAACATGTAGGTGTGGGTACATGTGTGTATGCATGTGTATTAATGTAAATCAAACTTGCAATGAGAGATGTATATTAGGGTAGGTCGATTTTTCATTTTTTAAAAACATCAAATTTCATGAAACACCAAAAGTTATGTATTGGTCTATTAAGTACTGATGGACTCTCCCGTCGATTTCGACATATGAGTGTTCATACAATGAACATCCACAAAGTGATTTGTTTATAGTGGTGAAGGCTTGTGTTGGACCATCCACACTTTTTGGCACGGTCGATAGGAAAGAATTGGTGCATCAAGGGTTGCCACAAACCCAATCAACGACCGACATCAGGAATTTTGAATTCAGAGTTATCCCTCTCCTAGACTGGTTACCTACCCAAGGCTGAAGAGCCCAGTTGGCCCTACTATTTAACCCATAGCTGGAGGGAGAATATATGGAGAAGCATGGGCTAGTGGTTAGAGTCGTGGAAAAGGGACTCATCGATTCGAGGTCAATTTCTAGACAAAGCTGTTGGCATTTCACATAGCGTTAATACCCTTGGGAAAGGTATGAATCCATATATTCTCTATTAAGTACTGATACTAGAAATTAGATTCTACTGATTTTTGAGAAAATAGTATCAAAGAATGTAAGCAAAAATGCATTGAAAAATCATCGGTTTTGCAACATTTAGCCAAAAAATTGATTAGAAAATCAAATAATTTTTAAACCAGGAAATGCTGCCATTTTATTTTATCAAAATGAAATTAAATGACGAAATTATAACTAAAGTACAAATTAAAAATATACCCCTCACCATTATTGCAAAACCTGGGATTTTTCAGTGCATTTTTGTCTATGATATGTCATTTCCTCAAAAATTAGTTCAAGTTCAAATTTTAGTATCAGTACTTAATAGATAAATACACAACTTTTGATGCCTCGTGTAATTTGATATTTAAAAAAAGGGAAAAATCATCCTACCCTAATGTGCATCTCTCACTACAGATGTTATATTAAAGTTTGTTTGATTTATAATTGAAATGACATCAATCTATGGCTGACCCCCCCCCTCTTCTCAAACATACAAGCTGACTATTAATGAAAATGACTGATTATCTTATTCTACCAGTTCAAATTGTAGGAATAGCTGTGTACAGACTATGAGGAATAATATACAAGTACACAAATCAAAGTAACAAGAGAAAAGCACACATACCTTTAACCAAGTTTATTAACATGTAAAACAAAGCCGATACCAGTTAAGAAACAGTTCTTCCAACCTGACAAGGGACATTACTCTCCCTACTTCCAGTCCCCTGGACACAGGAGAGTTCTAGCCCTTACAGTATCTAAATAATATAGTATATAAATAATTTCTTTGTCTTTTGTTTTTTTTCAAACCTAAAAAACTTATGTTATTTTTGAGTCTGAAACTTTTATTACCCATCTATCCATCAATCTATATCAGTCTTTTGGTATCTACCTATCCGTGTTAGTCACTATCTATCTTTCTATGTTAGTCACTGGGTATCTATCTGTCTGTTGGTATTGTAGGAATATCTGTATTCAGACTACAAGGAATAATATACAAGTCCATAAATCAAAATAACAAGGGAAAAGCACACGTACATTTAACCAATTTTATTAACATGTAAAAACACAACTAGACACAACAATATAATGAGTACATGAAGGCAGTACTTATAGTTATTCATCTCCCTCGCTGAAGGGGTGCTCAGGTGGTGTAGCTGGCTATGTTCCCTCACTGAGGGATTTTCTTCAGTCTCAGTTGACTGAGTGATGAGAGCCCGATTCATATGAGGATTACTCCTCAGGGGCGAAACCAGTTAAAAGAAAGTTCTTACCCTCGACAAGAGACATTGATGTTATATTAAAGTTTGTTTGATTTATAATTGAAATCACATCAATCGATGGCTGACTTTTCTGTACTTATACATACAGACCATCTGAAGACCTGTGGTATAATGGTTAGAGTCATAGGAAATGGACTTGTCAATGCGAGTTAAAATCCTGAACGAGACTGATTTCATTTCCCATAGTGCTAATTCCCTTGGGAAAGATATGCATCCAACTACTCTTCCTCCAGCTATGGGTAAATAATAGGGCAGACTGGGCTCTTTAATCTTAATATATATATATGTATGTATATATATATATATATATATATATATATCACAAGTATTATATATTTAGAAGATCACATAGGTGAGAAACTCTCAGTAACCAGGTATTGCTGCCATGTCCCCGCTACCTTAATTCAAATATAAATGGTCTATCAATGATACTGAGCACTGTCAAGGATATTGAGCACTGTCTGTTTGGAAATATAGCATCCATATTATCTACAATATATATATATATATAGTAGGGCAGACTGGGCTCTTTAACATTGGTTTGGCTACCAGTCTAGAAAAACTCTGAATTTCAACCTGTTAAACTTTTTTAATTGACCTTTTGTCACATCTTCCTCATGTGGATGTCTTGGTGTATGTATGTATGTATGTATACATATATATTTCTTTTTTTTTGGGGGGGGGGAATATGTGCTTAATTGAAGTCATACCTAATTTTTGAAAATTAATCAGTTGATAATTAATGAATTAGGCAAATGTATCTGTTCAAATGTAAAGTGTAAACAAATCAAGAAAATGTCTATCTCTGTATGTACATTTTGCCATATTATGCCTCATCAGCAGAGTTATAGACAGGAAACTGCTCTGTGTGTGATTCGAACCCTAAATGCCAGGCTGACAGGTGGGGATTCTAACCATTACACTAGCTGGTTTTCCCAGACTTCTCGTTTGTTTTGAACTGAGATATACTACAATTTTGGTGACTTACTGCACGACAGTATGGAAGTAAACAAACAATATGTTTGAGATGGCGATAGCCGACAATTTTTGGGAGAATATGTGCTTAATTGAAGTCATTCCTAATTTTTGAAAATTAATCAGTTGATAATTAATGAATTAGGCGAGTGTATTTGTTCAAATGTAAAGTTGTTACTAACAACCAATCAGATGCGCAGTGCTTTGTATTTAAATGGGATAGAGTTCTACAACCGTCAAAAAAATTTAAAAATTTGTCTGACCTCACATAGCGTCTATTGTTGGTGGTTATACCAGAGTTTGATCACCTCTGATAGGCTCAGCAGGGTGAGGGAAGTCTGATGTTGGAAGACCCAAAACTTCCCAATGAACCCTGCGGATTACATCACTGACGACAACCACCAGCACCCCAAATGTAGGAGCGTATATTTAAAGTTAAACAGATCTATTTGAGCCATAAATGGGAACCCCAACAGGTACTACCACTCCAAGTCAGAGTGAATATGGGAGTAATGTCAATAAAGGGATCTGATGAGAGTGGAACTACCTAGAGCTCCAGAACTGGAGCCATACCATCAGATGAAGTTTAGTCATACCCAGGATACCCCTTTTGGGGTGATCTTACCCCTCTGAAGAGGACACTTTCAACATATTCAAAGCCTTGTATGTATTTACCTAAACCCTCTTCAAAAGGACATGACACCCATCTAAGTACAAAGCAGACTCACTGCTTGTTAACTTAGATTATCTCACTGGTTTGTTTGTTTGCTTGTTTTGTTTTACAGCATATCAATGTTAGTGGGTCATTTAATGTCGGCAAAGTTTTGAAAGATTTGAAGCGATAGTTTGGTAGAAACATTTTTTAACTAAATATTTTTTTTATCAACAGATATTTTCTATCTAACCCATACATAGAACCCTAATAGGTACTACAACTCCGGGTCAGAGTGGACCTGGGAGCAATGGGGATGAAGGGGTACTCCACATTCCCCAGACCTCCAGAACTGGAACTTCATTATCAGATAGAGCTTAACGTCATACCAAGGACATGAAGACCCTAAGCCACTGCCTTCTAGCACACATATGATAAAAAGGGTTGGGACTTGCTATAAGAGCAGTAGGGTTGGGACAATCATATAGATGCTAGGGCTTGACGTGACCAGCCGATTGATTGGAGGGGCCTCTCTGACCACCCATCTAGCTAAAGTAAGGTCCAAAGTGGAGTTTTGTATGTCATGGACAGCTCAGCAACCAGGATTCCGTCATTAAGCATCATGAGTCACCACCCACAGCCAACAGGTAGCTCCCATAGGAAGGGGGGTCTTACCCTTCTGTAGAGGTGCAGTTGGTGTATTCTAAAACTACAGCTGACTACAGTTGATCTCAGTGGCACCTGAGACTAAACTGCAAGTCAACTGCAATGTAATTCTTACCCAGCATAGGTGGGTAGTTCAACAAGTGTAGATATATTTCAGTAGAAGAGAAAGAACTGATGATGTAAATAATAATGATGATGATGATGACGATGGTGGTGGTGCCAGAGATGCTTGGATCATATCCTCCTATGAGAAATTGGCTGATTCATTCATGAGCACACAATTTTGTCACATTCAATAAGAATCATGTGATATCACCCAATTTACTTTGGGGAAAGAAGAAGAGAAAAAATTACTCAGTATGGTTCAATTCCCAATAAAAACAGGTGCCATTCAAGGAAGAAATAGTTCAGAATTTTCTTTTTAATTCGGATGGAAGAATTATTTGCTTTTTCCGAACACATTTTTATACATTAACAGCTGTTACTCACTTGTACTTCCCATGTGTCTCCATAATTGGCTGAACATATTCTCTGATAATGATAACAAAGTCCTTTTTTAACAATCAAGACAAAGGAGGTTGGTGGGGGTTATATGTAAATACCAACAGGATTCTAATGACAAAACTTTATAATCACTGGGGTGAGTCAAAAGTTTGTTGTTTCTTTAGTTTTTGTTGTTGTTTATCTTTTAGTAATGGGATAAAAATGAATAAATAACTTTTCATATTAAACAAGAAATTTTCTCTTTCATTGTTACAATTTTATGGGCCATCCTTTAGGCTCCAAGCAAGATTGCTTGTCCAGCGGAAATCCTTGATAAAGAATCCTTTGGTTCTCTTTAGTATTGTAAGTTCCTCGTCAATGGTTGCAAATGAACTATGGAAAGTGTCAGTGTTTAAGTAGTCCATCAGCTACGCATTATGGCTGTTGATTGGTGGAGGAATAGACAGCGTAACCCCGACTAGTCTATAAATTTAGGTGGTGTATTGCAGGACACCTTATATAACAAAATAATCCGACAAGAACAAAATATATTAACCTTAGTAAAGAATCCTTTAATTGTTGTTCTCAGTATTGCAAGTCTTTCGTCATTGATTGCAAATGAACGTCTCTCAGTATCAGTGATTAAGTAGTCAACCAGCCATGCATTAGGGCTGTTGATTGGCTGAGGTTTAAACCACATGACTTTGCCTAGTCTATACATTTAAGTGGTGTATTGTAGCACAACTTATATATCTAAATATTCCAACTTTTGTTGTCTTAGTATAGCATTTATTTTAAGACTAACAGCAACAAATAAGACATAGTTCTATTCTAACAGTTTATTTTACAACAAAACAATGACAAACAACAGAGTGTATAGAGTCTAGCTTGAGAGACTTACCGGTGTGATGGAGAGGAACTTGAGATATCTGGTATCTTCTGTTTTAGTCAATTCTCAGAGATAATTTCTGGTTTTGCTGCCCCCTGGAACTGGTCGGAAATTCTATCTGAGCCTGGTGGCAAAACTTCTGGGCACACCATATGATTGCTATGTCCAATCACAGAAAGACCCTCCATCACTTAACTCCACACACAGAAAGAAACATATTTTATTAACCAAGCACTTTCTTTGTATGCTTTATGCCCTGATACCTTGAAAGTAAGCAATATTCCAAATAAGAGTTAAAATCCAGTGATAAAATCTTGATATCACACTGATATTACTTATATTATTTATCCCTTTGGATAAAAGAGGTTACCATCAACAAGCAAATACAATGTATATATATATATATATATATATATATAAAATCTAATGTATATAATGTAGACAAATATATTGTAAAAATACATATACAAATACATAGGTATTGCACTTCACTTAAATAAAAATTTTGCTCACCTAATATGGAACAGACATGAACGTAGAATTTGTTACACCTTCTGCCAATCATGTTTATCCTAGAATTTATAGAAAGAGCGAGTGGCAACTGTATCATTATGTAACAATAAACTGAGATCCTTTGCATAAATTATCAATAACATAGAGGCCAGTTTAGCTCAGTCAGTAAAGCACCCGTCTAGGAATCGCAAGGTTCCAGGTTCAATACCAGTCCCCACCAACTCAGCACATGAGTAGCATGGGTAATCTGATCTCTGCGGTAAAGTGAGGAACTGACGGTAGGTGTGGCCCTCTGCCTCAGCAAAAAAAATCTCCCTTGTCTAGTGCTAGCAAAAAAAGAGATAGACTCCCTTGCTGTTCGGTTGATACTGACAATAGGCTACTCTGCCAACTTAAACTTTATTATCAATAGCTATTACATTATGATTTATACGCCCCAAAATTATATTATAATGTATATATCACATAGTGATTAAAATGACTAATACTAGGTGAGTCAAAATTTTTGCACTATTTTGGTATGAGCTAGTTTGTGGCATATATACAAAATTGAAGAAGTTCAAGCCATGTAAGGTAACTTTTGTGGTTGGTAGTACCATGGTAGTTGCTTCACTGACCCTGTTTCAACTGCACATTGGCCATACAAGACTAACACACTCTTTTATGCTCAAGCAGGAGGATCAACCACAGTGCAGGACATGTCAAACATCCTGAACTGTTAAACATTTCTTCATTGAGTGTGGAGCATTCATTCCGATCAGAAAGAAATATTTCAGTGCAAATAATATGAGGGATGTGTTTGAGAATACTAATACAGATGACATTTTGTCCTTCTTGAGAGAAATAAAGGACCATATAAACTTTAAGCACCTCATCTGCAATCTTGATTCATAAGGACATGTTATTCATTTACACCATCAAAACAGACGATTAGGGTTAGGGGTTAGGGTTATAATTTTTTTTTTAAACTCTAAAAATCGTCTGTTAATCAACCGGATTTTGACGGTGTAAATGAAAAACATTTTCTTATGGATCGAGAACAAAGATGGGGTGCGTAAAGGTTATATGGTTCAAAATAAAAATATACCAAAAATTATTAATCAGATATAAAATATATCCATTTAACTATTTACAAAAATAAAATACACCTGTAAAAGAAACTTGGTACCAACTTTTATCTCACATTAATAGTTTTTGGCATTATATAATCCACAGGATTTATATAGGGTTAAATGAAATAAAGCAAACCAATTGAAGTTAATTAAGAACTTGAAACACAGAAACTTTTATCAAAATGTCTTGTTTCAACATTAAATGACTTGAAAAGGGTTGATATACTGTAAAAGACGTGTGTTTTGAAAGCTACACAAATAAATATGCAGCATAGTTTAATTTTGGAACTTATGCTTTACGAATTTGAACTTGGACATAATGCCACGGAAGAAACCAAAAACATTTGCTGTGGAAAAGATGAAGATGCAGTTGATTACAATAAAGTAACCAGATGGTTCAAGAAATTTTGCTTAGGTCACAAAAACCTCAACAATCAAGCAAGGTCAGGTAGGCCTAAAATTGCAGATACTAAGGTTGTACTTGAAGCCATAGAGGCATATCCTGCAAGTAGCACTTGGAGAGTATCAGGTGAGCTTGGCATCTAACAATCCAGTGTGGTTCTCTTTTATAACCTTAGCAAAAGCATCCATAGCTTTTGAATTACTAAAATATTGCAAAACCTTTGGCTCACCCAAGTAGTTGTTCAACTTCTGCATTTCTTTTTGTATCATACAATAACAAATCTCAGTAAATGTTGAAGGGGGGGCCCTCAAGGAATCATGCAGCCCCCAGGCCCACAAATTAGTAAATATTCCCCCCCCCGATCAAGAAATATTCATTGAATTATCTGTATCACTCTGAAGAATGATAAATAACTTTTCATATTAAACAAAGAAATTTTCTCTTTGATTTCTTTCTTTGTTTTATGCCCTAATACCTAGAAAGAAAAAATATTTCAAATAAGAGTTAAAATCCTGTGATAAAATCTTGATATCACACTGATATCACTATTATTGAGATATCCCTAATGGCAAAAGATGTCATCATCAACAATCATATATAATGTGTTTATATATATATATATATATATATATATATATTTATAACATATAAAATGTAAATATATGTGTATAAGTACACAGGTAGTGCACTTCACTTTAATGACAATTTTGCATACCTAATGTGGAACAGGTATAAACATAAAATTTGCTGTAAATACACCCATTTGTCTTTATACTCGAATTTATAGAATGAGTGAGGTAGATGTTGTAACCAAAATCTTAATTATGTAGCAGACCCAAAATAAGTAAACCTCTTATATGTATATATATATTATATATAATATATATATATTATTCCTGCCATTTTTTTGGGTTACAGTATTTTGATGCTGTAGAACTTGTTAATAAATAATACTTAATGATATCTACTTTGTATAATGTTCCACAAAAATAATAAAATCCTGGTATCTTTGGTTTGGAAGAAAATCAATTTTTAATGTACATTCTTATTAATAGGCAATGTTACATAATGGATAGGCATAGCCTATCAAATCTATAAGTGTAGTATAGAATTTGATATTAACCTAAACTTGAAAATAACATTGAAAATTACTGTGAATTTTAATTGATAAGTCTTAACCCAGAATCATCCAAAGCAGGCCACTGATTGGCTTCGAGGGTCATGTGATCAGATGAGTCTGAGAAAATGGGATTAGAGTTAGAGTTAAGCTTGTTCCCATCAGGGCCAGATGTGTCTATTCATTTGTGCTGCTATTGATTCTCCCCTGCATTGTATTCGGGAAATGAATAAAAATGTGTACAGAAAAATATGTCTCCATGTTCCTGAATAAAACAAGGACAGAAAATGCAAGCTAGAACCAGAGAAATATTCAACCTGATACGAGAGAGAAGAATCTTGACAGTGAAAAAACACAGGATCTGATAGTAGCAGACGTAAGAAGTAGTATGCAACACCAATACTGTATATCTATACTAGTATTTTAAAAAAAAGTAAGTAAAGACGTCAGGGCGGCCTAATGTCAGTATCAGACAGACAGCGAGGGAGTCTATCCCCTTTTCACTAGCGCTAAACCAAGGAGATTATTTTAGGATCTGAGGTGGAGTGCCACACCTACCATCAGTTCCTCACTTTATCGCACAGATCCCTGTGCTACTCATATGCTGAGTTGGCGAGGGCCGGTATCAAACCAAGAACCTTGTGATTCCTAGCCGAACACTCTACCAATTGAACTAAACCAATCTTGCCCGTCTTAATACCCCCCACACACACATTATCTAAAGGTGGCATCAGTCATGTTGGTAAATTGACTAAAAACAAAAAAACTTTCAAATCATTCAAGATCAAATGCAAAAAATGTACATCCTGATTAGTTGGTGTTGCATATCTGCCGAATTCTTATGTCATCACCTCAGCTGAATAATGGACCATTCTGTTTTTATTATAAAGAAAAAAGGGAAGAAAAAGGACATGCTACACAGAAAAATATAATATGAAAGAAAGAAAGAGAAGTGTGGAAAGAGAGAGAGAGGGTGTGAGCATGGAAGCGATAATGCTAATCTGTTTCAATCGAACATAATGAATAATGAAAAGTTGAAAAGAAGGGAAAAAAAGAAAAAATAGAGTGGGAGAGAATTAAATCAAGATTATTATACTTTTTACATATTGAACTATTTAGCAATAGCTCTTAAGTAAACATATCAAACGTTGTAATAATTAAATTAATATGTGGTATATCCACAGGTTCTGCTAGTCAAGATTTTTTAATACTTTTTATATATTGAACTATTTAGCAATAGTTCTTAAGTAAACATATCAAACGTTGCAATAATTGAATTATCATACTGTGGTATATCCTGCTTGTCAAGATTATTATACTTTTTACATATTGAACTATTAAGCAATAGCTCTTGAGTAAACATATCAAATGTTGTAATAATTAAATTATCATACTGTGGTATATCCATTGGTCCTGCAAATTTTACTTTATAGCTAGAGGAGGAAAATATAGATCTGCATATTTCTTAATATTTATTGCAAAATAAGCACAAACAGCATTAACTGGAATTTGAACCCTGCCTTACTGTTTCATTGTCTATGTCACAACAGCTCCAATACTTCCATGTATTCTAAATGAAATGAAAATCCTGTCTGATTTATTAAAAAGCAATCACTTTTCGTCTGATGAAAGAAGAGAGGTCTCTGAAAGAGAAACTGATATTTTTCCACAAAAATTTATTGATGGATAATAATGTAATGTACTCTGCGCACACAGATTTAATACCATTTTTATGTTCATTTCTAACACGAACGTAGGCATTAGTTAGATTTTTTTTGTTGTTGTTTTGTCTTTTCTAGGTTTGCAGCCAATTTTCCTTGGCAGTTTAGAATTGTGGGGCTAATCTATAAAGCCATTTGGCCAAGCCATTGCACATCCACCATCGAAAATTAACCCACAAATGATGACCCTCTCGAGGTAACTCACTCAGTCATTTGTCCGATTGCCCAGGGTCTCTTCTAGGTTTTACCTTTTTTTTTTTCTTTTTTTTTTTTTTCCAGACACCCACTCCTTCTTCCTGGTTGTTCTGGCAGTCATTTTGAAATAAATCAGCAGATAAAATTTAAGCTGTCAACCAATTCCCTTTCTTGTTCAAGTCCAATTCATTGACGTGAAGTGAAAGTGATAAAGGAAAGAGACAGAGAAAGAAAGAAAGAAAGAAAGAAAGAAAGGGAAATAAATAAATAAGTTTCTGGAAAAGAAAAGGAAAATGTCTAAAAATAGAACAAGAGAAGAATCGCTGAAAATACCGATCTCATGGTGTGACGTAAAATTCTGTTGGGGTATGCAACCAACATTAAGAAACCCTCTCTGTTGCAATGCAGTCAGTTGCAACACTTAACTTATTCTTCAAAGGGCAGATTCCTGTTAATGTGCATATCACCTGCACATATACTGAGTGTTTTAGAAATTTGATATTGTGAGTGTGATATTTCAATATATGATATACAAAGTGTTTCTTTGATATCTTTTGTGATATACAAAGTGTTTCTGATATAAAATGATATATATCTTTTGTGATATACAAAGTGTTTCAGAAAATTTGATATTGTGATATACAAAGTGTTTCAGAAAATTGTGATATACAAAGTGTTTCAGAAAATTTGATATTTTGTGATATACAAAGTGTTTCAGAAAATTTGATATTTCAGAAAATTTGATATCTTTTGTGATATACAAATTTGATATCTTTTGTGATATACAAAGTGTTTCAGAAAATTTGATATCACTTGTGATATACAAAGTGTTTCAGAAATTTGATATCATTTTGTAATCTAATAAATTGACTAATTCTGGTTCAAATGATCTCAAATTTTAGCAGCATGTGTTGAAACAACTTGAAATTCTGTTCTTTCTTTTTTTTCTTTTTTTCCTAAGTATAGAAATACTATTCACAAGTAAAGAAAAGGGATTTATTTATCAAACATAGGCTGTTCAAATTTGAGATCCCTTCAACGAAAATTGGTCAAATTATAAGATTACAAAATTATATCAATTTTTCTGAAGTACCCAGTATATCTTAATGATATGAAATTCTTTTAAACAGACTGTATATACATATTGTCATAAGAACATTTCTATGAATATATGATTATCCTATAACTGTGTATATGGCCTGATGGAGAGGACAACTGCAAACGAGGCTATTGAAAAAAATGTTGATCTAGCTTGCTCATGTTATTTGATCTCATTCAATCCACCAATATGTCTGTAATTCTCTTTGAGGGTTGATGATTGTACATAAAATTGGATGAGAAGGTAAAAAAATTTTACGACTCCATTATTCCATGCTCATGTTTAGATTTTCATAACTATGATAGATGCAAAGGACTTACAGAATCAGTTGGCTAGTCCCATCAAGCCCTAGCACCTATATGATTGTCCCAACCCTATTGCCTTGATGGCAAAACCCCAAACCTTTTCATCATTTATGTGCCAGATGGCAGTGGCTGAGGGTCTTAATGTCCTTGGTATGATGTCAAACTCTACCTGATGGTGAAGTTCTAGTTCTGGAACTCACCCTTCATTGAGGTCCACTCTGACTCAGAGTGTAATCACTCTGAAGAATGATAAATAGGGTTTTATGCCCTGCTAGAAAGAAAAAATATTTCAAATTTAAAATCCTGTGATAAAATCTTGATATCACACTGATGATGCCTGTAGTGCACTTCACTTTAATGACAATTTTGCATACCTAATGTGAACAGGTATAAACTGCTGGTCTTTATACTGTTGTATAGCAGGCCTGTAGAGCTACTTAATGATATCTACTTTGTATAATGTTCCACCCTGGTATCTTTGGTTTGGAAGAAAAAAACTCTACCTGATGGTGAAGTTCTAGTTCTGGAACTCTGGGGAATAGGGAGTACCCCTTCATTGCCATTACTCCCAGGTCCACTCTGACTCAGAGTGGTAGTACCTGTATGTGTTGAATAGAAAAAAATGAGTTCTAAAAAAAAGAATTAAGTTTTAAAAACAAATTGAATACCCATCAAAAATGAATAAAACAAAATTTCTTCAGCTTAAAATGATCCAACAGGTTGACATGCCGTAAAATCCAACCAACCAACCAACCAACAGCCTATAACTATATATATATATATATATATATATATATTTATCAACCCCTCCGCATGAGCAGGATGTGACACAAGGTCAATTTCTTAAGCGGAATTCGACAGGTTTGAATTCAGAGTTTTCCTTCTCCTAGACTGGTTGCCTAACCAAGGTTAAAGAGCCCAGTCTGCCCTACTATGTATCCATAGCTGGAGGGATTCATACCTTTCCCAAGGGTATTAGCGCTAAGTGAAATGAAATTATCACATCCAGGATTTGAACTCAGGGCGGCAAGTCCATTTCCTATGACTTTAACCATCGCACCACGCACTTCCTACTATAACTGAATATATAGCTTGATAGAGAAGACAACTGCAAATGAAGCTAATGAAAAAACATTGATCTGGCTTGCTGATGTTATTTGATCTCATCCGCCAATATGCCTGTAATTCTCTTTGAGGATTGATGCTTGTACATAAAATCGGATGAGAGTGAACAAGATTTTTACAGCACCATTATGTCATGCTCATGTGTAGATTTTCATAACCATGATAAATGCAAATATCTTAAAGAATCACTGGCATTATAGTATACCAAAATATTAAATTCCATAAATATGCAATCTGTGTGAGGTTATTATGCAAATCAAATAAACCTCAATAAATCAAAAAGTTCTGAAGCAATATTTGTCAAAATTAAACTCAACCATTTCCATCTTTAGTGAAATATTTTACTATATTTTTACCATGCTTAATGCTTATTCTTTTATGTATTTGGAATTTATGAAAAGTGAACTGACTGAAGATTGTATGCAGATTAAACTAATATTAGCTTAAGACCTCTGAAATCTAATAAAAAACTATTTTTTCTTTTTTTCCAAAATATATGTTGAAATATGGATAAAGGGAAGAATCTAACATAGGGATACCCAAAATGAAGCTAAACTGCGTTTTTGACAAAATGACTTTAGCCCCCCCTACAGAAAATAATTTATCAAAAATCAGGAAATTATCGGATTTTATTGAAATTCTCAGTGTTTATTTATCAATGAATGCTCTTTATAATGCATTATTTATTTTATTTCAAAGCTTTCTCACTTTTTTTCAGGTCACTTAATTTTGAACCCCCTTATGTTGGGGTCATAACATTTTGTTTGAGTTGGTCTTATAGTTTTCTAATTACAGTATAAATAAAGAGATAAAAGACCGAAGTTATGAATAGAAAAAAAAAAAATATATTTTACAGTGGCTTTTCTATGAGAAAATAACTACCGAAAATCGAAAAATAAAATGTAAAAAAATAATAAATAATAAATTTTTTGGAGATTTCTTTTTTACTCATTTCGATAATTATTTAATTGGCTATTATCTTATAAAAGAAAAATTATACATCAATATTTTTTCTGCTTAAAAGGGGGGGTACATTTTCAATCGAGTTTTTCTTCAAAAAGTATACTTTGATGTAATAAAATAAGGTTTGCATTAAATAGATATTTATTTTTAGAATCTAAAAATATAACATTTTAAATTTAACATCAGGCTTTTCATATTTTAAATGAATTTTATATATTAATTTTTCATAGCAAAAATACTAAATTAAAGTTTTGAAATAGAATAACTGATGCATTATAAAATTCATTAATTGATAAATCAATACTGAAAATTTCATTAAAATTGGATAATTATCTGATTTGTGGTAATTTTTTTTTTCAATCGCGAGTGTTACATTCAAATTGTAAACAAGCGCTTTAAAACCCTTGAAAAAGAGCGTTAATGCCAGATCGCGTCGAAATTGACCAAAACAAATCGTTTTAAATTTATTAAAAATAAACTGCATATGTAATGATATTTTTCTTTTTTTTAATGATGGTCATTATGTTACTACTTATCATTTTAGAAAAAAATTTAACCTTAAATAATAGATTTAATTAATTCTAATTTGTTTTTAAAAACCTAGCAGACGACAAAATTGGGTATGCCTAATCTAACAAAGTTATTGAGTAAGGAAATTTCTACATTGGAGATATCAAAGGAGCTTTGCAGAGATCATCAAATGATAAAAAAAGTTATTAAAAATATAAATAATGATAAAAATGTGTTTAAAAAGAATTGAGTTCAAAAAAAGAATTTTCAGTATCCAAGAATGAATAGAACAGAATGGCTTCTGCATAAAATAACCCAACAAAGGTTGACATGTAAAATCCAAAAATGAAAGAAAAAAAACATTGTTTAAATCTATTAATTCAGGAATAAAAGTTATTTCTAAAATTGGACATTATTTTCTAAACAACCAAATAAATTTTGTCTCTTATCTTTATAGTCTGTATACATTTCTTGTGTTGGTTTGCAAAAATTCCACATTTCCAATTTTTCAAATAAGTTTTTACTTATTCATTATCTTTATATTTTTCAGGTAAGTTCTGACTTTGCGATTCAAGAAAAGAATAAAGATTTGGTAAGTGTAAAAGAAATTTATGGGGTAAGGTCGTTGTGGGTTTAGGATTTTGGCCGTTTTTTGTATATATTCACTGGTTGTTTCTTTAAAACCCCATTATATGTGGTTCTTCCTTCTTCTTGTGGGTTGTCAAGCTGAAAAGGAATTAAGGAAGAGAAAAGAAAAGACAAAGATAAAAGATACTTTTAGGTTTCAGACTTTATTTCTAGGTTCATGACTATTTCGTTTAAACAGCATTATATGTGGTTCTTCCTTTTTGTGGGTTGTCAGGCTGAAAAGAAATTAAGGAAGAGAAAAGAAAAGACAAAGATAAAAGATACTTTTAGGTTTCAGACTTTTATTCTAGGTTCATAGCTATTTCATGGAGAGGAAATTTCTTTCTGCCCCAGTCATCTGTTCCCAGTCAAGCCCTAAGTTGGAATGCCCGCAGGGTTTTCTTGGTGGTAGGAAGTAGGCTTTTTCTGCACATGCCCAGAGGATGCTTCCTGTCCGAGGGTTCCTGGGAGATAGTTGTATCAGTGCTACTATATGGTTGCATCTCTTGGACCCTAACAAAGCATTTAGAGAATAAGCTAGATGGAAGATGCACAAGAGTGTGGTGCATGATATTAAACAAATTGTGGAAACTACAAGAAGGCAGCTGTATGACCACTTGCCTCCTATCACACAAACCATCCGAGTGAAATGAACAAGACATGCTTGAAGTTTCATGAAAGCCCCTTAATTCAACAAGAAAGTTGCCAAGTTTGACAAGAAAATACTGAAGAATGCCGGAGGGCACATCAGCTGAAACATATATGTATATAACAATAAAGATGAAATCAATAGTCTGAAAAATCTAAATAATTAAAATTATCAAGTCTCATCTACAAAAATCCAGACAAATAACAAATGGAACTTGGTCTCCTTTAAAATAAGCACCTGTTGATATTTAAAAGAGAATTATAGAAAAAAAGTTTTTTTAAATTAGCCTAACAAAAATAATAACATTATCCATTGATAAAAATTGTCTTTTATATTTTTTTAACAGTGTGGAACAATGAAACTGCCATTCAGCATCCAATACATTTTGAAAAGAAATCAGAACAAATGTTTCTTGGACTGGAAAAAGTTTTTACATTTCTTTTTCTACGTCAGCAATGGAACCAAATCACAGTCAGAATAGTAAAATTCTATTGTAATGGTAGCGCATAGCAAAAATAATGAACAAGAACTCGACAGGTGAAGAAATTGTTTTATTCCCAAAATGATACTCATGGCTTCTTCAACTTTCTTCAACATGAAACTAAAAACAAATATAAACAATATCTATAATACTTTTCATACAATAATTTGAATGCTTACCTCTTTTTGCATAGTTGCCGCTAACTAACATATGACTGTCTGAAATGTAAAATGGTGAATGTACACTAACAATAAGAACAAAGCAAAGGGGTTAACTTGCACTCATTTACAGCTATTATAATGGTTCCTAGCAGAAATTTCACCATAAAAAACTCTGAAACTCTAAAAAGAGAACGCAGTAAGATGGCTATGAGGTGGCAAGAGGTTTTGTGTTTTAAGGTTTAAAAAGGTAGCTGTGGTTATTCCTGGTGTGTGTGTTCCTAGGGTTTGCTTTTTACCCCATCTTATTTGGTGGTCACACTGAAAAGGAAGGAATTCAAGGAACTAAAAGAAAGAGACCAAGACTGAAGGTGGATTTATGACTTAGGCTTTATTCACTGGTCATAGCCACCACATGGCAAGGAAATATCTACTTGGCCAATATTAGTGACTAGACACAGTTCAAGTCTAAACTCGAATGGCCGAGATATTATCTTGGGAGTCAGAAGTGTCTCCTTTTTCTCACACAGGCACGGAGGGTTTTTCTGGTGAAGGCTCATGGGAATTTGTTATTTTTTTCTTATTTTAATCCCCACATGGTACAAATCGGGAAGTTTTTACTTTGTTCTAGCTTTAATGAAAATTATCAACTGAATTCCAAGACAAGCAATACAATCTGCAAAATTAAAAATACATGAGTTTATTCAATGAATCTTTCACTGTAGTTAGAGAAGAGACTTGCCATGTGGAGTGAAGTAGGCAAGGAATTGTCATACATGTAGGTCCATGATTCAAGTGAGGTGTTGCCAAGATGTACAAGAAAAGAATACATATTGCTTTCCTTTGCTGCAGAGAAAAAAAGACCTGCCTCTCATGAAACCAGACGATAAAAAAGAGAAGAGACTAATCTATTTATATGATTAGCTGCTCATGCTGATTGGTCTGACTGACCAATCAGAAATGAGCCATAGCAATATAAATGCAGTGTCGCCTGAGACAGGCATTGCAACCTGAGTTTAAAGCAAGACAGTGCTAGTGACAAGTGAAAAGTGTTTAAATAATATCCAAAGAAATCACGCACTTTTTGCACTTGCCACTGCATGAGATTTGGTTTGTGCATGGCTCCCTACGTTAAACCGACTTTGTGTCAATCCGGCCTGGTGGGAGATCAGGAAAATACTTACTTTGTTTCACGAGTAGAATCTATTTGCTTTTTTCTGAAGAATTTTCTTCTTTTTTTTTTAACTTGCATTTCATTTTCCATGACAAACTGTCATATTTTCAGTGGAAAGCAGAAAGTTACTTTCTTTTACAGTCTGTCATTTTGTTATTGCTGTCACAAATCTGTCTTCAGCACACCAAAGTCTGACCCCCACACACAAACACACACATGGTGTGATGATTATCATCGTAGGAAAATGGAATTGGTGAACCGTGTTCAAATGCTGGATGAAACTGATTGTTTTTCATATATTACTAATACTCATAGGAAAAAAAATTCATTCATCTATTCTCCCTCCAGTTATGGGTAAATAATAGCGCAGAGTGGGCTCTTTTACCATTCTAGGTGAAGAAAAACTCTGAATTCAAACCTGTTAAACTCAGCTTAAAAATTGATCTTCTCACTTTTATAAGAGTTAAAATTCCAACTTATACACCATGGATGAGATTAAGGAGAATGCAATGAAGAAACTGATTCTGAAAGAGACCTTTGAAAATTTAAAAAAAAAAAATTTTTCTTGTTTACACGGACAGATTTTTAATGATTTTTTTTTATGTTTCCCCACTAATTCCCAATTTTTCAATTCTTTTGAAAAGGGTAATAGATATTAGAATAAGTTGGTTGGTTGGTCAGTTGGTTGTTACGGCATGTCAACCCATTGAGTCATTTTATGAGGAAGATACTTTTGTTTTATTCATTCTTGATAGGTACTCACTTTTCTTTTTAACTCAAATTTTTTTAAACACATTTGTTTTTTAAACTCATTTTTTCTATTTTACCCATAGATGTGACCCTAATAGGCACTACCACTCTAGGTCAGATTGGTGATGCAGGGGTAGTCTACATTACCCAGAGCTCCAAAATTAGAACTTCACCATCAGATAGAGTTTAATGTCATACCCAGAACAATAAGCCCCTCAGCCACCACCTTCTAGCACATATATGATAAAAAGGATTTGGGGGTTGCCATAAGGGCAATAGGGTTGGGACAATCATATAGGTGCTAGGGGTTGATATGACCAGCCAATTAATCAGAGTGGGTTTCTCCAACTGCTCATCCAGCAAGTAAGGGCCAAAGTGAAGTGTTTCATGTCATGGACTGCTCAGCCACCAGGGTTCTATCCTTAAGCATTAAAGGTCACCACCCACAGCCAACAGGTGGCCCCCATTGGGGAGGGAGGGGGTTTTACCCCTCTGCAGAGGTGGAGTCTGTATTGTAAAGCTCCAGCTGACAGCTGTATTAAAATAAGCATATGATGTAACAAAGTGAGTCCTTTGAAGATGCCACTATCCTAGGTAGGATAGTTTTATTGATGTTAAATGGGTGATATTTTCCATACACATTTTATACACAGGAAAGGTTGAATAGAATACAACCCCTGAAAAAATCATGTAATTAATACACTTGGAGGATCTTCATTCATTTTTTTTTCTTCTGAAGCAGTAAATAAACTAAAACCAGATAATATTTTCCTCTGCATGGCTTGGAAAAAAATTATATCATTAATTCAAATAATTTAACCAAGTTTTTTTAAGGAATATTTCATGAAACCAAAATTTTTCTGTGATTAAAAAATGTTTAGTGCACTGTTACTAGTTTATTTACTGCCAAATGAAATAAAAAACAAGCTTAACATCTTCTTAAAACTAATTCCATAATTTTACCAGAAATAGTATACAAGGTGTGTCAAAAAGTACCAAAAATCTCAATACTTTTTTGACACACCTTGTATACTTTCCTATCATGCTTGTATTGTGTTAGTATAGCATTTCATTCTAAGGCTAACAACAAGAAAGGAATTAATATTTCCTTAATTCAAACAATTTATTGGCCAGCACATGAAACAACAAATAACAATATAAAGTCCTTCCTGTATATAAAGCTGGGTTTAAGGGACTTACCGGCGCATTGGAGAAGATATCTGGTATCTTAGGGTAATTTCTTGGAGCCCTTCAAATTGCTGTCTCGTGAAACCGCTGGTGGAATCTGTCTGTCTGGATTTTGGATATTGCCCCTAAACTTCTGGGCTCATCATGTGATTGGTTTATCCAATCACAGAGAGCCTCTCCCTCACTCACTCTATATACAGGAATCAACATTTTACTGACCCAACACAAGCCTTTGATTTGTTTATTGTTTGTTTAGTTGGCTTGGGAGTCTTTCTTTTTCTTTTCTTTTTTTTTTCTTTTCCTTTCTTTTGTAATCAAAAAGTTATCTTTCAAAATTTACAATTTAATGTTGAAAACACAACTTTGCTTTTCCTGTCATTGCTTAATTACATTGTTATCTGTTATATTTATGAGGAAATTTTATATTTTTAGAATTTAATGACAACTCAAATTATTGCTCTAAGATGATATATTGGTTTCTTGTAAAATGCTTGTTCTATTTGTAATTGTCTTAGGAATGGTTATCTGTCAATTTCAGGAATTTTATGATCCTGATTATTTTACAAATTCAGCTAGAAATGATGTTCTTTATAGAATACTAGAAGTGGCTATGCTTTTGCCAGTTTCTCATCGACATGATCTTCAGAGCAACAGTTGGTGTGCAAATTGCATAGGCAAGAAATTGGCAGTAACCAGGTGTTGATTCCATGTCCACACTACCTTAACTCAAATATATATATATATATGAGGTTAAGTAAACAAACAAATGTGTTTATTTTTTATATGGCTTTAAGCCGACAATTTTTGGAGGACATGTGCCCAATTGAAGTCATACCTAATTTTGAAAATTAATTAGTTAACAATTAATGAATTTAGGCTGGCATATATGTTCAAAAGTAAGGCTAAACAAATCGAGAAAATGCCAATCGAAATGTACATTCAGGGATTGACATTTTCTCGATTTGTTTAGCCTTACATTTGAACATATATGCCCGCCTAAATTCATTAATTATTAACTAATTAATTTTCAAAATTAGGTATGACTTTAATTGGGCATATGTCCTCCATATATATATATATATATAAATATATATAACTATAGCGTGGAATTGGTACTGTTTCAGCTTTTACTGGAACGGTGTGCCAAAATGCAGTATTATTGATAGAGTGCTCAATATAAAAATAGAGCTATTATATAATATAATAAAATAAATATATAAAGATTTTACATATCTATTTATTTGATGACGTCACCTGACGAATGCTTGCTGTTATGCATGCATGAAACCAAATGGTTGTGACTGTTCCTTTGTCATCAAATAAATAGATATGTAAAACCTTTATATATTTATTTTATTATATATATATATATATATATATATATATATATATATAGTCACCCACAGGCACCGTGTTTCGATGTATCATGTCTCTTCACTGTGGCCAGACATTTGTAAGCTACCTACAGCCAGGATAGAAACCCGACCGATTTATCATCATTCAGGCTGCTTAACTGCCCAGCTATCATCACATAAAGAATGGGAAGGGGATTTTTAATTGTTAAATTCACACATTTCTATGTATGTAAAAGCCGCCATAGAGTGTTCGAATATGTTTGACACACCTTGTATATATATATATATATATATACATACATATATATATATATAT
The DNA here is from genome assembly GCA_023376005.1 of Doryteuthis pealeii. Classification (NCBI taxonomy): domain Eukaryota; kingdom Metazoa; phylum Mollusca; class Cephalopoda; order Myopsida; family Loliginidae; genus Doryteuthis; species Doryteuthis pealeii. Next base: position 34,138,006 of record CM042137.1, on the reverse strand, counting down.
ATATATATATTATATATATATATATATATATATATACAAGGTGTGGTGTGTCAAAAAAGTATTGAGATTTTTTGTACTTTTTGACACACCTTGTATTCTGGAGAAAAAAAAAGTTCCATTCATTCTTCATTTCTATCTTGGTTAATACAGTTTTAAACTTGGTACTTTTTATGACACACCTTGTATTCTGAAAAAAAAAATTAATGAATGGAACATTGTTTTTCTTTTCCAAATACAGGGTGTGTCAAAAAGTACAAAAAATCTTGATACTTTTTTGACACACCTTGTATATATATATATATATAACTGTAATACTATATGTTAAGCTTACCAAAATAGACCTCAGACAATTTGATCTATCATTAATATTGAAACTTATTCATTTTAAACATCTTATGCATCAGAAATAAGAAAACTTTTGGCACCCCTTTTTGATCTCAATTAAGAAAGGACATGTTTTTCATTTACACCGTCAATATCCAGTTGTTTGTTAGGGTTTAGGGTTAGGGGTTAGGGTTAGGGTTAAGGTTAGGGGTTAGTTTTATAATTTTTTTTAAATATCTAAAAATCGTCTGTTAAAACAACCGGATATTAACAGTGTAAATGAAAAACATGTCCATTCTTAATCGAGATCAAAAAGGGGTGCCTAAAAGTCATATGGTCTAGTCAGTCTAGTAACTGAGTCACTTGTTTTATTGAGAGAGTATAAATATCAGTCTTTTTAAATTACACTCCAAACCAACAAAATAACCTTTATTGTTTGTACTGGTCTTGCTATAATATTGCATAAAATTTGCTTTAGTCGTTATATTTGATGACTGGCTCTTCAACAGGAAGTTCTAGGACTTGTCAGAGGAGGAGGAGGAGGAGGAGGAGGAGGAGGAGGGGTGGAAGTTGACTTGAATAAAATTATTGGATGCTCTGGAAAGGAAGGTCCTAAACTGGAACAGTCATGTTTTTGTTTAATGAAATACTCTGATACAATACTGATTAAATGTATTGATCTCATAACAGACAAACTTCCTTATTTAGAAAACCAACACTTCCAGAACAAATTTGGACTTGTCTGCTGTCCACATTGGTGCATGGCTTTGTTTTTTCTATATTGAAATGGACGATGACTTCTGGTGTGCGGTGGGGGATATTGTGTGCCAGCTTGAAAGTCATGCTGAGTGCAATATTTCATTTTAGCTGATGACTTAAAAGAAACAAAAAAAAAAGAATCTTTTAGGAGATAAGCTACTTTTGTATAAAACAAAATAAAAACATGAAAAACAAATGGATGTGGTGATGGTGATGGTGATGGTGGTCCAATGATCTCTCAAACCATGGATCTCAATCTGGATGCAGGCTTAAACAAGTCTGTATGGAAATGCCCATGCAGCATATCTCCCCTCTCCTATATTATCCAAGAGAAAGGCAAGTGCTTGGCCCCAGGGACATCACGGGCACTGAGAGAACAATGCTAAAGGAAATATCAGACTGCTTTAGGGATTCGAATCTTATGTTTCAAATTAAAAGTTGCTCTTCTCCTAGACTGGTTACCAACCAAGATAACCTAGTCTGCCTTATAATGTTAAAAGAGATGCATTTACAACTTTTTCTAAATGCCTTGGCCAGAATTTGAACTGGGCATGCTGATTCTATTTTTTTTTTTTGTGATAAACATATATTTACCCAACCTATCCACCATGCGCGTGGTGTGACACAAGGTCAATATTTTAGTGGAGTACGGAGTAACCTATTGTTGGTACCAGCTAGAAAGTAAAAGAGTCTACTGCCTTTTCACTAGCACTAGACCAAAGAAAATGTTTTTGCTGAAGTAGAGCGCCACACCTACCGTCAGTGCTCCCACTTTACTGCACAGATCAGACCACTCAATCTGTGCTATTCATGTGCTGAGTTAACGGGTACTGGTATCAAACGAGGAACCTTGTGATTCCTAAGCAGGTGCTCTACCAACTGAGCTAAACCAGCTCAAGATAGCAGAGTACAGCTGGTTTGAATTCAAAGTTTTCCTTCTCCTAGACTGGTTACCACACCAAGGCTAACAAATCCAGTCTGCCCTACTATTTACCCATAGCTAGAGAAGAAGAGATGGATTCATGTCTTTCTGAAGAGCATTAGTGTGAAATGAAACACAAACAGCTTCATTCAGGATTTGAACTCTGGATGCTGATTCCATTTCCTACAACAAAAACCATTACACTAAGTACATACCCATTTTTGGTAACTATTCTACCGCCTGCAACTCCATGCAAAATATGTACATACACATATACGAGGGTCGGCTGAAAAGTTCATAGGCTGACCAAGATACTCACATGGAATGTGACTAAATGAGGTTTATTTTTCAACATAGACCCCCCTTGCTGTCCACACATTTTTTCTATTGGTGTTGCAGTGCTTGAATGATAGTGGTTAAAGAAGTCATCAACAGCAGATATGACATTGTCATATGAACTCCTCCACCCACCCTCATTAATGAAGTAAGGGAAAGTTTTCAAAAATAAATAAATCTTTTGAAATTGTTGTTTGCTTCCTTGAAGAAGAAAATAAATTTGTAAATGATTTGAAACCTGTAAGACTCCCCACCCCCAATGGGGCCACATGTATGCTATGAATAGTAACTCATAATGCTTAAGGATGGAATCCTGGTGGTTGACCAGTCCATGACATGCAACACTCCACTTTGGCTGTTACTTAGGCTAGATGATTTATTAACAATCTTTTCAAGCTCTTTGGCCAACTTTTTTTACATTTGTAAAAAGGTTGGCCAGAAAGCTCAAAAAGATTGTTAATAAAATTGTTAAATGGGAGACGTGCCTTTTGTTTAATTCTACATGCATATATATATATATATATTTACATTTTGTAGATAATATTCATGTTATATTTGTAAGTAGACAGTGCTCAATATCATTGATAGAGCATTTATATTAAAGTTAAAGTAGCGTGAACATGGAGTCACCGGGTTACTGACAGTTTCCTGCCTATGTGATCATCAGACCAAATGGAAAATTGGCTTAGCAGTTTGTTTATATATGGTCATAGGATAAAACCTATAATTACCAGTGCATATAAACAAACAGCTAAGCCAATTTCCCATTAAGTCTGAAGATTTGCATAGGCGAGAAACTGTCAGTAACCAGGTGTTGACTCCATGTCCATGCTGCCTTAACTCATACATATATATATATATATATATATATATATATATATATATATGAATATACATATATATTAAAATGGTATAGTCAGATAACCTACTCGAGTAACTGAAATGAATTGATTAAATTAATTAATTCTTTGCAGTTAACCCTGATAATCCTCATGGTAAAACTCCAGTAGGCTATCTGACTATAATATTTTACTAGATCCTCTCTACAGACATATTGACCACTCTTATATTCTTTATAAACCCGACTTAGTCAGTTAATTATTTTATTGACAGTCAAAGTTGCAACTAGTTAATATTTTACATTCCCCAATAAGTCGCACACTTTATATATATATATATGTATATATATGTATATATATATATATATTTGAAGCTGCATTTACTAAAATAGAAATGAACATTGAATGGGACGTAATTTTTTTTTCAGAATACAAGGTGTGTCAAAAAGTACCAAAAACCTTGATACTTTTTTGACACATCTTATATATATATATATATATATATATATAGTATACCAAGCGTGTTGGTAAATCCTTGCGGTGAGAAAAAACCCAGCAAATAGTTTGATTGTAAAAATATACTACCAAACATCAACCGGGGAGAAAAAAATTTTTGAAAAAAAGAAAAGACCAAGATAGTCGTAGCAATAAAAAATAATCTATTGGTACAGTATTTGGCCAAAAGAAAAAACAATTTATATGTATATATATGTATATAAGATATATATATATTCAAATAACCGCTAGGAGAAAGCTAATAAGTAAAAAGTGCTCAATACCTAAGTAGAGCAAATAATAAAGATAAATCTAATGAGTCAGACGAACCTACTATTAGTTTCGCTTAATGCTCTTCAGGGCTAAGATATATATATATATATATATATATATATATATAAGGTGTGTCAAAAAAGTATCAAGGTTTTTGGTACTTTTTGACACACCTTGTATTCTGGAAAAAAATTACGTCCCAATATATATATTTATATGCCTCTATCTATCTCTTTCTTTCCCTCTCCTTCTCCTCGTCTCTATCTTTCTTATGAATCTAATCAAGAAGTATTCAAATGCATCTAGATGGACATTTGGCAACTTGAAATTGATTCTGAACATGAATGATTCTTGGCAATCATAATACCATTACTGACAATGTCACTTTCAGTCGTCTATGCTGGTTTTTGTCACAAAGTGTGCAGTGCTACCATGCTTAATATGCTACTCTGATATAGATATGAAAAGGCTGTGACACACACATACATACATACATACCTTCCCTTTACCTTCTCTTAATCTCAACATCATAGTATCAATCATGACCTACATTCCCTCCCACTACCCCTAAATCCTAACAACCCTACCAACACAATCCCACCCCCAAACCCCCGCCCTAGATTATGATCATCTGGCCTAGACACCTTGACCAACACACTGCCCTCCACCAATACATGACCAATGACACTTAACACCCAAAAAAGCAAGATCTCACCAATGTGCTGAAGATGGTTGCAAAAACCGAAACATTATAGCATCGACATTACCGTCAAGAATAAATATTCATCCTTTGGAACATCATGTCTTGTCTATATTTTCCACAGACATAAGTAAGTAAAGACATTTCCAATCCGTCCTTCGGGACAGGGGTCCAGTGAGCTTCGGCCAGTGAACCGGTCATGTTAAATTAATAGCGTCGATCCCAGGGGGCTATCCCCCAGGCAATACTGGGTTTATTGCCCAGCACCTGAGGCGCCCCCTTTAGGGGGAATACCGAAGGGATCAACGCAATTTTTGTTCTTTCCCACCCATGAGCTTCGGCTTGTGGTGGGCCCACGTTAAAACGAGGCATTCTGCCCAGCTGATACAAGTGGGATATGAGGCAAATACCCATAAGTAAGTAAAGTAAAGTTGGCAGAGTGGCTTGTAGTCAGTATCAGCCGGACAGGAAGGAGTCTTTTTTGCTGAGGTGGAGCACCAAGCCAACCATCAGCTCTCCACTTTACCGCACACATCAGATTACCCAATCTGTGCTGCTCATGCGCTGAATTGGCGGGAACTGGTATCGAATTCGGAGTCTTGCAATTCTGGGGCGGGTCCTCTACCGACTGAGCTAAGCCGGCCCCTCAGCCCCCTCTCTAAGCCAGGTGTAAAACAAGATCAAATTTAATTTTCTTTCTGCATGTGAAGGTGAGATAGATGAATATGAAAAGGATAAGATATAAAATGATTGATTGATATATCATCATCATCAGGTCATGCTGACAGCATGGATACAATGACTCTCTCTCTCCAACTCCTCTGGCAAGTCCTCCTCACAGCATCCAGAATTTGCACAGAGCTGATTGATGTAGGTTTTGCTGGTTGGTTCACACTGGAGTGTCTATGTGTAGGTGTCCACTGGAGAACATCTCTTATGAGTTGGTCCTTGTTTCTCCAGTATATATATATAAAGAGAGAGAGAGACAGAGACAGAGATAGAGACAGAGAGAGAGACAGAGAGAGAGAGAGACAGACAGACAGACAGAGACAGAGAGAGAGAGAGAAACCTGACTGATTTTCTGTCAGTCCAGCTGCTTAACCACTTGGCCAGAGAGAGAGAGAGAGAGAGAGAGAGAGAGAGAGAGAGAGAGAGAGAGAGAGAGAGAGAGAGAGAGAGAGAGAGAGAGAGTCATCTTTTAAATCAAAATACCCTTTTTATCTTTAGTTCCTGATAGGTCTCAATCACAGAAATAACAAAATCAAATTGACAAAGAAAATCAGATCATGAAAAGAAATAGATATGAAATATTTTTTTTTTCTTATTCACAAATATTGTAACATTCAGAGTCAATTGCAAGGAGTAGGGTGTGTAATAATTATCGTCATATTCTTATCTTATACTATTCTACTTATCTTGGCTGGATCTGGTTTAGTCTCTGCCATTCTGAATCAGAGTGGCTGAATCTGTCAGTCTGGGCCGATTGTTGGGTTGGCATTTTCTGTTTTTTGAGTCTGGAAATTAGTTGGGATCTTCTTGGAATGTACTTGTCTTGTACCGTTAATAGTTCTTGATAACGAACAAAAAACGTTTTTGATTTTTTTTTTTTCAGAGCTCATATATTTTATTTTATCCCCCAGTAAAAATGCCTTGGAGAACAGAAACTTATCTTGCATCTGTTCTCTTCAAACACTCAGCTCAGACTCTGCCAACTTTTCACTTTCTCTCTCTCTCTCACTCTTGTCACTGTTGACACTTTTTGACCAATCAGAACCCAATAGGTTGCCTTTCATATGTCTTCCAAAATTCTGAGTAATTTTCCACTATTATTAAAATTTTGGGTCTTTCCATATCTCCTTATTTTACAATATATCACGTTTGTTATGTCTTGTTTTTTTTTATTTAGTTCATGTGGATATTGTATTATTCAAAGCTGCCCATTATCTAGCCTGATTTGATTTTTTTTTTAATCCGCCTAGTATTTAAAAACGAGATTTCAACAAATGCTAAAACTCTGTTGTGGATTTTCTGTTCACTTTAAACTGTTTGATAAAAGATTTTTTTTTAAATAAAGTACTTCGTGAATTTCTAAGTTATACACAGTTTTTTACAAGCTTTTCTCCACAGAAATTGCCTCTTGTCATTTACAAAAAAAAATTATAAAAAGATATGCATCTTTATTTTCTTTTATGAATCTTCTCAATAATAACATTTTTCCTACTCAGCCAGTAGTTCCATCCTGTATTGCTTTTCTCCTGTAAATAAGAAATGCAGTATTTTTTAGAGTACAGGACATACATTTATATTACAGAGTCTTACTTTCAAACAGAAATATAGTCCAAAAGGATATAAGAATGACTACATTAACAATGATAACCATTATACCACCAAATGGCTTAACTGGTTATAGTAAGAAAAAGACAAATGAAAATGGTGACAACATTTTAATCATAAAATTATTCTTTAAAACTGCTGTCTATTCTCTAAGAGATTTTTGTTTAGAAAAAAAAAATCATAAATAATAAAAATCCACAACTTACCAGTCTAGATGTAAAACTCTGAATAAAAGCCCTACCAACACATTATAGGTCAGTGTGATGTTGTAAGGTCCATTACTCCCCATTCTTACGGGCCTTGGGAAATGCTTAAATTCTGCAGTGGACTGAGTGTTATATATTGGATGAACAGAAAGAAAAACATTAGCACTCACTGGCACAGAGAATGTTGACACATTCTGATGATGAATGATGTCTCTTCTTAAACCCAAAGCTGCAAAATAGGAAATAAAACACAAATGATGGGAAGTGCAGATGTTTAAGAGATAAAGTAATAGGGTGTAATTCGACAAGTTGTGGACAAAGATTTAAAATGTGTGGGTGATACAATACACATAAAAAAAAGCATAGGCACACATCAATTTATAACATCTAGACAGAGCTGGTAATTATAAGTTTTTGTTGGTCAGCCAACACTAGTGAGTCCATAGAAGAATGTTGCTTATGAGTTTGTCCTTACTTCTCCAGCAGTGTCCAACATGTCTTCTTCATGTTACTTGGAGGGTGATAAGAGGCCATACAAGCCAAAAGTAAGATACAAGTGGTAGACTACATCAGGAAAGAGAAAGGCAAACACTTCATTACATGGAACAAAGTCTGGATTGTAGAAAGAGAGAATAATAAAAAAAGCAGCAGTCATCAGAATGCCTGAGAAATCTGTTATATATTGATGGGTGTACTGTCATTTTTTGGATGGTTAGTTTTGTAAACAGATTTGAATCTCGGTATTGTTGAATTCAAGTCTGAACCATTAGATGATTGACATGCAATAACCTTAGCTTAACCTTTGATTTCCGGTTACGAAGCAAACGGTGGGAATTGAGTCTTTCAGTTAGTCAGCCGCTAGATGTCCAAATGCAAGGATGCACTTAGTATTGGCTCCTGCATGCGGTTGAGAAATCCTAAGATTTAAGGTTTGGTCCTAACTTTAATAAAATGGGATCACAAAAATTATATGCTTTGAGTTTGTCTCTAAAAACAGACCAGTAAACAAAAGACCAGGATAAGAAGTTAGGAGAAGTTAGCAGAACTGCCCAGAACAAAAAGAAGTCAGAACCAGCCCAAGATAGAAGAAATACAGAAAGTAGAATAGCAGCCCAGCTATACACAAAAAACAGAAGAAAATAAAATACCAGCTAGCTATTCAAAAAGCAAGTTGACGATTTTATGTGGGAGATATATCTATGGATATCACTCATAACTCCATAATACATAAGCAAGAATAGAACCAAAATGGATACCTCTTATAATATATACCCAGAAGAATAAGTGGGTATATAAAAAATGTCCAAGTCAAACGAGCATAGACTTCAGTTCACTGTGGCTTTTGCTTTTTAATAGAAATAACATAAAATGGAGTTCCATGAAAGTTCTAATTCCTTGTCAAAAAAAATTATCTTTTGTACTACTATAGAAAGAGATAGAAACAAGAGTCTCTTTGCTTGCATATTACACCTTAAGAAAGCCAAAGAATGTACCAGTCAAAATGTCACGCAGACAACAAAAGCAAGTAACTAACTGAATAATTCTTTGAAAATAAATTCTTCTAATGAATTCTTATTGACTTTTTGGTAAAGTGGAATGGTTGTGGTCTGATTTCTCTTTTTTTTTCTTTCTTTCTGGACTGTAAAAACTATTCGAAAATCAAATAATGATAATCAAAAAATTCCTTTTTGTAAAAATGACCTGTCTTATTGTATTTGCTATTGATAAAGGCAAAATTTGCCACTTGTCACAGATTTAAAAAATAATAATATAAAAACGTCTACCAAAACAATGAAAACAGTTTTGATTCTTTTATCAATTTCCCAAATGAGTAATTAATACAAGATAACATTTTCAAAGGATCAATGAACGACACTGAAAGTCAAATGATATAAAACAAAATCAACTCAAAGTAATCAGCTTCAACAATATAAAAAAATGATTAAATGTATTTTGCAGGGAAAAAATACATTATTCACTGAAATATTGTTAGTTTTTCTTCTTTTTTTTTTTTTGATTATTTTATTTTTGTTGTAGACATTTTTTGTTCATCTTTTTGTTTCTAATATTTTGGATTTTTTTCTTCACAACTGATCTCTTTTCTTTTTTTTTAATTCCTTTGTATTGTTTAATCCTTGCTTTTTATTTCATCTAATCTATTAATGGCATGTTCAAGTTTATCACACTAAAAGTAATGCAACCAGGATTTTTTTATCATTAATATTCAGACTTATTGGAGGATTTTTATAAGAATTAAGCTAATTTCTTTCATTCATTCTTTTTTTAATTTCTTTTTTTCTTTTTCTTTTTCTTTCTTCTTTTCTGTTTTTTCTTTCTTTCTTCTTTTTTATTCTTTCTTTCTTCTTTTCTTTTTTTCTTTCTTTCTTTCTTTTTTCTTTCTTTTTTTTTTCTTCTTTTTCTTTTTTTTTCTTTCTTTCTTTTTTTTTTTTTTTTTCTTTCTTTCTCTTCTTTCTTTCTTTCTTTCTTTCTTTTCTTTCTTTCTTTCTTTTTTTTCTTTTCTTTTCTTTTTTCTTTTTTTTTTTTCTTTTTTTTTTTTTTCTTTTTTTTTCTTTCTTTTGTTTTTTTCTTTTTTTTTCTTTTTTTTTTTTTCTTTTCTTTTTTCTTCTTCTTTTCTGTTTTCTCTCTCTTTTTTCTGTTTTTCTTCTTCTTTTTTTTTTTTTCTTTCTTCGTATCTGTTTTTCTTACTTTTTGCTTTTTCCTTCTTTTCCTCCTTTGTCTCTCTGTCTTTTTGTTTACTCTTTTGTCTTTATTTTTTGTTTTTTTTCTCTCTCTTTTTTTTCTTTCTTCAGTTTTTTCTCTTTTTTCTCTTTTTTCTTTCTTTCTTTTTGTTTTTTCTTTCTTCCATTTTGTTTCCTTTCTTTTCTCTTTTTTTCCTTATTTCTTTTCATTTTCCTCTTTTTAAAAAACTAATCTTTTTTTTAATGTTCTTTTAATTTAACAGAACTGTTAATGTAAGAACCAAATGAACACAATATCTTTTGTCTTCATTAAAATGATAAAATTGATATCGCAGTTAAAGCTTGAACAATCATTGGTAAATGAATAGAAAAAAAGACTCTTATGTAATACAATTAGGATAACCAATTTAAACTGATGTCTCCAGTTTATCTTTTATTATATTTGCCTTTTTTTAAATTCTTTACTTAATTAGATACAATGCTAAATGGGGAACATAAACGTGAAAAGGTATCAATGATTAATGTTCACTTACAAGTTATTTTAACATAGTTACTTTTACATATTTATATTTTTAGCGTTTATCTTTATTTTTACTTCATTTTTTTTTTCAATTAACTTTCTTTTCTTGAAGTTTAGAAATATTTCCTCCCAAGTTATTCCCTCAAAAATAATGTTTCAGTTTTAGTTTCAATTGAAAGTGGCTTCATTTTATAAGATTTTCTCTATCGGACTTGACACTATTTAGCTTGAATTTTATTTTTTAACACTTTTCATTGAATTCTGAGCAGTTTTTCTTTCAGCTAATTTTCTTTTATTTCATATGTAACTTGGGCCAGTTCAGTTCAGTCGCCGCCCTGTCGGCTGGGACGTTAGAATGCACCGACTGCACCTCTGCAGAGGGGTAAGACTCCCCCAATGGAACCACCTGTTGGCCGTGGGTGGTAACCCATGATGCTTAATGATAGAGCCCAGGTGGATGAGCATGACATGCAATACTCCACTTTGGCCCTATCTTGGGCTAGACGGGCGGTCGGAGAGGCCCCCTCCGATCAATCAGCTGGTCACGTCAAGCCCTAGCACCTATATGATTTTCCAACCCTTATGGCAAGCCCCAACCCCTTTTTATCATATGGGTGCTAGAAGGCGGTGGCTGCGGGTCTACATGTCCTGGGAATGACGTTAAACTCTATTTGATGGTGAGGTTCCAGTTTTGGAGGTTTGGGGAATGTGGAGCACCCCTTCATCACCATTGCTCCCTGGTCCACTCTGACCTGGAGTGGTAGTATCTGTTAAGGTCCCATCTATGGGTTAAATAGAAAAATGTATTTATAAAAAATTGTATTATCCATTAAGAATTGATTTATTTCAAAACTTTATCAGCATTAAATGACCCACTGAGGTTGATATGCCGTAAAACAAAACAAGCCAAATCAGTTCAGTCGGTAGCGCATTTGGCTAGGAATCACAAGGTTCAATACCAGCCCTCATCAACTCAGCGTATGAGTAGCACAGGGATCTGTGCGGTAAAGTGAAGAGCTGATGGTAGGTGTGGTGCTCCACCTCAAATGCTAAAATAATCTCCTTGTCTAGCACTAGTGAAAAGGGGATAGACTCCCTCGCTGTCTGGCTGATACTGACTTTAGGCAGGTCCGACGACTTTACTTACTTTTTATATTATATTAAAAGTGGCCTCGGATGTAGAAAGCGAGGGAGGAGCAAAATAGTTAGTCTCGCAGACCCATTATTATTGAATTGCAAGTTGGATCCTGGCAGGATGCCCCATTAAAATCCCTTCTTAAAAAGACCTTGCGTTGATCCGGCTTGGCGTGGTGTCATAAAAAATGTGCCACAGACACCCTGAAAACAAAAATTAATGTCTCTTATTTAGAATATCAAATGCAAAAAAAAAAAAAAAAGAAGTATTCCATGCTGTTACTATCGAAATTTTATTGTTTAATTACCTTCAAGAATATAAATCAATTCTTCATTAGCTTTGCTCAAAAAGCAAGATTTGGTGATAGTGAATGTGTACATATATTTACTTTGTTGTTAATTGTTTTCTTTTTGTAGTTTCCTCCATACATACATACATACATACAAACCAACTGCCCTTTATATGTGTATAGAATAACCTAACAGGACCTGTGGATATACCACAGTATGATAATTCAATTATTACAACGTTTGATATCTTTACTTAAGAGCTATTGCAATAGTTCAATATGTAAAAAGTACAATTATGTTTGATTCAACTCTCTCTCACACATTTTTTTTTCCTTTCCTTCTTTTTTCGTTTTTATTATGTTTTATTGAGACAGATTAGCGTTATTGCTTCTGTACACTCTCATCCTCTCTCTATCTTTCCCCTACTCTCTTTCTTTCTTTCTGTCTTTCTTATTATATTTTTTCTGTCTAGCATGTCCTTTTTCTTCACTTTCTTTCTTTATAATAAAAACGCAATGGTTCATTATTTAGCTGAGGTGATGACACTCATGAGAAATAAGAATAGATAATCAGGATTTACATTGGAAGATTTGGACGGTCTCATTTTTAACCAGACAGTGTGGAAAGATGATAACTGTTGTACAATTAAGGAACATGAGTATTAATACATAGATTTTCCTTGTTTTGGTATAGATTTGCTTTTGAAAGAGTGAAAGACAAAGGAGGTATGTAAGATCTGAACATTTTTCAAGTTGGTGTTAACATGAGTTTAATATTTTCAGTTACAAACACCTTTGGACAATGCACCGGTCGAAAGGGCCCTTTGTCTCCTTTTTTCCAATTTTATGTTTAATAGTTGATTGAGTTAATAAATTATGATACTATTAATATATATATATATATATATATATTGTTCCCCATCCCCTAGGGTTGAGCACTCTGGGGGGGGATCTCGCTGACGGCCGCCAACTCAAGCGTAAATGCAACGCTCTTCTATATAAGGAATGGAGCACTCTGTGACGGCCTTTACACACAAAGCGACGTGTGTATTAAAACAGTTAAAATCCCCTTCCCATTCACTAAGTGATGACAGCCAAATGGTTAAGGTGCCGGACTGACACCCAACCGATCGGATTTCAATTCTGGCTGTAGGTAGATTACAAAATGTCTAGCCACACTGAGAGACTTGATAAGTCAAACACGTGTCTGTGATGATATATATATATATATATATATATATATATATGATCCCCATCCCTGGTGGGTTGAGCACTTTAGAGAGGATTTTTGCTGATGACCGCAACTAAGCTTAAAGACAAGGCTCTCCTATAAAATGGATGGAGCACTCTCTGGTAGCCTTTACATATATACATATGTATGTATTTAACAGTTAAAATCCTCATCCCAATCTGTAAGTGCTGATGATAGTCGAGTGCTTAAGAAGCCTGATTGATGATAAATCAATCGGGTTTCCATCCCAGCTGGAGGTAGCCTGTTAATGTCTAGCCACACTGAAGACACGTTATGCATCAAAACATGGTGTCTGTGGATGACTATATACATATATATATATATATATATATATATATATATATATAAAGAAAAAGTGGAAGTAAATCTGACAATATGTAATATAAAAATTGAAAAAACACAAGTTTCATTAACAAATGATATTTAATAAGACGACACAGCAGTGTTTTGGTTTGTTTAACAAACCTTCCTCTGGGCTTTTGTTGGTTTAAAGAAAAATAGATCATTACTGAACACAAAAGTCTGCAAACCTCTGCTTTTGTTGATATTCAAATATGAGGAAAGAAAAGACATACTTTAAAACACTGACTTTTAATTTAAAACTACATGACGTAATTTTTCCCGAAAATTCTTGGATGCTAGATTCAACAATTTTTCTTACACAACAAAAAACTAAGAAAAATTGTGGAATCTAGCATCCGTTCATTAATGAAATTTGTTTGTTTGTCTGTTTTGTTTTACGACATATCAACCTCAGTGGGTCATTTAATGCCGATAAAGTTTTGAAATAAATCAATTCTTAATGGATAATACAATTTTGTTTATAAACTCATGTTTTTCTATTCAACCCATAGATGGGACCCTAACAGGTACTACCACTCCGAGTCAGAGTGGACCAGGGAGCAATGGTGATGAAGGGGTGCTCCACATTCCCCAAACCTCCAAATCTGGATCCTCACCATCAGATAGAGTTTAACGTCATTCCCAGGACATGTAGACCCACAGCCACCGCCTTCTAGCACCCATATGATAAAAAGGGGTTGGGGCTTGCCATAAGGGCAATAGGGTTGGGAAAATCATATAGGTGCTAGGGCTTGACGTAACCAACCGTTTGATCGGAGGAATGAAACTTGTGTTTTTTCAATTTTTTATAATATTACATGTATATATATATATATATATATATATATATATATATATATATATAAAGATTTAATCTAATTTTTGGATGATTTGTAATGTTTGTGAATTCTTATCCTGTTGGGTTTAATATTCTGATTATGTAAGGCCTCAATGAGCAAAGCACTGCAATTATTGCATGATGGTGTTTGTTTGAATGATATACAATATGTCTGAAATGTAGCCAAATTGTTTTGCCTTCGAATGATGTGTGAAAGCGACAGAGTGACTATAGTGCTGTATTGGGATAATTAATTTTTGCAAAACTGGCTTGAGCAAATATGTTCAGCCATGAAAAATGTTAAGTGGCGACTCCTAGTGAACGAAATGTCATTTATTATTGATCTAGCAAAACTGATATTAATGTAGATTCAATTATTTTATGATGAAATGATTTTAAATGCATACAACATTAACTGTCATCACCAACATTCCTAAGGGCATTTCTCTATTTAGACAGATCACGCTTCTCTCCCTTTGGTATGTGTTGATTTAATCTTAGTAGAATAATACATTCTGATGACACTATCCCTATAGCAAATCATATCAATCTGAGTTTTACATAATGTCTTCTTTTTATCACATACTGTTGGATTTAGGCACCATTTTATCATATATTTAGCACAATTATGATAAAAAGGGATGGTTGCTTGCCAGGAGAGCAATACAGTCAAGATAATCATATAGGTACTAGGGCTTGACAGGACCAGCCAAATGATCGAGATAGATGGAGGCCCCTCCAACTGCTCGTAAGGATAAAAGTAGAGTGTAGCATGTCATAGCCTCTAGGATTCTGTCCATAAGCATTATGAATTGCCACTCATGGCCTACAGGTAGCCTTATTGGAAGGAGGTCTTACTCCTCAACTGAGGTGCAGTCGGCATGTTATACAGCCTCAGCCGACAGACCGAAAGAAATAAGGACATATGTTAATACTTGCTCCTTTTAATTGTTACTTTTTTAGGGGTAAAAAAGAAAATAAATTAAATTCATTTCTATCACTTTAATGCAACAAGCAACTAAGAAAAACAGGTAATTAAGAATTGAATTTAAGTTTTTGTTATATGTACTTTTGTGTAGATATGACAAAAACTTAAATTCAGTTTAAATTCAACATCAAAGACAGCCAACCAATCACTATGCTAGACAAAGACACCAGCTGACCTCAAAAGAACCAGAGACATGGAAATAAAAGAGGACATACACTCTTTGAAATATTGGTGAATAAAAAAATTTAGAATACAATATTCAACATCTAGTCTCTAATCTTCATTCATTTTTTTTCAAGCTTCTAAACAACCAAAAATCATTTTCCCATGAATATATAATATAGATAATATAATACACACCACACACACACACACACACACACATAATACATACACACATATTATATATATATATATATATATATATATACACACACACACATATATATATATATATATATATAATATATACACATATAAATAGATTCTTCAGATATATATATATATAGATATATATATATACACACACACACACACACACACATATATATATATATATATATATATATATATATATATATATATATATATATAACATCAAGCCATTTGTGAGACCAGTTTTGTTGTCTTAATTTAACTTGGCAACTAATCAAAAGGAATATTGCAGCAGCATGTTGTTAGTCAGCTATGAGATATCATTGAATGAGTGTGTACACTGTGTGACTGTTGTAGACATTTATGATACATAAAGAAATAGATATCATTGACTGAGTGTGTACACTAATAGTTAAGTGCTTTTTTATTCATATGGGTGCTAGAAGGCGGTGGCTGTGGGTCTACATGTCCTGGGAATGATGTTAAACTCTAGCTGATGGTGAGGTTCTAGTTTTGGAGGTTTGGGGAATGTGGAGCACCCCTTCATCACCATTGCTCCCAGGTCCACTCTGACTTGGAGTGATAGTACCTGTTAGGGTTCCCATCTATGGGTTAAATAGAAAACATGAGTTTATAAACAAAATTGTATTATCCATTAAAAATGAAATTATTTCAAAACTTTGTCGGCATTTTTGAATACCAAATTACCAATAGAAGTATTCAGCATAAAATAACCCAAGGGGTCGACATGCCGTAAAACCCAACCAACCAAACCTGAATTCAAACCTGTTAAATCCACTTGGGATGGTCATTACTAGAATAAGCTCAGTCCTAATTAGTGATCTATTTTTACTAATTTAAAAAAAAAAATTAATTTCTTCTTTAAGTGAGGTGTAATGAATTTTGTGCAACCTCAGCAAATGATATTTACTAAATTTTACTTTTTCATGTTTTTGGCACATGAAACGGTTTTTTTCCCTTTTCTTTAGAAAATCATGTGTAGGGATAGAAGGAATACTTCACATATATATATGTGCATGTTTTCATTTTTTTAGTTTATAAAAACTTTATATTCATAGAAATTTGAGTAATGAATCACATTGTACCTGGTTGAGATCTATTTAGGCATTGTTTAAAATAAGCCTAAATACACAGACACAGACATGCATATATATATATATATATATGCATGTGTGTGTATCTGTGTATTGTATTTAGGCTATATATATATATATATATATATATATATATATATATTATAATAGGTTACTGTAATGTGAACCATGCATTAAAAAAAATGACCCAGCACAATGTATTCTTCTCTCCTGCGTGGGTTGAAGTGTGAGAAGCTGTCATGTTAGTCTGGCTAATTTCACCAACCCCCGGAGGTGAGGCTTGATCTCATCAGATTTATCTTTTATTTGTTTATTTATTATTTACATAATCATTTTTGTTTTGCTTGAAGCGTTGGTCATTATCTCTTTTTCTTGCTTTTTTAATTTTTTTATTCTCAGTGGCATCACCCCTTTTTTTTCCTTTATTTGATTTCTTTTTCATTTTTTTTTCAATCTACAGTGGCATCAGCTAAGCCTTGCGTTATACTACATATAAACAAAAAGATTACTGAACAACTGTATACATATCACCCCCAGCCCCACTCCGCCTTTTGGAATTCATACTTACGTCATAGTTTGAGCACCAGTATCATGTCAGAACAAAATAGAGCAGCAAGTATAAAGTAATCCAAAGCCAGGTTCATTAAAAAGTTTAAAAATGTTATTTTTATTTTTATTCTATGGGTAATTTTTAAAAAGTTTTTGATTACACGAGTGTAGATGCTTCTTCTGGTAGAAATTTAAAACACAAAACTCAACTGATGCATGAATGGACATTGGATTTTATTCAACATCCATACTGTAACTGATCATATCTGAAAAAAAAATGGTTGGATATTAACTAGATGGAGCTACCATTAGCGGGTGATAATTGAAAATGGGGGTATTTCTGCCATACTCTGTATATATATATATATATATATATATATATATATATATATATATATATATATATATATATAAATGGGCCGGGTTAGCATATAGTTCGATACTCAGCGTATGAGTAGCACAGGGATCTGTAAGTAAGGAGCTGGTGGTGCGCCTCCCCTCAGATGCTAAACAACTCTCCTTGTCTAGCACTATTGAAAAGGGATAGACTCCCTCGCTGACTGGCTGATACCGACTTTAGGCCGCCCCGTTGACTTTACTTTACTTATATATATATATACAGTGACCATCTCACACTATAGTATATATAATATATATATATATATATATATATATATATACTATAGTGTGAGATGGTCACTGTTTCAGCTTTTGCTGGAATGGTGTACCAAAGGCAGTATTATTGGTAGAGTGCTCAATATAAAATAGAGCTGTTATTTGAAACATCTTCACCTGATGATTGCATCGCATGAAACCAATATGGTTGTGAATGTTCCTTTGTCATCTAATAAATAGATATGTAACACCTTTATATATTTATCTTATCATATTATATATATATATATATATATATATGTATGTAGGTCCACTGCTACTCGTACCATGTAAACTAGTATTATCTGTTGCATGACCGTGTTGTAGGAATCTAAACTGACTTCCTAACAGCTTCCTTTTAGCCCAATAAGAGGAAGAAAGTGTGAAGTCATCCAACAGGACTAACAAGAAAACCTGGCATAAGACCAGCTACATACAACGGTCACTCATATCCTGGAGAGAAGTAAAAAAAAAACCTAAAGTCAGTATCAGCGAATCAGCAAAGGAGTCTATCCACTAAGGACAATAGCGTAGTGTCCAAAAAAAATTATCTGCATGTGTGCAAGTGACTCTGCAGGTCAATTCTTGAGTGACAGTCTTTGGTGCACTGAATGCACACAAACTGTGATGCTTTCTGTGGCTGCTGTCTTTTCGCTGCTTAACGTTAAGGTGTCAGTCCACTCTATTTTTTGCATCTACCTCCCACGTGTTTGTATCAATACGGCATATCCTCATGACTCTCCTGTAGACATCTTTAAATTGTAGGCATGGTCTACCAACCGATCGGGAGCCTTTTATTAATTCACTGGACAAAAGATCTTTTGGGATGTACCATTTTCCATTTGTTGAAGGTGTGCTTAGCAAGATATAAGATTTATCTCAAGTGACTAAAACTGATTCCATCTTTCCAACAAATTATAATAGAATGAACAGTAAAGATTTATGCATAGGAAGAATGTTGTATATTGCTGATTCTCACCATCCAACCATGATAATCAAATTTTAGTGTTGTATATTGTACAAACGGAAATAGAAATTTCCGGTTGAATTAAACAGAGGGGGGACGACAAAGGTAACAAAGGACTTTTTCCTGTTGGGAGCGAACAAAGAAAACGCGTAGGTGTTTGAGATATATAAAAGGACAGTCAGAGTGAACAGACCCCAGTGAGGAGGAGATGGCGAACGGAGTGACCGACGCTTGCGGTCAATTGCTGCCAGCGGGCAGTGAGGCGTGCCCACCACCTTTCACCTCCCGATCGCCAGCCTGCAACATTAGTAGTTCCCATTGTCAAGCTGACTACCCACATGCACCACGAGGGAATGAAAAGAAATAAAAAGGTCAATCTCCTACTACATACAGCATGTCTTGTGATTTCATTAACCGACTACTACATATATCGTCTAGGGTTAGTGATGAGACTCGCAGTATACCCGCTACGATACATACGCCGATTTAGCAGCGTGAGTTTTAAGATACCAGCAACGTATACGATTCAGAGTAGCGAATTAGTATGTAACAGGAGGTGCACTTTGTGTAATGGTTATTTCTGTTGAAAATGGAATCAATGATAGTTAAAATCTTGGAATTTGACTTTACCCCATCTTTTCTATATGCTACATTGACCATGCTACCTAGTGGCTATTAGCAAACAAGAGGAGGTAATTATGTTTTGTGTCCCATTTGAGTAGAGAGATGTAATCCCAACAGCCTCACCAAGAGTTTTTCTAATCACAAAAAAATGGAAATGTTTTTTTTTAAGTAGTGTTTTGTTTACATTTGTATTTATAGTGTTTCAAAAAGAAAGAGACATCTCCACACTCGACGATCAGCCCCTAAAGCCAGTAGAACATTTCACATACATAGGTAGTAATATCTCATCCACAGAAAGCAATGTCAATACACGAATAGGAAAGGCATGGTTGGCTATAAACAGACTATCAGTCATATGGAAATCCGATCACACTGACAAGCTAAAACGACAATTCATCCAAGCTGTGGTTATATCAGTGCTGCTATATGGCTGCACCACTTGGACCCTAACGAGGCACCTTGAGAATAAGTTAGATGGAAGCTGTACAAGAATGCTGCATGCAGTCTTGAACATGTGTGGAAACAGCACCCCACAAGGAAGCAGCTGTACGGCCACCTGCCTTCTATCTCACAAACCATCCGGGTGAGACAGACAAGACATGCTGGACACTGCTGGAGGAGCAAGGACAAACATAAGCAACATTCTCCTGTGGAAGCCAACACATGGACATGCTAATGTGGACTGCCTAGCAAGGACCTACATTGACCAACTCTGTGCTGGATGCTGTGCAGAGGACCTCCCTGGGACAATGAATGATAGTGAAGGTTGGTGAGAGATTGTCACGGATATCCGTGCTAATTGCATGACATGATGAGGATGATGATTATTTTGATGTAGTTCATTATTATACCTGTGTTTAATATTATGTCTATGTTTTCTTTTTAATCTCGCCCCTCTAAAAAAATAGTGTTTGGGGTGGGGTTACATTCAGTTTTCCTAAATTCTACAATCAAAGCAGTTAATTTGGATGCAGTATAAAAAAGAAAAAAAAGAGAATTTTTGCGACAAAAGATTACCCCCCCCCCTAAAAAAAAAAGAATCTTTAATATTGTTTCAAACACAAACAATTAGAAAAGTTCACCAATAAAGAATTTAATAATGAAATAATTCTTGAAGCATTTTAAAATGCAACAAGACAAACTGTTAAATGGCAATGTTATAATGAAAATCAATAATTATTCTTTACACTTTAAAGAACATCTTTAAGCTTGTCATGTAAAATGAAAATATAATGTGTTTTATGTTTTTATTCAAACATCAGTTTTTAAAGAAATCTTCCTCCAACCTCAATTTATGGAATTAGTTTTGTTTTATGATTGTAAATGAAACAAACAAGTCTTCTTTCCCTGAAACACAATTTTGTTAATTTATGTTTTTACCAACCCCTCCGCACAAGCAGGATGCAGCACAAGGTCAATTTTTTAAGTGGAGTTTAACAGGTTTGAATTCAGGGTTTTCCTTCTCCTAGACTGGTTGCCTAACAAGGTTAGACTATTTTCCTATAGCTGGAAGGAGAGTAGTTGGATTCATACCTTTCCCGAGGGTATTAGCACCATGTGAAATGCAAATAGCTTCATCCAGGAATTGAACTCAGGTCGACGAGTCCATTTTTTGCGACTTTAGCCATTAGACCACACGCCTCCAATTTTGTTTATTTAGAGCAGCATTTTTCAACCGGGGTTTCCCAGAACCTTAAGGTTCTACAAAATATCCCTAAAGGTTCTATGAGAACAAGTGAGATAAGCTCATGCAATTTTGACTTTTTATTTAATATCATATTTTGACTTTTTATCTAATTTCATATACTTATGTTTATTTTTCACGTTTGAGTTTAGAATTTTTTTTGCATGAATGAAAACTCCCTCATGTAGAATTATAAATGAAATGAATTTTTATTTAGCATTACTGAAAAATTTAACAAACAAGTATTAATTTTTCCTTAAACCAGTTATTAAAAAATATATACTATGATATTTAACATGTGAACTACAATGGAAATAAAATGAGAAAGATATGGTATATAATTTTGTTTTGCTTCCTTGAGAAATGTAATTTATCTTTTAGGTTTAGAGAATAAAATCTTTGCCTACTTTAATCTGCTCACACTGGCCCTTCCCCCACCCAAGCAAAGTACAAAAACTGATGGTTAGTTCATTATAATTGAGCAAAAGGACTGAGATTATTATAATAATAGAACTCCTCAATAATTGAAATAATCACATCATCGATAATGTCTAACATTGTGGGGCAAAATAAATTATGCTTGTGTCTCTGTGTGGCACTCAAGAAGAGTTTGACCTTTGACCTATCATACTGTTTCCTGTTTATCTATCTGTGTGTGTGTTTCTCTCATAGACACTCTCTCTCTCTTTCTCTCTCTCTCTCTCTCTCTCTCTATATATATATATATATATATATATATATATGTGTGTGTGTGTGTGTGTGTGTGTGTGAAATATGTCTTTTTCTTTCAAGAACTGTTACACTAAAGATATACAATCATGACGTTGGCAGAGAAATGCACAGTGGATGTGCAAATGACAAAGCGATCGCATGGCTTACACGCTTTTTGGAACAACAATGCTTCTGTTTTGAATTTAAATTATTTTCTGCTTCTCTCTCGATGAGTCCGGATTAAAAACAAGCTCTGATGATGATTTTTATAAATTGAAATATTGTTCAATATTAGCTATGAAAATGATATAAAATATTTTCATTTTAACAGCATTGTATGTTTTCATACCCTTTTATCTATATATATATATATATATATATATATATATATATATAATTGTATAGTGACAGTCACTTCTTTACAGAAGAAGGCCATATCTTCAGTCCCCCCAAGAGGGTCTGTCAACATGTATGTGATTCCTAAGGCCAACTTCATCCTTGCAAGCCCAGCTGCATAACTAACATGTAAATGACCTGTCTTTGGCATTGACATTGACATTAAACTCATGCATTCTCACATGGCTTTACAAATCTGCAGCAGACCCACATACATTATCACAGAATTGTTACAAATTACCAGAAGTTGCTGAGGATGGACCTGTGTATAATCAGCAACAAAATGTTTGCTGTCATGAGATCTCATATAACTAGCAAGTCTGGCTTTGGATAAACATGTATTACAAACATGTTCAGGCTGATAAGTGTCCAACTCTGAGGCTGAGTCTTCAGATGTTTACTACATTGTAACTCTCCATAAAACAATCTACACACACACACACACACACACACCACACACACACACATTCATATGTATATATATATATTTATGAGTAAATAACAGATTGGGTAAAATCCAACAATATGCGATTAAAAGTTGAGGAGGCAAAATATCAATTGAATGATGTTGTTTGTGTTTTATCCCTTTTATTTCTCAAATTTTAATCACACACATATACATTTAATTGCCAGGGAATCCTAGAGAATGAAACTCTGAGAAACAATTTTTTAAATTTGTGTTAACAGAGATTATATTGCACTTTTTTTTTCTATTTTTACAGCATATCAACCCTTTCCGTGTCAAATTTAGTCATTTTGATATCAGGTTGCTTACAGTAATTTAAAATGGTCACCCATCTAAGTATTGAAAAAGCTCATTGCTGCTTAACTTCGGTAATCTAGCAAGAACCCATTTTTAAAATGACAACCATAAGCTATATTGCTCTATTGATCTCACACAGAGCACTTTTTATAAACTGCTGTTCAGTTAATTTTTATTGACAGTATTATTGACGTTTTTGTGTTATAAGGCATGTGTCAAATGCCCACTTCTACTTATAGACTCGCCGACAACTATGTGACCAAATTCTTGGCCAATCACTGGCAGTACTCTGCTGCTGTTATAATATTTATACAGGCTGTTCGCAATTGCCTTCAACCTTCGTGGACGATGGAACATAGGATTATTCACTGGACCTTTGACACTACGTAGGATTCCATAACTCAGGACTTATTCACTTACCAAAAGATTCTATAGCTCAGGATTACTTACTTTAAGTCCTTTTTAACTGGCCAAGGATGGCGGTCAGAAACTTAACAAGTATTGTAGTGTATATATATATATGTGTGTGTGTGTGTGCATGTGTATGTGTGTGTAAATTATAAGTTACTTAAGTTTAAGAATTCAGTCTAGACAGCTATAGTTTTCTTAGTGAATATACAAAGATTGGATAGAAATGATAAAGTAGTTAATATTATACAAAATGATTTATATTTAGTAAAGTTATTGATTTCTCCATTAATTTTTACCCATCATACATTTCTATCAATCTATATACAGAGAGAGTTTTCATTCTCCTAGACTAGGTGCCTAAACTAGGTTAAAGAGCCCAATATGCCCTACTATTTACCCATAGCTAGAGAGAGAATTGTTAGATGCATACCTTTTCCAAGGGTATTAGTGATATGGGAAATGCAAAAAGCCATGGGAAATATGTTGCCAAACTTTAAACACCTGAGATTTAGTTGGCCTCATCTTTATTGTTGTATACACAATATTTTGGCTGATGTGTCCTTCGGTCTTATTTAGGTGTTTCTTGTCAAACTTGGGGAGCCTTCATGTCATAATCAGGAGTTTTCACAGAGCTTTGAACCAAACTCTTTATTTAATCCATTGGGGTAGATTGTTCTCTGTTAACCATGACTGGGTACAAGTGTTATTAAGCTATGTTAAGTATTCTATGTTATTTTCACCTGGAGTTAGGATTGAACCAGCAACCTACAGATGATTGTCACTTAGAATTGTATTCTAACTCAACCCTTATCTCCATTGTGCCATTTATCCAACTAGTTTGAAAAATCTAAAAAATACAAATTATCAAGCCTCATTTCAATAATACTGACAAATAATACCCTGAGATTTTATCTGTATAAAAGCAACAAAAGAACCTGTACTTTTGTGCATTCTAAATGAATTAGTTGGCTGGTTGGTTGGTTGGTTGGATTTTATGGCATATCAACCCATTGGGTCATTTTATGCCAAAGATGTTTTGTTTTATTCATTCTTGATGGGTACTCAATTTTTTAACGCATTTTTTTGTTAGAACTCATTTTGTTCAATTTAACGCATAGATGAGACCCTAAAAGGTAATACCACTCTGGGTCAGAGTGGACGAGGGAGTAATGGTGTTGAAGGAGTACTCCACATTTCCCAACCTCCAGATCTGGAACTTCACCATCAGATAGAATTTAACATCATACCCAGGACAATAAGACAATACTAGGGAATGTGGAGTACCCCTTAATTAACCATTGCTCTCAGGTCCACTTTGACTCTGAGTGGTAGTACCTGTTAAGGTCCCATCTATGAGTTAAATAGAAAAAAAATGTTTAAAAAATATGTCTTAAAATATTGCTTTAAAAAATTGAGTACTGATGAAGAATGAATAAAACAAAATGTCTTCAGCATAAAATAACCTAAAAAGGGTTGACATGCCATAAAATCCAACCAACCAACAAACCAACCTTTGTTGTAGTCTTTAAAGAAAAGAGTGAGATAAACATTCTTGTTCTGTTGTCCAATGATTCAATCCCTTCTATCTTCAAAAGATTAATCCCTTTTGTTTGATTGAATAATGATAAAATTTTAAATATTTGTAAAGAGGAAGATCTACTTTGTTTATCAAGAGAAAACTTCTGTTATTTTTTAGGGTGATTTTTGTTTTGTTTTAAATTTTTTTTTTGTTGTTGTTTTTTTTTTTATCAATCTTTTTGATAATCACCATTAAATTTTAAACTTTGATATTTTCATTTCATGTTTTCTTGATATCAAGAATTACAAAAAACAAAAACAGTGAAATTATTCTAACTTAAGTAACAGAACAAAAATAATGGTTGTAGGGCAATTTTTGTTGTTTTCATTTAGAAGAGTTTCTTCTCCTTCTCTGCTGTAGGATGAACACATTAAATATTCATTCAGCAAACAACACAGATTTTCCTATCAAAATTTTACAAACTTTATATCCAAAAGATAAGTAAACATTCTACACCTGATAAACATATTTGATTCACTCCTTAAAAATTATTTATCATAAAACTTCTAAGTTTATTGATTTATTCTTGAAAAAAATTTTTTTTTCTTCATTTCTTACATTTTTTCTCCTATTGACACTGAACAACATCTTAGGATTTTGATATTTACTAAGCTTAATAATCTGATATATATATATATATATATATATATATATATATATATTATATATATATATATATATATATACTTATCAGTGCAAACCCAAATTGAGGTTTAGGGACTGCCTCAAGGACACTCTGAAGAACACTGCTATTGCTGTGGAGGACTGGGAGAAGCTAGCTTGTAATAGACGTGGCTGGGGAGCCACCATCTATCTGTCCAGGGAAGAATTTAAGTCCAAGCAAATTAGACACCAAAAATTGAAACAAGCTATTAGCAAGGGCAATTTTCAGTCCAGCAACATTCAAAGTGGAGAAGTTCCAACATTTAGTTTATGTGGAAGAGTATGTCTCTCCAGGGCTGGCCTGGTGAGCCATCTGAGAAAACAAGGATACAGTGTCAAATGCTACTGGCACCCAACTATGATAAAAAAGAACTAAAAACCCCCCCAAAACAACAGGAAATGGTCTTACTTGAACATGAGTTGACAGCCAACATATATATATATCATATATATATGTATATATATATATATATATATATATATGTATAGATATATATATATATATGTATGTATACATTATCATATATATATGTATATATATATGTATATATATATATATATATGTATATA
>CM042137.1:34096694-34109194 GCA_023376005.1 Doryteuthis pealeii | reverse complement strand
GACTCCCTCGATTCCAAATCAACAGAGCCTAATTCAAATATTCCTAACTACAGGTCTGTTCACAATTCATGACCTCTCATGAATTGTAACAATTGCAGGTATATATATATATATATATATCAGAGATCTACTTATTTTGGGGCTGCTACATATTTATATTTTTGGTTACGGCATCTACCTCACTCTATCTATAAATTCTAGTATAAAGATGAATGGTAGTTGGTATAGCAAATTTTGTGTTCATGCCTGTACTTTATTAGGTATGCAAAATTGTCATTAAAGTGAAGTGCACTACCTGTGTACTTATACACATATATTTGCATTATATATATCTACCTTATATATGAGAAGTAAATACACAAGCGATGTGTTTTGATATGGCTTTTTTTAGCCGACAATTTTTGGGAGAATATGTGCTCAATTAAAGTCGTACCTAATTTTGAAAGTTAATTAATTAATAATTAATTAATTAGGCGGGCATACCTATTTAAATGTAAGGCTAAACAAATCGAGAAATATATATATATATATATATATATATATATATATACACATATACACACATTACATATGATTGTTGATGATGACATCTTTTGCCATAAGGGATATCTCAATAATAGTGATATCAGTGTGATATCAAGATTTTATCACAGGATTTTAACTTTTATTTGAAACATTTTTTCTTTCTAGGTATCAGGGCATAAGACAAAGAAAGAAATCAAAGAGAAAATTTCTTTGTTTAATATGAAAAGTTATTTATCATTCTTAGAGTGATACAGATAATTCAATGAATATTTCTTGATTGGGGGGGGGAATATTACTAATTGTGGGCCTGGGGGGCTTGCATGATCCTTGAGGGCCCCCCCTCCAACATTTACTGAGATTTGGTATTGTATGATACCAACAGAAATGCAGAAGTTGAACAACTACTTGGGTGAGCCAAAGATTTTGCAATATTTTAGTAACGTGATGTTGCATAGCGCTCGACTCGGGCCACAAAATCATACATGTTATATACTGTTGCTGGGTCGTATGTGTTAGTAGTGGAGTATAAGGATTCACACATGACATATGTTAGTAGTCAGGACTTTTTAACGTTTATTTATTCCACCTCGTTGGTGGCGTGCGTCTGTGGTTGGACGAGCTGGACAAACGGTACTACGATGTTGCAGGCTGGCAATCGGGAGGTGATGGGTTGGGCGAGCCTCACTGCCCGCAAGCAGTTGCTCGACCATGTCGACGCGTCAGACTTCTTGTGCTCTGTTGTTCCAACTGCTCGTTTTGACTCTACCTTAAGTATGATATTAGTCCGCCCCACATCTCTTTTTTGTTGACCGGAAGTCCTTTCTCTTTGTGCAAATTTCCGTTGTCCAGATGAGTCTTTTGTTAAACTTCTTTTGTTACCTAAGATTTCTGTCTAGGCTATCTATTGTTTCTTTTGTTCAATTTTCTTCTGCTTTCGTACTTCCCGCGCAAAACACTTGCGACCACCACCAAACCATAACAGTGAGGCTCAATTCAAAAGGTATGGATGCTTTTGCTAAGGTTATAAAGGTGAGAGAACCACACTGGATTGTTAGATGCCAAGCTCACCTGATACTCTCCAAGTGCTACTTGCAGGATTTGCCTCTATGGCTTCAAGTACAACCTCTGTATCTGCAGTTTTAGGCCTACCTGACCTTGCTTGATTGTTGAGGTTTTTGTGACCTAAGCAAAATTTCTTGAACCATCTGGTTACTTTATTGTAATCAACTGCATCTTCATCTTTTCCACAGCAAATGTTTTTGGTTTCTTCCATGACATTATGCCCAAGTTCAAACTCGTAAAGCATAAGTTCCAAAATTAAACTATTCTGCATATTTATTTGTGTAGCTTTCAAAACACATGTTTTTACAGTATATCAACCCTTTTCAAGTCATTTAATGTTGAAACAAGTCATTTTGATAAAAGTTTCTGTTTCAAGTTCTTAATATCTTCAAATTGTATAAATAATTTATTAACTTCCTTTAGTTTTGTTCATTTGTTTTGTTTAATGGTATATCAACCCTGTGGGTTATTTAATGCCAAAAACTGTTAGAGTCTGAGATAAAAGTTGGTACTCAGTTTTCTTTAACAGGTGTATTTTTGTAGATGTTTTTTGTGGATGTATTTCATATCAGATTCTTGATTTTTTATGTTTTTATTTCTCACAAGAAGGATAAAAAGAGTGCTAATATATAGAAAATACCAATTGTTAATTCATGTAAAGGATCTCAGTTATTTGTTACATAATAATACTCTTGTGACATTTTTATCTCATTACTGAAAAAAAAAAAATGTTCTGTTTCAAAACATATCGGATCTAAAGAGTAGTGCTTATTGAATGTCTCACGAGACCTTCAATAAACACTACTCAATAACATAAAGAAATACTAAAAGATTTTATTGAAAGGGTTAACATCTTCTTTGTATTGTTATATAGCCCATTGTGGGTATATAAACAAAAGAGTTCTTATCTGATAGAGAGAGAGACAGACAGACAGACAGACAGATAGAGTCGTGTGGTGACTTACTTGCTTCCATTTCCTCTTTCTATCTTCCTCCTTTTGGCTATGATTATCTTGTGCTGTTTCCTTTACTTCTTTGGCCAGTTGTCATCTTGTCTCTTTTTGCCTTCTTCTAACTAAGGGCTTCTTTTCAAGTCATGCAATTGATAAACAAGACTTTGTTTTTCTTTGATCAAAGATTTTATTACTGCCCATCCTGATTCACTGCGCATTGAGCCAACCTCAGCAGAACATGTCTGTTCTGCGTCCCATTTAGGTTGAAAGTAATTACCAAACTAACTCTATCACGTGATTCGCGAGATTCTCGCCTCTGAGGTCAGTTGGGGCCATAACCATTAAATTAGTATTTTTCCATCCCCTGATCTAAAAAACAATGGCTCCTTAAATTCTCACTACAGAGCCTGTCAAAAACCCACACCACCACACAATTATGCAATAGTATTATATAATCCCTGTGTCTGACAACATCCGACAAACATTCAAATGACTAATCTGCATCAACCTTGACTTTCATCTCACAAATGAACAAGTCGATTGGAATATACTCTAAATCTCATGTTTTTTATAATGGTCAATGGTCAGAAGTTAGACTCTTTCTCCAGATTTATATTGTTTCTTTTGGGGTCTTCTTTCAGATTGGTTCAATGAAATAAAATAAAAATATATAACTCTTTTCTAACTCCAGCCTTATTTTATTGTAGATTAAACCAAGAAAAAAAAACGTGTTAAAAACAATTATCATTGAATTGGAATTGAAGTGATATTTGCCTTCAGGAGATGAAGTAGTGATTATAAGTAATAGTAAAGAGGAGGGGAACAAATAAAACAACGCACATTTTTAAACATTATTTCTTTCTTTTCTTTTCAGTTTATTCTTTCTTTCTTTCTTTCTTTTCTCTTTTTTTTCGTTCCCTAGGATAAGAGGAAGTTAGGATTTTTTTAACATTATTTCTTTCTTTTTTTTTTCAGTTTATTCTTTCTTTTTTTTCATTTAGGTTCTTTTTCTTTTTCAGTTTATTCTTTCTTTCTTTCTTTCTTTTCTTTTCTTTTCTTTTCTTCCTTTCTTTATTCATTCTTTCTTTCCTTTTGGTAAGAGGAAGTTTGGAAATTAAACAACACACATTTTCTTTAACATTTCTTCTTTTTTCTTTTCTTTCTTTCATTCTTTCTTTCTTTTCTTTTTCTTTTTTTCCCTTAGTAAGAAGATGGTCAAAAATGAAACAACACACATTTTTTAACATACCTTCTTTTTTTTCTTCTTTCTTTTTCTTCTTTCATTCTTTCTTTCTTTCTTTCCCTTTGGTAAGAGGATGGTAGGGAATGAAACAACATTTTTTAAACATTATTTACTTGCTTATTTTCTTTTCTTTTTCTTTTCTTTCTTTCTCTTTGCTCTTTTAATTTTTCTTTCTTTTTCCTTTTTTCTTCTGTTTCTTGCGATGATTATTTTCTTCCTTTTTTTCTTTCTTTTTCATTTTTCTTTCTCTTTATTCTTCATTTTTCTTTCTTTTCCTTCTTTTCTCTTATGTTGTTTCTTGTGATAATTATTTCTTTTTTCTTTTTTCTTCTTCTTCTTATCATATATCATAAATCCCAAATCCTCTTGTTCTGCTCTTCCCTTCCATTTTACTCTCTCTCTCTCTCTCTCTCTCTCTCTCTCTCTCTCTCTTCTCTCTTTCTCTCTCTCCTATTCTTCTCTTTCACTCTTTCACTCTTTCTCTTCTCTCCTTCCCTCCATTTTTTTCTTCCACTTCCCTCTTTCTACATCAAGCCTCTTACACATTCACATTCCTACCAGATTACAAGTTTTGATTGTTTAAACCCCTCCCGGCCTTTTCAGTAGAAAGGAGAAAACAACATTATTACAATAAGCCACCAGTAAGAACCGGATGGATAAAAAGAAGAAGAAAAAAAAATAACATGTGTCATCTTGTCCTTTCTACATCATTTCTAGCTCTTTTTGTTCTGTCCAACAAAAACACACTCAAATCTATATATTAATATTCCTCTTCCTTAATTGTACACCCTTTGCTTGCTATAAATCTCTGGTTAAAAATAAGACCGTCTAAATTATCCAACATGAAATGCAAAAATGTAAATCCTGATTATCTGGTGTTGCTTATCGACCAAATTCTCATCTACTCTGCTATTAGTAAATAGTATGGCAGACTTGGCTCTTTAACCTTGGTATGGCAACGGTCTAGGTGAAAGAAAACCTTTTTAACTGCGCTTACAAATGACCTTGTGTCACATCCTGCTCATACAAAGAGATTTTTAAATACATGCACAAAATGATGGAAATATGAAAATATAAACGTACAATGAATGTGATTCCCTAACTTCTAGGCATAATATATCCCTAAATGGGTTGATATGCCATTAAAATTAAAATCAATCAATCTATATGTCAATATTCATGTTCCTTAACTGTACAACTGTTATCATCTTGCAACACCCTCTGGTTAAAAATGAGACCATCTAAATCATCCCAGATGAAATGCAAAAATCTAAATGGAACACGTATGCTGAAAAGAAGTTTTCCTTTAATTAAAAATTGTGATATTGTGAAAAGTATCAGGTACTTAAGCATAACATCTATTATCTAGATAAGGGGTTATTGATCTAATATTACTATCAAGATTATGCACCCCCACCCGTTAGTATTTCAGTTTTAATGTAATGAAATATATCAAAATAGAAAGACTAACGAAATTAAGAATGCATGTAAAAGGATTACACTTATTTTAATTATATTTCAATTGGTTTCTATATAAAATCATTCATAGGATTGATTTTAATACGTTAACGAATAAAACAATCAGAAATCAATAACGCCAAATAATTATTTATTAAACACAGTTTTATTAAAACTGGTATGCAAATTGTTCACCCCATATACTATGTAAATTATTTTGATAATATATAATACATATTGCAGGATTTAAACACATTAATAATGGGTTTTTGAGGAAAATCGATCTCAGCTAGACCTTTATTGAGACATTATTAATAAATAAGATGCTAATTAAAATTAAATAATGATTATTTAATAACTATTGAACATATAACATAAATAACTAATGGAATGTGACGGTGGTGGTGACAGTTTCGGTTACAGACAGGCACACAATCTCCATTATAATAAGATGTAGATATTGTATACAAAATTAATTTGTATACCTAGATAATTGATTAAAATAATTAATAATCAACTATTTCAATTTTTTTAATACATATCACAATGTCATTGTTTCTATTAACATTTAACTTAACCAATCAAGTTAATTTATAATTTAATAAAGATATACAGTTCATTTAACTGTGGCATATGGAAATCTAATAGATTGCAATGGAGTTAGCAGAATAATCATTGATTAGAATAATTCTATTTATTTTGTTATTGTCTAAAAGAACTACGATGGTTAAATTACAAAAATACTAATAGTACCATATACTTGCTCGGTTACCTCATTTTAGGAATGAAACCGCCTCTTTTAGAGGTACCAGATACTTTTTACAATATCATAATTTTTTTAAGGGTACACCCCTTTTCAGCATATATGTTCAGTACTTAAACTTTGAAACCCACCCCAGCTCACGAGAAACCAGAAAAAAAAAGTGTATGCACATTATGTCACTGCATGTGATCATCCACCGCCCAAAAAACACACTTTTGCTGCCCAGCCTCCCAGCATTGGTATTATTCACACATTGACCTGGTCAGCCACTGAAGATGTAATCATACACATTATTACTGATACAGGAAGTAAGGATGTCTGTTGGACACAACAGTTCAGTCTTTCATCCCATATTAAATATCATATAATTTTAATGAAACAAATATCTCTAAACATTCAATTATTTTCTCAAATTTACCAGAGTATTTTATAGCCACAACTATAATTACCCAATCATTGTCATTTTTCAAAGTTTATCTTAGAAACCTTCACACACACACACACACACACACATATATATATATATATATGATTATACATATACATATATTTTCTAAAGACTATCTTTTTTTAATTAAATTAAAAAAATAAATAAAACATAAAAAATAAAAATAATAATAATAAATAATAGAATAAAATCAAAATAATAATGACAAGGATATATATATGTATATATATATATATATATATATATATATATATATATTTATTTATTTATTTATTTATCTATACTTATATATATATATATATATATATATATATATATATATATTCCAAAGACAAATTTGTAAAAGATTAAATATTTAAAAAAAATAGTAAACAAATATAAATAGATTAATAAAGAAGAATATAATAATCACAATGATAACGGATCACCTTATCCCAGCAAGAAGACCAGGCCTAGTGTTGATTAACAAAAAAGAAAGAACTTGTCAACTGGTGGATTTTGCAATTCCAGCAGATCACAGGGTGAAGCTAAAGGAAAATGAAAAAATGGACAGATACTTGGACCTTGCCAGAGAACTAAAAAAGTTATGGAATATGAAAGTCAAAGTTATACCAATTGTAGTTGGTGCACTTGGAAAGGGTTTGGAAAGTCTAGAAATCAGAGGAAAAATTGATACCATCCAGAACACTGCACTGCTGCAATCTGCTAGAATATTCAGAAGAGTCCTGGAGACCTGAGAAGACTTGCTGTCACTCAGACTCCAGTGAAAGACCATCAGCTAATACTGATGTGAAAACTCAAAAGGAGTAAATAACAAGTATATGACTATATATATATATATATATATATATATATATATATATATATATATATATATATATATATATATAGAGAGAGAGAGAGAGAGAGAGAGAGAGAGAGAGAGTGTTGTTATGGTCCAACGGGACAAAATTAAATATTTTATAAAAAAGAATGTCTGCAAAATGGATTATGCTTATGAGGATCTGTATGCAAAATATGAAAGGTATACCTGGGCTACACTCTTAACCCTTTTAGTGTGGCATATTTGGTAACAGATTTAATGGCTGGAATTCACTTCTGACCCTAAGATAAAAAAACATTTGTAAATAAAAGAACAAACTTATTGAACTTTCACAATTACTGTTCTACAATACATTCTAAAATGGAATTAAAATTCTTTTTTATTATTTGCATTATTCCAACTATTGTTCTTGTCTTTATTGTTATATACACCATGAAGGGTTCCGAAATCGACAAGAAGGTTACTGGTTTCTAAGAGAAGGTTGTCAAGTTAAAAAAAAAACACCTGAAGAAAACTAGTGGTTACATCAGTCGAAAACATTGTGTATGTAACAATAAAGATGAAGATAATAGTCCAAATAATACAAATGATAAAGTCTCATCACAAAAATTCAGAGAAATAGTAATTAAAACGTTTAAAAGAATAAAAAATGGATCTTATTCGATGAGGTGGGAGGTATTGTACAAGTGAGTTTATAAGAAATTCTTTTTTCACCAATACTTCAAAGAATGACTATTTTACTAAATTCTTAGAAGCAATAATTTTTTTTTATTTCTCTTAATTTTTCAAGTCAGGATATATCAATCAAGAGGCACTTTGGGAGTGAGTATATCGCACAAGATCCAAAATTTTGAAGTAATGTGGACTCAAGATGCATGTCACCCTCATGCATTAAGTATATTTGTGGGACAAGAGTTGATCTCCTCACCAAAAGAGTTAAATACAGGCGGATTGAAAAGTAATTGCCTATTTTAAACTATTTATACATTTTTTTATATAGTTACATTTTTCTTAATTCTTTAATGTATGTTTCTTAATCTATGGCAATTAAATCTGTGCTGTTGGTGGTTCTCCTCCACATTTTGCTATTGGTGTTTGTGAATGGCTGAATCACCATTTTCCTGGGAGATGGATGGGTAGATGTGGTCCGCATGAATGGCTGGCCAGAAGCCCTGATTTAACACTCTGTAACTTTTTCCTTTGATTGAAGGAGCAAGTCTACTCTACGAAACCAATGATTTTGGAAGAACTTGAAGGATGAATACGATAATAATAAAAATTATTTCTGCCATTCCACAAGAGTTCCTGTGAAAATCAGTTGATGTGATTCCCGAATGGGGTGCACATATAAGATTTAGAATAAAACTTCATATTGTATGTGTTTAATTCATATTCATTTTTTTGTAAAAATAAGGATTCAGAAATAAGTTATAACATTTTTAACATAGGGAAGAGAGTTACTTTACAATCATCCTGTAAGTAAGTAAAGTTGTTGGGGTGGCCTAAAGTCTGCGAGGGAGTCTATCCCCTTTTCACTAGTACTAGACCAAGAAAATTGTTTTGGCGTCTGAGGCGGAGTGCCACACCTACCATCAGCTCTCACTTTAGCAGACAGATCCCTGTACTACTCATACTCTAAGTTGGCAAGGGCAAGTATCGAACATGGAACCTTGTGGTTTCTAGTCAGACGCTCTAACGACTGAACTAAACCGGAACAAAATAATAGGATGATGACTTCACAGCTTTACAGAGCAACAAACACTTGTTTATATATTAAAAATGTTTAATCTTTTTTTAATCATATAAAATTCTTTCTTAAATGATTTGAATGTTCTCTTCTAATTTTTTATCTATATTTTTATATTTTCCTTCAAATTTTGCTCAAAATATTTAACAACAAAATTCAAATAATATAAATCTATTCTTAACTTTAACTGATAGATTATCTTTTATGACCCCAAACTATGACCAATTTAAATCACTATAAATATAAATAGTTGTTCTTTTTTTTTGGCTTTTGTCTTTTTATCTTAGTATATTTTTTCAATTGATTTTGACATACGTAGTAATATAACATTTATTTAGATATTCCTAGACAATTTTCTATTTGAGTGATGATTTCTTTTCACAAAGACAAACACAAAGAATAAATAAAAAAAACATTAGAAAAGGAAATGCTTTTTCTTGTTTCTATAATTTCTATTTGTAATCATTTCTATTTCTCCTTCACAATGTCAATAAAACTACAAGAAAAAAAAAAAATTTCTAAATTGATTTATAGAAAAAGAAAATTGAAAAATTGACAAATTTACATTTTCAAATACTTCAAATCCAATAATATCTTTATCCTTTTAGCTTTTGTTTTTTGTTTCTTTTTTTTTACACTTTAAATGGACTAATTTACAGAATGTAATACAAACACCAATCTCATGACTCTTCTTCATATAACGACTGTAGAAGAATGAGAGTTAGTTGAACACTGTGGCATAGCATGCACTTTTACCGCCACCTGGTCCATGTCCAATCTGCCCCCCCCCCCCCGAACTTCATAAGAGAAAACATACAAAGTACAATATTATCTATATATACACTGAGAACACCGGGTCTCGTCACCGAAGTTAAGCAACGTAGAGCCTGGTCAGTACTTGGATGGGTGACCGCTTGGGAATGCTAGGTGCTGTAAGCATCTTTAATAGGGCCGGGTTAGCTCAGTCGGTAGAGCGTTCGGCTACAAACAACAAGGTTCCTAGTTTGATACCGGTCCTTGCCAACTCAGCGTATGAGTAGCACAGGGATCTGTGCGGTAAAGTAAGGAGATGATGGCAGGTGTGGCGCTCCACCTCAGATGCTAGCGCTATTGAAAAGGGAATAGACTCCCTCGCTGACTGGCTGATACCGACTTTAGCCGCCCCGACGACTTTAAATTAAAAATTTAAAATTCTATTTAAAAATTTCCATGAATCTCAAAGTTAAACAAATCAATATGGAAGCACAAAACAACCAAATTTTTATTTTATCTATTTATTTATTTTCAGGTCGGATAAACATAAGGTCTTTTTACATAGGGATTTTTATAGGGTATCCAGTGAAGATTGTATTTGCTATTCAGTAGTAACAGATCTGCAAGACTAACTTACTAACCGTTTTTTTTTAGTTTTTCCCCTATATCTGCCTGCATATGGCTACTTGATGCCAGGTAGCCATTTGTAGTGTTATGATAATGGAGATTCAGTTTCTGTCTGTCCGTAACCAAAAATACATCAAATGGACTAATTTTCAGAAAGCATTGTCTGACATAAACAGATTTTCAGTCATGGAAATCCAATCTCACTGACAAGTTAATGCAACAATTCTTCCAATCCATAGTTGTATTAGTGCTATTGTATGGATGCACCACTCGGACCCTAAAAAAGCACACGAGAATAACCTAGATGGGAGTTACACAAGAATGCTGCGCAGGATCTTGGGTAAATCTTGGAAACAACACCCTACAAGAAATCATTCTATGTCCAAATGATGCATGAGGTGTCAGCATCAGCGCTTGTGTTGAGTGAACTTTGCTGACACCCAGTCAAATGGAACCTACACATGATTAATGAGCCTTTTGATGGTCTGAAAAGACAAAGAGGACAAACCCGACATAAAAGCAACACACATTTTCATCCAATAGTTCAAAAATCCAGTAGTCAGACAATCAACCAAGGCATTTAGTCAAGCCAGGGTCCTTGCTGAGATAATTCACCTCTCTCTCTCTCTCTCTCTCTCTCTCTCTCTCTCTCTTTTATTTTTAATAGACTCATTGCACACTTGGATTTCCGGTTAACGCCGGGGGTCCAGCGAGCTTCAGCCGCTGGACTCGTTGAGAGTTCGATAATAGCAACGATTCCTGATGCCGAAGGGATCGACGCAATTTTTGTTCTTTCCCACCCATGAGCTTCGGCTTGTGGGTGGGCCCACGTTAAAACGAGGCCTTGTGCCCAGTCCATACAAGTGGGGTATGCGACAAATATACTCTCTCTCTCTCTCTCTCTCTCTCTCTCTCTCTCTTCTCTCTCTCTCTCTCTCTTTCGACCCTAAGTATCTGTTTACTGGGAGCTGTTGCTGACAACAAAACAATATTCACTATAATTTGGCATCTAAGATCTTTTCTTCCAAAGTGTGTTTTCTAGATGAAGTCGGCCATTTCATCTGATTCTATGTCCAGTCACAGGCAATGATTGAAGAAGCTGCATCTACAAGCCAACCAGATACTGGTCTAAGCCACAACACTACACATTCCACACCTGATGGTTGCCCATAGCTACACTACCACAGCCACACTATCTGTTTACTTATAACTCTCCCTCCAGCTATGGGTAAATAGTAGGGCAGACTGGGCTCTTTACCCATGGTTAGGCAACCGGTCTAGGAGAAGGAAAACTCTGAATTCAAACCTGTTGAACTCCGCTTAAGAAATTGACCTTGTGTCACATCCTGCTCGTGTGGAGGGATTGGTAAATAAGTAAATAAATATAACATCACTTATCTGACTGAGTTCATTACAACAAGTGGGGAATGGTATGGCCATCCAGTGAACCACTATGTCTAATTTTTGTCACTTTACTTTAATTATTTATTTACCAAATAATTTGGTTGAAAACTGCAAAAGTATTAAATTTTCAAACCCTTCAGGCATCAATTAGGTTAAATCTATTCTTGCACAACTCATTATTCTGTATATCTAATTATATTCTATCAAATTCATATATATATATATGAATTTGATAGAATATAATACACATGCATACATATATCGAAAGACATATACATATGTATATGAACCATTCAACCCCCTTGTAAATATACACATATCTATACACAAACACACGCGCACACACACACACACACATATATATATATATATATACATATATTGTATGTACGTGTGTGTATATATATATATACATATATTGTATGTACATGTGTATATATATATATATAAATATATATATACACACATATGCATATATATATACATATATGAATCTATATATTGTTTATATCTATATGTACATATATATTTACATGTGTATAAATATATATATATATATATACATAAACACAAATACACTCATATAAACACATATATGTATATTTATTGACCTTGTTAATAATTTACTTATTCCTATATATACTCACCAATCAATTATATATATATATATATATATATATATATATATATATAT
>CM042137.1:34019194-34089194 GCA_023376005.1 Doryteuthis pealeii | reverse complement strand
TATATATACACAACACACACAACACACACATATATATATATATATATATATATATATATATATTATGGATAGATAGATAGATATGCATATATATATATATATATATATATATATATTATATATATCTTATTATAATGGAGATTGTGTGTTTTTCTGTCTGTAACCGAAACTATATTACTACTCAAGTCACAATTCCCTTAATTATTTACGTCAAATTCTCCATGATTTCATTCTTTTAAACCTTCAGTTATTAATAAAAATTGTTTTACATTATTAATACTGTTGACCATATCTACGTACTAATAACATGCAATTGTATTTATATATACAACAAAATAGAGGTTTACAGTTTGAACGAGAAAACTATATATATATATATATATATATATTGATACATCTATTTACCCAAGGTCAATTTTTAAGTGGATTAATACAAGTTTGTATTCAGTTGGGGCTGTGGTCTAATGGTTAGAGTTGTAGGAAATGGACTCATCGATCTGAGTTCAAATCCTGGACGAAGCTAGAGTTCACATAATGCTAATACCCTTGGGAAAGGTATGAATCCAACTACTCTCCCTCCAGCTATGGATAAATAGTAGAGCATACTGGCTTCTTTAACCTTGGTTAGGCAACCAGTCTAGGGGAAGGAATACTCTGAATTCAAACCTGTTAAATCCACTTGTGGTGGTCACTACTAGAATAGGCTCAGTCCTAATTAGTGATCTTTTAGAGAGAAAAAAAAGAATTTTATTTCTCCTCGACTGCTTGCCATACCAAGATTAAAGACCGCAGTTTATCCATGCCTGGAGGGTGAATAGTTGGATACATACCTTTCACAAGGGTATTAGCATGATGTGAAATGCAAACAGCCTAGTACAGGATTTAATCTAGGTTCCCCATGTCCATTTCCCATGACAATAACCATTAGACAACAAGCACCTCCTAAAATACATTATATATATATATATATATACATATATATGCAAATATATATGTATATTCAGACATATATATATATACATATATGTATACATACATACATACATATATACATATATATACAGGGTGTTCGGCATAAATTTGACATACTTATATTTGGTTATTTTTCTCTTTAGTTTGGATGTATTGACGCACACTATGCATCATTTAAAAGCTTTCTTCATTCATATATATAATGACAGGTAGAATGGATGACTGGAACCCACCTGAATCATGGAAGAGAATAACTTGTATCATGATAATCTTC
This sequence comes from Doryteuthis pealeii, assembly GCA_023376005.1. Lineage (NCBI taxonomy): Eukaryota > Metazoa > Mollusca > Cephalopoda > Myopsida > Loliginidae > Doryteuthis > Doryteuthis pealeii. Next base: position 34,087,948 of record CM042137.1, on the reverse strand, counting down.
GCCAGCCATCAAAATAAGGAGATTATGGTTGCTGCCCAATGCTCCCAGAACTGTAAAAAAATCAGGCATAACTAGAGAATTTCAATGGAGACTACAAGTCTGTGGCTAGAAGAAAGCAACATAGTAGACAATCTGATTGCATTTGTATAGCAGAATTCCTTGAAAATCTGCAAAAAAAGTGTTGGAGGACCCTCAGATGCCTATGTGGAGTTGCTAAAACACTGTAGTCAAGCCCTGGATAATAAGTAGCCAATGGTAGGCCATATGTATGGCAGCAGGATTTGGCCCTGCCACACTCTGGTAAAAGTCAAAAATAGTTGTCAGCAAATTTTTATGACTACACCAGTCCCAATGTTTGGCCTCCGAACTCCCAAGATTTTAACCCCATGGATTATTATGTATGTGGTGCTGTTGAGAAAGTAGTGTAATTTCCATGCCTGTTAAATTTCTTTACAATCCATTAAATTTTGTTACCAAGCACTTTTTCTTTTCTCTTATGAAACTGTCAAATTTCTTCCGAACACCCAGTATATACATACATATATAGCAATAGCATAATCTTTACAGATCACTGCCATCCCTCATAATCCTATAACCCCACCACCAGAACCTTTTCTCTCATGAGTTCTCAAATGACTCATCAATCCTGCTTCAGATCTACAAAGTTTGATGTTTATGCACCACCATATGTCTCTTAAGACCAGAAGCTGACTTACAGACTTTGTTACAGATTGCAAGACACATTATTTGTTCCTGGAGTGTGCATGAATTGTCCCTAATGAGATTTCTTATGATTGACATATCCAGCCTTAGAAAGCAGAATCCGACCACATGTTTGACATTTTCAACCCTCCATGTTCTCACCAAAAATGACATGTGTATCCCTTTTGAAGTTGACGCTTGAGGTTTTCATGCTGAATTCTTTCAATCTCAATACTGGTACAGCCATCATCCACATGAATTCTCCAGTCAGTCTTCTTCAATGCCAGCTTTTCCCAGTTGTCATGATCTATTTTTATTTTTACAAGGTTGCTTTTCAAGCAATCCTTATACTTCTTTCAAGGCTTATACTGTGGCCATTTGCTATCATGCAGCTGACCGTAAAGGAATTTCTTTGGCATTCTAACATCACTCATATGCACAGCATGACCTGCCCATCACATTTGGGCCATTATGATGAGAGTTTCAATGCTTGTACATCCTGCATGTGTAAGGACTTCTGTGTTAGGTGTGTTAGAGTTCCTTCTGGATGCATAGGTGAATCTCAGCATCCAAAGAGCCATCACAAGTCAGTGTCCTTCCCAAGTATTTGAAGGTTTCAACAACATACAAACAAGTACCATGAATGGTTATAGTTGGCTTGACATACATTCCACTTTTTACGGGGTGAACATTACCTTTGTTTTCACCAAGCTTATTTTTAATCCAAAAGCATTGCACAAGGCCGCAAGTAGGTTCACAATATTTTGAATATCCTCATCAGTATAAGCCAGAAAGTCAACGTCGTTGGTGTAAAGGAACTCTCTAATAATTGGGTATGATGTCTTTGACTTGAAGTTGAATCTTCTCAAGTCAAAAACCCTTCTTACAACGCTGGAATGCTTGAGTTGATATTACAGAAAAGAATATTGAGAATAGTGTTGGAGCTAGGACATCTCCCTACTTAATCCTGTTATTTATTGGTATTTCATCCAACAATCTACCCCTCAAGACAATTCTAGCTTTCATACCATTGTGCAACCGCTTGAGTATATTCACAAATATTGGTGGGCACACAACCTTACCCAATATTGTCCAAAGTGCATCTCTATTAACTGTATCAAAAGCTTTTGTCAAATTGACAAAACCATGATACAGCGGGACCTGTTGCTTAATAGACTTCTCCTGCACTTGCCTGGCCAAAAATATCGTTTTGTCATTTGCCCCTCTGCCAGACCTAAAACCGCTTTGTGATTCAGGAATGACTACAGGACAAATGTACAAAAGTAAAGATCAACAAGAGTCTTGAAATAACATTGCTAACTGCATCCAAAAGAGTGATTCAATAGTAGTTATCACAACTTCCTTTTTCTCCTTTGCCCTTGTATAAGCACACCAAAGCACCATCAATCCAGTCATTTGGTAAAGGAGATCAATTTCAACATTGAGGGATGAGATCAAACAGAGCATATTTAATATTTACACTTTTTACCTTCAACAGTTCTACCAGGAGCTCATCTAATTCTGGTGCCCTACCAGTGTTAGTTTGTTTTATTGCCATTTCAATTTCTGCAAAGATGGTAATTGGTCCATTTTGTTTCGTATTGAGGAAGACCTTTTTTTTTTTAAAGGATTTTTTCCAATTCTTTGATCATGCTGGTGTTGTCCCTTGACCTTTGAGGAGCAACAGAAGAAGTTAGTGGACCAAAAACTTTATGCATGAGGCCATAGAACAATTTTAGGTCCTTTTATTAAAGGTGCTCTGATTTTGTTGGTACCTATTTTACACAATATATATCTTATTACTTAACAGGCAAAGAACTTGAAATACTTAAATGAAATCAATGTAAATATTACAATATTAAAGAACCTTTTTTAATGTCCATGAAAAGTTCATTTATCTATACATATATAAAGGGCAGTTGTGTGTATGTATGTATGTGTATGTTTGTTAGTCTGGAAGAAACTATGAAAATAAAACAATTAACAACAATGTAAATATATACACACATTCACTATCACCAGAGCTTGTTTTTTGTGCAAAAATAATGAAGATTTTATTTATATCTGGAAATATATTTAAAAATTTGATTTCAATACTAAGAAAAGGCAAATTGGTTGTGTTCGTGATTAAAACATAAATCAATTATGTAAAATCAAAACAATCAATGGATCTGCGAGACTAACTTTTTATTATACCCAGGCAATGCCGGGTAGCTGATTCTAGTATGTAATATATCATGACATGCCTTGTGTGCTGTCTAAGCCAGAAATAAATTTAGGAGTAGCGTAAATTATTTGGTCTTTGTGAAACATACTATCACAGGCAGATACACTTGTTTTGTTTTTCCCGGCCTAAATTTTATCATACCTCCAAATTATTTATGCAGTCTTATGTTTGACATGCCTGCTGTAGTCTGTATTCAAAAATCAATGTACACACCTTTAATTAAAATTACTAAAATATGACACAGAGGCATAAAATGAGCAAATTTGATTGGCTAATTTGGGGACCAATTAACACAGGATGGCCACAAATGTCCAACTTATAAAAAAACAGAATATTTGCAATTTATGCCTTCATCAAATAATTCATACAAGCACATTTCTGTCTAAAAATGAAATTTATGAATAATGTAAATCTTTCTAAATTAAAATAACAATTTATAAATTTTATTGTCAATTCTTTTTCAATATTTCACCTTGGGCAAAAGAAATTGTTGGTTATTATATTAATATTGAACTAGCAGGACCTGTGAATATACCACAGTATGATAATTCAATTATTACAATGTTTTATATGCTTACTTAAGAGCTATTGCCAAATAGTTCAATATGTAAAAAGTATGATAATTTTGATTTAACTCTCTCTCACATTTTTTTTTCTTTTTTTTTACTTCTTTCAATATTTTCATTATGTTCAATTGAAACAGATTAACTTTATCAGTTCCATGCACTCACCTCTCTCTCTATCTTTCCTCAACTCTCTTTCTTCTCTTTCCTCTTTTCTAATAAAAACTGAATGGTCCATTGTTTAGCTGAGGTGACGACACTCATAAGAAATAAGAAATCAGCGGATAAGCATCAGCAGATAATCAGGATTTACATTTTTGCATTTTATCTTGAATGGTTTGGACAGTCTGATTTTTTTACCAGAGGGCATTGCAAGAACACAAGGATTAATATATAGATATTTTGATTGCATCTAAAGATATTAACAATGTCAATAATATCCTTATACACAATCAATCATTATATAATAAAGCTATTACACACACACATGCACACATTATATATATATATATATATATATATATATATATATATAAATATAAATATATATATATATATATATAAGTGTATTTTGGCAGCATTTTTTAACAAGAACAAAAACAATTTTTTTAATGAGAACGAGTAGTAGAACCACTACCATTCCTACAACCTCCTACTACCAATGGTTATTACCTTCCACTTCTAATTCCTTGCTACTACTCGTTCTCGTTAAAAATGAGACACAAAATCATACCATCGTTTCACACCTGAGGATGGCAAATTGTATTGCCGAAAGCGCTCGTTTGGAAACCTTTGGGGGACTGTTATACCAGTTACACCCCGACACCAGAAAGATGGCCCGAAAATTAGAACGGATCAATGAAAAACTTGTCTGACAGGAATTGTCTGTACAGTTCAACAAAACTTGTATATATATATATATATATATATATATATAGGGATGGCTGGAGAGAGATTGTCATGGATATCCGTACTGATAGCACGACATGATGATATATATATATATATATATATATATATATCCCTATCACTTATTGTTTTCGGGGGGTCCTCTACGACAGCATCCAGTATCCGCACAGAGCTGGTTAATGTATGTCTTTGCTAGTCGGCCCACACTGGTGTGCCCATGACATGACAATGGCTTGGAAGAATTGTCTCTTTAACTTGTCTGTAATATATATATATATATATATATATATATATATATATATATATATATTGAGGCACATAGTGTAATGATTAGTCAAAGAAAATGGACTCCTCGACCTGTGTTCAAATCCTAGATGAAGCTGTTTGCACTTCACATAGCACTAATACACTTGGGAAAGGTATGCATCCAACTACTCTCCCTCCAGTAATAGAGCAGGCTGGACTATTTAACTATGGCTAGGTAACCAATATAGGAAAAGAAAAACTCTGAATTCAAACCTGTTAAACTACACTTAAGAAATTAACCACGTGTCATCATCCAGCTCATGTGAAGGAGTTGGTAAATATAAGTTAGGGTAGTGTGGACATAGAGACTTGGTCTGAAAATCACAGAGGCAAAAAACAGTCAGTTACCAAGCATTGTTGACTTCATGTCCACACTAACCTAGCTTTAAAGCTACCTTTAAGTGGGGGGCTTTGCCCCCCAGCCTGCAATAAGTAAGTGGCATTTCTTCAGGAACTCTTCTTTATCACTTCTGTAGGATGAAGTCCTACTTTCTTTATACACATTTGTATACTTGTTAACTATGTATTATTGTCTTGTATGTGTTTCTCCGTTGTTCATGAAATAAAGTCTGTTATTGTTTTATAACTTTGTCAGAATATTTCTTGTACTTATATGTACCGGTGTTGGAAGGTCACTGAAAGCCTTCCAACTATTAATATAAGAACTTCACATCTTACAATATCATTAGACTAGGTTTTCTGTCTCATTGTAGATGTTGGATTGTTTTGTGATATAAGGCGTGTGGTAGATACCTACTTCTAAATATAGACTCGTTGACTACCACGTGACCACCGAAGGCAATCTATTGTACAATCACTGGCAGTGCTGCTGCTACTGTTGTTGTATTTATACTGGTCTGATTCTTAACCTTGGCTCATTTGGATTATCTTGGACGTTGGACTTACAAAGAATACTATAACACCGGATTCTTATTGGCTTGCTTACTTATTTACTACATCTGGAACCAAGGATGGCGGCCAGATACTCAACAGTAGATGAAAATGCAACTTTGTCATTTAATTCTTTGCTGCATTTGAAATTTTTGTGTCATATGTATTGATTGAATTTGGTTGGTTTCATTGGTTATTTCAACAGAATGTCAACTCTCGTTAGGTTATTTAATTCTGAAGTCTTTTTGCAAAACTATTATATGCTTTCTAGTAATAATAACACTATGTACATTTTTAAAGCTTTTTTTTGTTCCTGGGTAGAAAGTGTTATTGTAATTATTATTATATAGAATAATTTTTATGTTAGATTTATCATTAATTTTATGTGCATCAATAAATTAGAAATAATTTCATTTGTATCAATAATTTAGATTTCAACTAATCCTATCCACTACAAACAATTTATGGTGCTATTCGCATAGTTAGGCGGTGATAGCTGAAAAAACAACCCCACCTACAAATGAAGTGCCTAGCTAAAGCACCAAAAACCCATCATTGTAGTATAAAAATAAAATAAAAATACCAAAAAAAAAACGTTTTAAATTTTTATCTGTAATTGATTGTTGAAAAAAAAAAAAAAAAAAATGAAAATACCAAAAAAAAAAAGATATTTTTTTTAGCAGATTGTTTAGCAGGTGTTTTATCAACAAATTGTTATTATTTGTTTTAGTGGTTTGAAGGCATTAAGAGTAAGCCATATTTTTATCGACAAGTAAATGTAAATATTTAGTCCCTTCCCTTAAAATATTTTAAACATGGGGAGGGTTAAAATATTTACATTTACTTGTTGAAAAAAGACTGGAAAAAAAATATTGCATTAACTTTTCAGGAAAAACGCCTTAAGCGCTGGTAGTTTTTTTCAGCTAGGGACTTCATTCGTAGGGGGTGGTGTTTTTTCAGCTATCACTGCCTAGCGTTTTTTAAGGTAGGTGGCTGGGACACAATTCTGCAAATAGCACCCAATTTTTAAACAGATAGGAGGTATGTGGTGTAATGGTTATGACCATAGGAAAAGGACACAGCAAAGAGTTCAAATCCTAGATGATGCTGTTTGCATTTAACATTAATACCCTTGGGATAGGTATGAATTCAACTATTCTCCCTCCAGCTATGCATAAAATAGTAGGCCAGACTACTTAGTCTACAACCAGTCTCAGAGAATGAAAACTCGTTAAACTCTGCTTAGAAAAATAGTGGAAACATAACCCCACAAGAAAGCAGCTGTATAGCTACTTGCCCCCTATCACACAAACCGTCTGAGTGAGATGAATGAGACATACTGGATACTGCCTGAAAAGTGGAGACAACACATAAGTGACGTCCAACTGTGGAAAACATTACATGGGCATGTCAGTGTGGCATGTCCAACAAAGACCTACATTGACCAGCTCTGCACAGACACTGGATGCTGCATAGAGGACCTCCTGAGGACAATGAATGATAGGGATGGTTGGCAGGAGATTGTCTTGGATATCCATGCTACCAGCATGATATGATGATGATGATGATGTAACTCCACATAAGAAATTGACCTTGTCTCATATCCTACTCATGCGGAGGAGTTGATAAATATGCATAGAAGGGACCCTAACTGATACTACCACTCCAGATCAGAGTGGACCTGGAAGTAATGTTAATGTAATAGTGACTCAACACTTTTCCAGAACTGAAGGCTCACTATGAGATGCAGTTTAGTGTCATATATTTGCCAACCCTTCCGCACAATCAGGATGTGACACAAGGTCAATTTCTTAAGCAGAGTTTAACAGTTTTGACTTTCAGATTTTTCCTTCTCCTAGACTGGTTACCTAGCCACGGTCAAAGAGCCCAGACTGCCTTACTATTTACCCATAGCTAGAAGATTAGTTGGATGCATATCTTTCCCAAGGGTACTAGCATTATGTGAAATACAAACAGCCTTGTCCAGGATTTGAACTCGGGTCGACGAGTTCATTTTCTACAACTCTGACCATTACACCATGTGCCTCATTTTATAAGTTTAGGGCTATTGGTCTAATGGTTATCATCATCGGAAATGGACTCGGTGTCCTCAGTTCAAATCCTGGTATGAATCCAAATATTCTCCTCCAGTTATGGATAAATAATTTGGTAGACTGGGCTCTTTAACCTTGGTATGGCAACCAGTCAAGGAGAAGGAAAACTCTGAATTTAAACCTGATAAACTCTGCTTAAATAATTGACCTTGTGTCATATCCTGCTTTTGCAGAGAGGTTAGTAGATATATATATATATATGTTTTTGGTCATGAGGATCATTCCATGTGTAGTTTAATCGTAGTGATACAGTTAGACCATAATGAGAGCTCAATGTAGATATATATATATATATATATATATATATATATATAGGCACATCGATATATATATATATATATATATATATATATATATATATATCATAGTCATCCACAGACACTTTGTTTTGACATATCACATCTCCTCAGTGTGGCTAGACTTCATAGGCTACCTCCAGCTGGGATTAAAAACCGATTTTTCCTTAGTCAGAGTTCTTAACCCTTGGTTCATCATCAGTACCTACAAGCATGAAGGAGAATTTAACTGATAAATACATAGGTAGATATGTCAAGGTCATCAGAGAGAGAGAGAGAGAGAGAGAGAGAGAGAGAGAGAGAGAGAGAGCTCATAACCTTTTAATAAGAGATATGGTTCAGACTTTATGATTTATCACTATTGATAATCACCAGTAAGTTAAATGCACATATAAAAAAGAGACTATGTTGAAAAATTACTATTTGTTACATGAAATAAGTTTTTTATTAATCATTAAGCTAAGATAAATTAATTTACCTACATACATACATAAATTAATATGCTTCTGACTCTAAAAATTTTATTAAAAGGCCTTGAAAAAAAATCTATATATAATGGAGATTTGGTGTCTGTCTGTCTGTAACCAAAACTACATTACTGCTTACGTAACAATACCCTCAGGAATTGTGTAAGTTTATTGATGAGTATTTAATTTATAATAATACATAGAATAAAGAACAACTCTGTATTACTTATACTCAGAAATTAAGTATGCAACGTTCAAACAAGTTTTGATAAATACATGCCTGGTATTATTGATTTATATATAGTTGTTTTTATTTTTTATATGCATTTAAAGTTATCTAACATATACAGTTTTACGAGAAAATTATTTACAAACAAGAAATAATCGTATAATCTTCTTCTACCTTAAATTTAAAGATTTAACTAATATCATCATCATCATGTTGCACAATTAGCATGGATATCTATGACAATCTCTTGCCAACCTTCCCTATCATTCATTGTCCCAGGGAGGTCCTCTGCGCAGCATCTAGCATCTTCGCATAGTTGGTCAATGTAGGTCCTTGGTGGGTGGCCCACACTAGCATGTCCGTGTGTTAACTTCCACAGGAGAACATTGCTTATGAGCTCATCCTTGCTTCTCCAGCAGTGTCCAGCATGGCTTGTCTGTCTCACTCAGATTGTTTGTGAGATGGGGGCAGGTGGCCATACAGCTGTTTTTCTTGTGGAGTGCTGTTTCCACTATTTGTTGAAGACTGCACAAGTTTTGTAGAATTATGTAAAAAATGGATGCATTTAAAAAAAAAAACATATACAGTTTTACGAGAAAATTATTTACAAACAAAAAATAGTCATATAATCTTCTTCTACCTTAAATTTAAAGATTTAACTCTAATATAAGTTTGTAGAATTATGTAAAAATGGGTGCATTAAAAAAAACATTGTCATCTGTCGTAAAACAAAACATCTCAGAGGAGTGAATATGATGCTTTTTAAGTAAGTAATTAATTTCTTAAAAATATTGAATTTTTTCACAAACTCTTCACGTAATTAATTTTTACACCACCTGGAGGGTGTTTTTTTTTTCGTGTATAAATAATATAAAGTTTTAAATTCTCCTTTAACCTTTCACCTTTTAGTTTCTAGAGTGACAGTTAGAAAGGGACAAACCAATCAATTGACTGGTCACGTTAAGCCCTTGCACCTATATGATTAAGTCTCAACCATATTTTTCAAATTGCTCTTATGGCAAACACCCAACCCTTTTTATCATAGAGGCATTAGAAGACAGTGGTTGAGAGTCAACCACCAATTTATTAATACAAATGAAATTATTTCTTCTAATTCCTTGTTACACATAAAGTTAATGAAAAATCTAACATAAGAATTATTATTTTGATTTTTCAGACTGTCGTCCTCATCTTTATTGTGAAATATAAAAAATATTTTTATACATCATCATAAAGATGAGGACAACAGTCCAAAAAATCAAAATAATATATATCAAGCTTCATCTCAAAAATTCAGGCAAATAAAAATTATTTCTAACAATTTAGTGTCCTGGGTATGTTAAACTAAATCTAATACCATTGTTCCATGTTAGGCTCCCATCTTTGGATTAAATAGATATGTTTACAAATTAATGAAAATGATTTCTACCAGTTTATCAATACAAATGAAATTAATGAAAATTACATCTACCAGTTTATCAACACATGAAGTTAATGAAAATTATATCTACCACTTTATCAATACACATGAAGTTAATGAAAATTATATCTACCACTTTATCAATACACATGAAGTTAATGAAAATTATATCTACCAGTTTATCAATACACTAAAGTTAATGCAAATTATATCTACCAGTTTATCAATACACTAAAGTTAATGCAAATTATATCTACCAGTTTATCAATACATATAAAGTTAATGAAAATTATATCTACCAGTTTATTAATACACATGAAGTTAATGAAAATTATATCTACCAGTTTATCAATACATATAAAGTTAATGAAAATTATATCTACCAGTTTATCAATACACATAAAGTTAATGAAAATTATATCTACCAGTTTATCAATACACATAAAGTTAATGAAAATTATATCGACCAGTTTATCAATACACATGAAATTAATGAAAATTATATCTACCAGTTTATAAAAACAAAACAAACAAAAATATTCACTGACAATCTATTTGCTTACAAATCATATATACAAAAAAAAGCAAGATTTCACATTAAATAATGCACAAGGTTTGATATGCCATTAAATAAAAAAAAAGACTAACCATTTTAGTTTATATAGAATTCATCATAATCAAGTCTCACTAACAGCACAAATGTCTACAATAGCCATTGAATTTTCTACAAAATGAAAGGAAGTAACTAATTAAAAGTTGCCTCCCTTGAAGTATTTTTTTATTTTTTTAAATAAGGATGGATGATAATTTATGAAGATGTTTTAATACTTTTATTCATTTTTTTAGGCATTTTCAGGCAATCTGACATTTTAATTGTCAGGACATTTTGTTAGGACATTCTGGTAAATAAAGGGTTGACAAACTTAAAATATTCACTTCTCAACTTCATATAATCTAATTTTCTTATTTTTTTATTTTACAGGTGACTTCTTGGAGTTTTTTTGTCTAAAAATGGAGTTAACAGACCTGGGGTAGGTCACACAGGTACCATATATACCCAAAGTTTGGGTAGTATTAAACTTGCTCTATCCAGGAGTAAAAAAAAAATAGAATTATTGTATATACCCTAACTTTGCGAAGTCTACAGAAATATTGACTGTACGCAGACTTGGAGACTAGTCACTGCATTGGGTGAACATTCAAATCTCAGAAGTTCTGGACATACCAAGAATTCACCCACAAGAAACAAAAAGGAAACTATGCACAAAATATCCAACACCATGAAAATCTTTATTTTTGTGCTATTTATGTTCACCAGAAGTAAGTATAAATATTTTTTTTAAATTTCAGACTTATATTAACTGTTACTAGCTGAACCTATGGATATATCACAGTATGATCATTTAATTATTACAATGTTTTATATGTTTACTTAAGAGTTATTGCTAAATAGTTCAATATGCAAAAAACATGATAATCTTGATTTAATTCTCTTTCACTCTTTCTTTCTTTCTTTCTTTTCATATTTTCATTATGTTCAATTAAAACAGACTGGCTTTATCATTTCTGTGCACTCACCCCTTCTCTCTATCTTTCCCTTAATCACTTTCTTTCTTTCTTTCTTACTTTTTTTTCTGTTATCTGTTTTTGTTGATTTTTGCTAATAGTTCAGTGGCCGAAGTTATTTGTGCATTTAAAATCCAGCAATTGTCTCATATATCACTAAAAAATAAAGGTTTACATAATATATTGTGTATTTAATTTGCATACTGGTTTTAACAAAACTGGGTTTAATAAATAATTACTTGTTATTGATTTCTAATATTATTGTTTTATTCTCAAGCGTATGAAAATCAATCCTATGAATGATTTTATATAGAAACCAATTAAAATATAATTAAAATGAGTGTAATCTTTTTATATGTAATCTTATCTAATTTCATAATTCTTTTTAATTTAATATATTTCATTACATTAAAACTGAAATACTTACGTCCAAAGAGCACATATTCTTGATAGTTACTTTAATGATTCTATTGCGGGTCAAATTCAATTCCACACTCCATCTACCAATTGTAAAATTGTGTCAGAACATCATTTGTACGAGTGAAAGTGTACATGTATTTATATGTGTATTTGTGCACACATGATTGGCTATAGATATTTCTCTTTCATTCACTCTCTTACTTCTATATATATATATATATATATATATATATATATATATATATATATTAGCAAAATTACCCGGTCCATGACCAGACGAAAAGTTTTTTTAAGAACACCAGGGGGTACTTAAAAATAAAACTTTTTAAAAAATTTCTGAAAATTTCTGTATTAGTGTTTATTTTAGGGATTTTTTTTAAACATTGAAAATATTTTTTTAAATGTAATCCTGAATTTTTTAGTGTTTTGAAATAATTTTATGTCATAATATTAACATTTTTTAGGTAGAATTCAGAATACATTTAATTTTATAATAAAAAAAATTCCGTATGGAAACTTCAAAAAATCTTTTGATATAATTATTCAGACTATTATCTTTATTGAAAAAAAAAAAATCCTTTTTTATCAGTCTTTTTTTTTCAGATTTCATAAAATAAGCGGGGTGGGGGAGACCTCGTAAAAAATATTTCCCCTAACATATTTTATGAAAAAAATCTATTTCAGACATATTTTCATTTGGCTGAACTTGCACAATGGTCGGAAAATTAAAACGCAAAGTTTGTTGGTGGTCCCCATGGCAGTTTAACTACAGTCTATGAATTAACTTTTTGTGAATTGAGTTACAGTCTTGGGGATTAAGGTTGTTTTTAATTACATATTGCTTAAAAAAACAACAACAAAAACCCCCAAATTACTATACATTTAATGTTAATTTGTTTTTTGTTGTTTATTCTTTTAAGCAATACGTAATTAAAAACAACCTTAATCCCCTAAAACCATAACCCAATTCGCAAAAACTTAATTCATAGACTGTAGTTAAACTTTCATTGGGGATTACCAAAAAAATTTTCTGTTTGAATTTTCCGACTGTTGTGCAAGTTCAGCCTTTCATTTTTAAATTTCAGTTGATTTAACGGTACGAAAATGTAAACATTGTTTTCATTCATAATTTTCATTATTTCCGTAAGCTGAATTTTAAAAAAAACATCAGAGTTTTTTTTTTTATGTTTCTTCTTTTGAATGGTCCAAAAATTTTGAAGAGCATTGTAAATATAATATATTGTTATTGTAATTATTGTAAATATAATTCTTCTACGAAAAGTTTCACTGAAACCAGTTTTTTAACAGACGATTTTTAGATTTTTAAAAAATTATAAAACTATCCCCTAACCCTAAACCTAACCCTTAACCCTAACCCCTAACAAACAACCGGATATTGACGGTTTAAATGAAAAACATGTCCTTTCTTAATCGAGATAAAAAAAGGGGGGCCTAAAAGTAATATGGTCCGAATTTTCAAGGTACCAACTATTTTGTATGATTTTTAAAACAGAATAATTTATGATCTGTGTTAAGTAAAAAAACTAAAAAAAAAACTAAAAAATATAAAAGAAAAAAATCATATATTTGATAAGAATGGTTAGAGTCATAGTAAATGGACTCGTTGACCTGAGTTCAATTCAATGGACGAAGCTGTTTGCATTTCACATGGCGCTAATACCCTTGGGAAAGGTATGAATCCAATTCTCCCTCCAGTTATGGATAAATAGCAGGGCAGACTGGGGTCTTTAACCATAGCTAGGTAACCAGTCTAGGAGAAGGAAAACTCTGAATTCAAACCTGTTTAACACTGCTTAAGAAATTGACCTTGTGTCACATCCTGCTTGTGCGGAGGGGTTGGCAAATATATATATATTTGATATGAATGCAGAAAGAAATGTTTAATAAAACAGCAAATAAATTATATACATCTTGGCTCCAGTGCTTGAGAAGCTTGATGAAGATGAAGAGGTCTGAGATAAATTGCTAGTTGATGGGCAGATTTGATAAAAGGGAAATTCTCTCTCTTTTTACCTTTGACTTGTTCAACTGAGAAAGGAATGAATCAGCTAATCCAGAGGGATGAAAACAAAGTGCTATTCGCAGAATTGTGTCCGGGCCGCCTGCCTTAAAAAAACGCTAGGCGTTGATAGCTGAAAAATCAACCCTCTCTACGAATGAAGTCCCTAGCTGAAGCTGTGCCTGCTGAAAAAAACAACCAGCAATTAAGGCTTTTTTCCTGAAAAGTTAATGCGATATTTTATCCCCTCCAGCCTTGTTTTTAACAAGTAAATGTAAATATTTTAACCCCTGCTCTTTAAAATATTTTAAGAGGGGTGGGGGCTAAATATTTACATTTACTTGTCAATAAAAATATGGCTTACTTTTAACGCCTTCAAACCACTAAAAAAAAAATAATTTGTTTATAAAAACACCTTCAATCCTCTAAAAAAATCTTTTTTTTTCAGTATTTTCATTTTTTTTTAGCAATCAATTACAAATAAAAAATCAAAACATTTTTTTCGGTATTTTTATTTTATTTAGGAAGGGTTGTTTTTCAGCTATCAACGCCTAGCGTTTTTTAAGGCAGGAGGCCGGGATGCAATTCTGCGAATAGCACCTTTATTAAAAATACATAAAGATATTGAAACTGTTGATAAAAAATATAGAAAATCTTTTTCTATATTTTGTTAAAGAAAGAAACGTACGAAAACAAACGCCGTATTGAAACGGTATTATTATTATTATTTTTTAATTACAAATATTTTTCTGTTAGAATTGATTTGATTGATTCAATCGAAATCCAAGATCAAGGGACGCAACCTTGGAAATAAACGGCAGAAATTGTCTCCCTTGTGTCGTTAACAGCTGGATTGGAATTTTTTTCGTCAGAATTGATGTTTTTGACGTAAAAATGAATAGAGACTAAAAAAAAAAAAAACAAAAAAAAACAACAGCCGTCGGCAAAATAAATTTATTGAAGAATTATAAGAAGTACAGAAATTAGACTGATAATTTTTGAAGAATCGTACCAATGCAGAATATAGCGCAAGAGATAATATCATTAAATTACGTATAAAAAGCATTACATTTCACGGAAATACCCAAAACCTTTGAGACGCTAGGATTAGGGTTAGGGTAAGGGTTAAGGTTAATTTTAGGGTTAGTGTTAGGGCATCTCTAACTACCTGTCTAGCCTAAGTAAGGGCCAAAGATTTTTGTTGCATCTCATGGACTGCTCAACCACCAGGATTCCATTTTTAAGCATCACGGCCAACAATAGCCCTATTTGGGGGGAGGGGTACACCTCTGCAGAGGTTCAATTGGCATGTTCTACAGCCCCAGCCGACAGGGCGGGCAGAGGGGTTAATTAATATATAAAAGAACAAAACTTTAATAGCATGAAATTATTAGAGCTGCTCATTAGTGTGGGTCAGTTTTTTACTTTTTTGAAAATATCAAATTACATTAAACCCCAAAAGTTGTGTATTGGTCTATTAAATACTGATACCAAAAATTAGATCTTCAACTTGTACCAATTTTTTAGTAAATAGCATAAAAAAATATAGACAAAAATGCACTGAAAAAATCCTCGGTTTTGCAAAATTTGGCCAAAAAACAATTTCAGTATTTAAACCAGGAAATGTTTTCATTTTATTTTATCAAAACGAAATTAAATGACAGAATTGTTACTAAAGTTAAAATTAAGAATATGCCCCCTCCCCCATTATTGCAAATGAGTAAATAGTAGGACAGACTGGGCTCTTTAACCTTGGTATGAAAACAGATCTAGAAGAAACACTCTGAATTCAAAACTGTTAAAGTCCATTTAAAAATTGACCTTGTGTAGCATCCTACTTGTGCAGAGAGGTTGGTAAATATATAAAAAAACTTAATGATACTTTTATTATTAGGTTTGATATTTGGCTGTTCTTTTTATTTTCTTCTTTTCTTTTTTTTTTTTTAGATTGGTCTATTTTTGTCTCAATTATGTTTTTATTTTCCTCAGGTTTATTTTGAAAAAAAAGAAAAAAAGATGCCTTTATTCAGTTGGCACAATACAAAAATATAGCACTCAAGATTTTAAAAATTGATTGGAATATCAATTCTTTGCCTACTTTATGCCACTCACAACAGCTCTCCCACAACTGTGATTCTACCGTAATCCCCTTGCAGAATAATCTGATGGTTAATTCCTTATAATTGAGCAGAAGAACTCAGATTACGATAATAATAGGCCTTTATTTGAATAGAATGACTTCTGAGGTGAATAAATAGTGAACTTTGAAATATCCCATCATATAGGTAAAAAAATATCAAGAAAATTTGGTGCAGCCGTGGGGGAAATTTGGTGGGCAAAGAGTTAAGTACACCAGATGTTCATTCAGTTTATTAATTCAATAATTTGTGCATCATTTCTTTATAGTTTAAAAAATAAAAATAAAACATCTAGTCCAACTTTTTCGAAATTTCTGCAGTGGGTGCAACTATTTCATCTTCAATCTCTCATAGGAAGATTTATAGCTACATTTATTATGGTCAAGTCATGCTGAAAGCACCAATTACTACTAGATCACTGAAGTTAAGCAGTGATGAGCCTGTTCAATTCTTAATTGGGCGACTACTTAAACTACTACTATTAGAAATAACATGACCTTACACAATTGCCTCCTCTTAACCATCGCCTGATAAAGAAACAGTGCCTCTAAGCCATCGCCTGATAAGAGACCTTGTACGATTGGCTAAGGGCCATTGTTGGTGACCAATCAAAACACACATTACTAGGCTTAGTTTAGCCACCAAACTTCGAAGGTTTATACCATCAACCTTTCTCTTTCACTGAAATCAGCCATCATAAAAGGATGCACTTTCTGAAGCCAGCTTATCTCCAGAGCCGGTGACTCGTAAAGTCAACTTCTCAAGCTAGCAAGAAACACTCACATACTAGAGACAGATAAGTTTTCACAAGAGCATTATTTTGCAACCCCCTACATCTACACTATGCAATTGTACAATTTATAACACATTTGTAAACCGCACACACATTTTGTATGTCACACGTTACATATTGTATATTTCATGTTCATGTTGTTTGTTCAATACACCGTTTGTATAAAACCTTTGAGTTGTGTTTCATTACCTGTTGACTTTATCATTATCTTGTCTACGTAATTACCATAACTACAGGCCCTGTGTTGGGGTTAAAAATAAACATTTTTCAAAAATCAAAAACTTAAGGAACCATAGAAACTGTCAAGAAACCTTCATTTATCAATACACACACACATGTATGTACTCGCACATGCATGCACATACATACATAAGTATTCAGCCAGTTCATTTCATTCTTTAACTTATACAGTATGCAAGCACAACTGCCTTTTAAGTGAAACAGAATTGAATTTTTGAATTTATATTAAAATCAAAGCAAATCCTTAAATTAATAATAAAAATTCAGAATATTTTTTTTTCTTTTTTAAATTTAATTTAAAAACATTCACAAAATAAAACAAACTGATTATCCTATTTTTATTAACTAGATTTTAGCTAAAAAAATTTTTCTTTTCTTTTCTTTTTAAAAAAAAAACTTTTCTCTGATTCCAATTTCTTTTTTCTTTCCCTTTAGGTGTGACCAATGGTTTGTTCTTGGAGTCAAGTGGAACTGCAATGGACACAACACAATTGGCAACAAGTACAATTAATTTGCAAAATGAAACTCTGTCCAAACCCCAAACGTCTCTTCATCTGAGTTCTTCAACATTATCTGTTCCCCATGTCACCATTCTCAAAACTGCCTCAACAGCCAACATGAAAAATTCCCAAAAACTAACAGCATCCAAGACAGAATCGTTACAAAACTCTCATGCCAGAACTCAAAAGAAAGAATCCACAGTTTTGGCAACCAAGCTATCAACAGAGCCAATCACTATGACAACACCTGTAGCAACAAGTTCCAAGACTCTGTCTCCATCCAAAACTGTATTAGTTTTAACATCTATTCGGCCGACATCATCCTTGAAAACGGCGGACAGTTCCTCAAAGAATCTCCAATCAGATATTTCAAAATCTGTCAGCAGTCTTGGACACTCAGCTATTCCAACCTCACCTTCAGCCGTCAATAAAAATGGCAAAGTAGATGTCATTGCAACATTGAGTGCATCTTCAACAATGGCAATGACGATGATGATGCCACATCAACCATTTTCATCCACTCTTGGAACTGGCATTGTCAGTTCTTATCCTTCAGTTCTTCAGGAGAACAATTCTGAAAATAAAGGAATTCTTCTGACATCACCATCTGCTAGTCATCCTATGTCCTCTTCCTCTTCCTCATCCCCTATCCTGTTTCATCCAACCCAAAGTTTGGATACATCCCAGTCCATATCAAGTAATTTCCCTTCTAGCATTTCTCTCAAGAGTGCAGAGAGCAGCCATATAATAGAAAGTAGTATCTTACCAAGCAGTGTCCAACTGAGCGATTCCTCTCTGAGATCACCTGCTATGCAATCAAATCAAAACTCAACGTCTTTTAGCAAACCTTCAGATTTGGAGACATCTTCATATTCCAGCAGTGTGATAAAAACTTCACAGATCAATGGTACCAATATTCTGGCAGTTTCAATTCCAAAGACAACTGCCAGCATTCTCAGCTCTCAGGCAAAACCTGACAATTATTCTACTACATCAATATTTGAGATCTCCCCCTCTTCCTCCCAATCTTACCCTTCTTCTACAGCTGAGCTTAGCCGAAACTTTCAATTATTCACTCCTTCTCCAACAATCCAAATACTGAATACAAAATGGAATAGCACAGATTCTACCTCTGTGCTTTCTTCATCTTTAGCATCTGGAAATGGAAGCAGTGCTCTCTTTCAACCTAACCTGTCTCTCTCAACTGATGAGATGAAGACTTATTCGTCCATTGAATTGTCATCTACACAAATGACAACAGGATTTGTAGCTTCTGCAATGTCTTCATCTTTTTCATCTGCAAATATTTCTGATTTACAGCCTTCAAGTTCTTCTTCAGAAATCCAGGAGACTTTATTTCTTTCGAGTTCTATTTGGCCCAAAGGAAGCGAGACTTTGGTTTCTTCTTCCTATACAGGAAATCAATCTTCGGCTTTTCCTGCGATTTTAACAGGACATCAGGAAAATATGCCATTTACTTCAACTTCAACCATGCTAAGCAATACAGCATCATTTCTTGTACCTACAATATCTATAAAACCCACAAACACATTACCTACATCATCTAAATTCCTTACCCCACATTCAAAGACAACTAGAATTCCTTCATCCTCAAGTGAGAAGTCACAGAATCATTCAACAATGTCAAATGACCTCCCAACCAACCCCGTGACCACCCATGTTGTCCACACCACAGAAACCATGTATTACCCTACTCATAAAATTCCTCAGAAATACAATGCCACAATTGAGCTAACGTTCAAAGGGCAATGCAACCCACTGCACACCCGACGTACCTATGAGCATTTTGTCGATAATGTGCAGACGCTGCTTTGCAAAAAGCTGCGAGTGGCACATGAGCATGTAATTGTGCACAACTTAACGTGTGCATCAGTGCATATTCACGTCACATTCTTGAACATCACAACGACAAATCTCACTGGTCACCTCCAAGACCTCATCGACCGAAATAAATTGAATGTCACGGTCTATGGTAATCGAAAAGAGTTCCACTATCAAGGAACGGCTTTAAAAATGGTTCCGTTTCCCAAGAGTATAACTGAGATTTTGGCACGGTCTGAGGAGAAGAACACAGAAGTGGTCGTGATTATAATAGCCAGCACTATCATCGTTTTACTTGTGCTTGTTGGCCTAATAGTCTTTGGACGTGAGTGCTACCGACGTAAACGGTCTCAAACTTTTGACCTGACTAATACTCCTCACGTTCACTTGAAGATGGAGGATTTTACCTTGACTCGCATCCCTCGCACCGGTGCATGGTATTCAGATGAAGGGGTCACCATACAGCGTTTTTCAGAGACAAATGGAAGCAGCATTATAAAGACTTCTAATGGCGTACGCAAACAACCGGCCATCTCATGCATTTCTGACATGCTTCGGGAAAAGGAGAGCAGTGGGGCACAGTTGCGACAGTTTTCTTATACGATTTTGCCGAGTAACAGGAAAGACAGCCAGGACACCACAGTGTCCACTGCAAGTGATGGAAATTTCCGACAATCTACAGACAGTCTGGTGGCCAGGCAAAACTCTAACATGCATGGGGCTGTGAACCCTATTTACCTTGGGGACGAGTTTCCAAGGTTACTACCCTCAGCTCATTCTGATCAACGGTCTGACTTTGTTAATGGACAAAGAGACAACAAAGCGATAAGAAGAAAATAAAAGAGAAAAAAAATGATCTGAACCCTGAATTTTGGCACCACAAATTTGGTCACACCCAAGCCAAAATTTGGTGCCAATATTTAAAAATGGTTAAAGATTTTTTTTTTAAATTCAAAGATCCTTTTACCAAAATGATAAAAAGAACCAGAATCCTGTTCTTCAGATACTAAACAAATTATATACTTATATGTATTTATGAGATGAGGCTTGATATGAATCATTTTTATATTTCGGACTGTTGTCTTCATCTTTATTGTGTATAAACACAATGCTCAGACCACAGTAACCTTGGATTCTGTTTTATGAATAAAAACAAAAAAACTAAAAAAAAACTAAAAAACACCTGAACAGAGCCCAAGGTTACTGTGACCTGAGCATTGTGTTTATAGACAATAAAGATGTGGACAACAGTCTGAAATATGAAAATTATTCATACTAAAAAATATCAATTGAAATTCTAATCTCAACAGAAAATAGAGTAAAAAATCATTTTAATTTTTTAGGACTTAGATAAAAATTTAGTAAACAATGAATATTAAGGATAATGTCATTTAAACTGAGTGAAAAAATAAATGATTTATCATGCAATGATAATAAAAGTATATTCAGATCAATTTAGATAGATAAAAATATTTATATCTGATTCTTCAAATATATACAGGATATTTTAGAAAAATTGATATCATTTCATCATCTAATAACTTGACAAATTCTCATTCAAATGATCTCAATTTTTAACAGGATGTGTAGAAACAACTCAAAATTCTATGTTAAATGACTTATGTTTTTCTCTTTTCAAATAGAGAAATGTCATTCGCTGGAAAAGAAAAGGAGTTTAAACATTAAACATAGAATTTTGAGTTGTTTCGACACATCCTGTTAAAAATTGAGATCATTTGAATGAGAATTAATTGATCCAATTATTAGATTAGGAAATTATATAAATTTTTCTGAAACTCCCTGTATATCTCAAATGATATCCAATTTTTGAAACACCCTGTATTTCAATATATCATGAGAATGATTTTCCCTCTTTAGTGTAGACTTAGGCAAAAAAGCATGTTTACTTAAAAATCTATTTTCATCTTTTTATTTGAAGATTGAATGAAAACGAAAGTCTAAAAAGACTTTTTTCTTTAAGGAAAAAAAAACCCAAAAAAACTTTGATTTGAAGAAAAACTACATTTTCAAACTTCTCAGTCTCTAACATTTTTCAAAATTTTAAAACTAAATAGGATAATATTATGTGCATACAAAAATTTCTAGAAAGAAAACAAAATCAACTGTGTATTCGGAATGTAGTTTTCAAAAACAAAAAAAACAAAAATTTGCACACTCATAATAAAAGTAAAACAGTGAACAGTAAAATACTTTTTTTTCATGCTTCACTTCTAACATTGCTTCTTTTTTTTTTTTAACAAAGCTACCTTTTAAATATAGACAAAAATTCTGCCAAAATTATGTACAGAGATTTATGCAAAACCTTGATAGCTGAATTAATATCTAAAAATGCAGCAGTCCTTTTAGCAGGTCAAAAACATTTGACACACACACACACACACACACACACACACACACACACACACACACACACACACACACACTAACATGTAGGGTGGTCAAAAGGTCTTGTCAGTCTTACATGTTGTTTCAACTTTCATTATTTTTTGTTTTAATAATATACATAAGTTATGTAATTATTTACTTCTAAAAAATTCGTTAAATAATTATTTTCTAGAATTTTGGATTGCATTATGTAATTATTTTACCTCTTAAAAATATGTAGGAGGTGACAAGACTTTGGGACCACCCGTTTACATGAAAAATGTACCTTCACTATAAACATTAATAGCACATTCTAGTACAAGGTGGTCAGAAAGCCTTGTCACCCCTACATATTGTTTTAACTTTAATTATTTTTGTTTCAATAATATAATATATAACTTATGTAATTATCTTATCAATAAAAAACATCATTAAAAATTAAAGTTTTTTTAGAATTTAGGACTTAATTATGTAATTATTTCACCTCTTAAAAAAATATATGGGGGGGGGTAACAAGACTTTAGAAACCACCCAGTACATACATAAATGCGTTCATAGTCGTGAAAGCTTGCTTAAAATCTACATAAAAATTTCATAATTTCCACATAAAATAACCATCATAAAACCATCTGTAATAAAAGACGAATACGGTAATTGCTTTACCTTAAGCTTTATTCAAATATAATTTAACTGTGGTCCAGTAAAAATAAAGATTCTTTTAGTATTGATAAGGTGGTTGATCCAGGGGGAGACAACTCTGGTTGACTTCACCGCACCATCATTAAAACGCTTATTCAAAAAAGCATTACCAACTAAAAACAAAAGTACATGACTGCTTCAAATCGTTTTTACTTCAAATCTAAAGTTTTAAACTTCGCTGTTCACCAAAAAGAAGGGGAAAAAATGTATTCTTTATTAACAATGGACCAAGGGAGACAACTCTTATCTATTAAACTTGTTTGTTCAGACATTTTCTTTACTGTTCTACAAAGTTTTGTCCAACAAAATCCGAAATATGACATTTCTATCTATAAAGTAATTTCAATCTGAAATATCTCCGTAAATATCAAACATGGATTTCTCACTAACTTGCCAACATCTGACATCCAGAAAAAAAAGAGTTTGCCAGAAACAAAATCCAGAAAACTTCCAGACATTGCTAGCCATTGCTAGCAGCAGTGGAAGAATAACTGTGGTGTTATGTCTATCCTGTCAGAGGGATAATCCATTCTGTCGCCGCTCTATATTTCCACCCTTCAACCACTGGCACTTTTATTATGTGCCTCATATTCTTGTCACTCACAACCTTGGCCTCTGTTAAAAATTAAAAAAAAAAAAAAAAAAAAAAAAGATTTCCGTGTATTCTTTCATAACATTTCACCTATCATCACATTTATTTGCATTGTCACATTCTGTCATCACAGTATCAAGACTCCTGCCCTTAAGATCACTGAACATTATTCTCTCCTCTGTTGAAAACCACACTCTGAAACATTCCAACCTACACCCCCATTTAAAAACTAATCATGAAGATGAATTAATTAAAAAATGTCAAGATGCCACTCTTGTCTGATATGAAAATGGAAAAAAAAAATTAAAGAAATATACATTCTTGTACAAAAGGACCAAAAAGTGTTATATATATATATGTGTGTGTGTGTAATAAATATTCAATGATATTTGCTCCTTAAAAAAAGGGTATGAGATTATTTCTTTTTAAATGAAAATGGCCATGATGCCAGTCATATCAAATAACAGCACAATGAAAAAGTTACCTTCAAATTGACAACAAACATGGTGCATAAAGTGTTCATTTACCAATTGATTAAAAAATGTTGGTTCCACCAATCATCAGATGATTGCTGTCCCCATCTCCAGGAAGTTTGCTCATCTTTCAAGAAAATAATTCAATGAAAGATACAATGTTTATATGGGATATTATCACTCCAAGATTCTTGGGGAACTCTTTTTTTCTTTATAAAACCAAAGACCACGAGAAAACACTACAATGAATTTTGGAAAAAAGTTATATTCAAGGATTTTTTTCTTAAAAAAGAAAAAAAAAAAAAAAAAAAAAAA
Source organism: Doryteuthis pealeii (assembly GCA_023376005.1). NCBI lineage: Eukaryota > Metazoa > Mollusca > Cephalopoda > Myopsida > Loliginidae > Doryteuthis > Doryteuthis pealeii. The sequence goes on along the minus strand of CM042137.1, from coordinate 34,063,841 downwards.
AAAAGAAAGAAAAAGAAGAAAAAAAAACTTTAATTTCTTAACAAAATGGTATGAAATAATCAGATTAAAAAAAATCTTTCACATCCACGGAGCCAGTTGTTCTTTGAAAGCAAATCGGGTTTTTTTTTTTTTTCAGTGATTAATAATCTAGAACTCTCTTGGCCTTGTGCCATACAAAACCAATATCAATATTTCTGTAATTCTGAAAGGATCCCCCCCCCTTCAATTACTGATGCAGCAAAAAATTGCTTAGTTTGATAATAAAACCTTTTGTCAACACATCACAGCTGGAACGGATTAATAGCATTTTATTTGAATGATCATCTAACATTTACAATTCTTGATATGCTATAACTTTAAATATTTAGCAATGTGCAATAAAATATCCTGATTCTTGATAAGGATTGATTAAAACAATTGAACCCAACCATCAATTACATAGGCCTGTGATGTTTTCAACAATGAATATATAATAGCTGATTTTGAGGCAGTCTTTTTTAATGCTGAATCCAAAAATCATTCTCATTTTTTCTGGCTATATGAAATTATTTTTAAAATGGATTCAAGACAAAAATTAAAATCTTTATTATTTTTACATGAAATTGTTTTGGGCTTTTGTTTTAACAACTTGTGAAAAGATCTGTACAATATAAACTTTTCCATCATCTCAAGAATATAAACATTGAAATCTGCAGTGAACAACACTTCACCATCAAAAGTCTATTGTTAAAAGAAATGTTGAATGCTATGCTACAGCATGATGATAAAAATAAATAAAATAAAAGAGATAACCAAAGATTTAAAAGAGACCACACACACACACACACACACACACACACACACACACACACACACACACACACTAAGCTGATAAATGATTTTATTTTTGTTTTTAAAAAATAGTGGATCCTGAAAGATTTCAAAAAAAGTAAAAAGAAAGAAAAAGGAACCAAAGACAATAGGAATTCCAAAGAGTTAAAAAAACATTTAATTAATTAAAAAAAAAAAGATGGAAATATACATACCTATGGTGAAATATGTCAGACCTTAAAACTAAATGGATTCTGATCTTGTTATAAAAAATTTAAAAAAAAAAAGAAATTAAATTCATTGTGGTGAATGAACCCAGATGTTCTGATAATTCTAATTTATTTTTTTCTTCTTTTTCTTATTCTAATCTTTTGAATGAAAAAATATTAAAGAAACATTTACATTTTACCTTGAGAAATGACTATGCTGAACAAATACAATTATGACTACTATCAGATGAACTGTTACAATTTGCAGTTCATGTTAAAAGAAGTGAAAGTAATAAAAGAACTGCGTGATATTTTAATGTTGCTGATTAAAAAACTTCTGTACCACCAAAATAAATGAATAAATAAAAAAGACACTTCATTGATCAAAGCAGAAAGAGGATAAAAATCATAAATCCAGTTTTATTCATGTGACGTCTTTTTAGAAATAGATCTGTTCATGGGAAGAACAGCTGCATCTATCTTTTTCTTCTAACAAAAGTTTGAAAAAAAAAAAACTCTTTTAGGCCTACTTATGCCTCACAACTGAACTTTTAAGATGACACTGTGGTAAAATCAATCAATTGTCATTTCTTATTTGTAAAAAGAAATTTTATGAAACTAATACTTCCATTATTTTAATGAAGCTAAAATGTCAATTTCATTATCTTATATTTGTTTTTGTTTTTTCTGAAGAGACACTACAAGCTGAAAAAAAATCTTTAAAAAAATAAAAATAATTAAAAAAAATTATACTACACCTGTCCCATAATAGTTGTTACATTTAGTGTATGGAATTTATATACAAATGTAATAACTATTATAAGACAGAGGTCGGCAGTTGTTTTCAAATGTTTCTTGATGAGTTAATATACCAATCTTTATTATCAGAGACAATGTGGATAGAAAATATCCATGACTGAACATTTTAATTTTCTGTAAAAAGAAAATGGTATGTCACACTGAAAAAAAAAAAAAAATGAAGGAACTGGGCCTTAAAAATATTTAAAATTAATGAATAAAAATTGCCCCTTTTTCTGTTCTTTAGGATTTCATTTAAAAACTGGAAATAAAGCATTGAGCTAATTTTTGTGGTTTTTGTTGAATGTATTTTCTGCTTCTTTTTTTTTTATTTGCTTCAATATCATTTTTTCTTAGGCAGGAATACAGACAAGGAATACAACACTTTGTGTTACACAATGGTCATGATGGTGGTCTGAGTGATTAGTTATGGAAAAATTTGAGTGGTGGTGTATGTGTTGTAATGGAAAATTTTGAATGATGATGTCAGCATAGATGCGTGGTATGGTTTTGATTGGACGAGGAATGATATGTGGCAAAGGGGAGAAAGGAGGAGTGAGAGGTGAGAATTTTGAGATTCAGCTCAGGCTGTCAAAAAGTTAAGATGTGCCATGAGGCTAATTTCCCTGTGGTGGTGAGATGGGTATAAAGATAAAATAAAAACTTGATCAAGTAACAAATAAATGTATGGTTTAATAGTTAGAGTCATAGGAAATGGACTAGTCAACCCAAGTGCAAATCAAGGACAAAGCTGTTTGGATTTTACATAGCACTAATACCTGTGAGAAAGGTATGAATTCAATTACTCTCCCTCCAGCTACAGGTAAATAGTAGGGAAAACTGGGCTCTTTAACCTTGGCTAGGTAACTAGTCTAGGAGAAGGAAAACTCTGAACCCAAACCTGTTAAACTCCACTTAAGAAATTGATCTTGTGTTACATTCTCCTTGTGTGGAGGGGTTTGCTAAATATGTGAAGCTTTTATGTCTGGGGCAACCCGAAAACTAAACACATCTCACAAGCTGTAGAAAGTAAAACATAATCCTCACCATGCTCTCTAGTAATGTGTAGCCCTATAAATGAATATCATAGGGCACTTCTGCTTGGATCTTAAGATTTGGGATAAAAGATTTTATTATATACAAACTTTAACCCTTACTGCATGGAAACTGATTATATTTGGTTCCATGCATGTGCACTTTAGACATGGGAAGCAAATTAACTTGGGTTCTGGATAATTGGGTACATTTTATATTCTGTAGAACAGGAATATCAACTGAGTAGCCCCCTAGGGATGCAAGTTTTACATATGTATATCATGAGGGCCGCATGGATTACATATGTCTGTCATGAGGGCCGTACATGACAACTAAGTCTTTAAATACTTCATCTACATTAACAGAACAAAGTGATCATTGCTATCATTAATTTCTTTATTATTAACTATAAACCAATGAATACATATCTAAAAAAAAAAACATTTTTGTTAAATAGAAAGGAAAAAAGAATATTACTGACTGAGTTCAAATAATAAAATATAGTGTCACTGTCACTTTCACTTTCAATTGAATCAGGACGGTAGATTAAAAAATATGTTAAGTAGTTGAAATCCATTGTTTAACGTCTGGTTTGGAACAAAATATTTGTTTCCTTTGTTTTGATTACATAACTAAACCGCAAACACCAAATTCATTGTTTTCATGTGAATGTCCGCCCATTCTTTGTGATAAATAATACAATTAAAACACCACATTATTATGATTTCAGGCAATGAATTCAACGGAATCTAGGTATCACCAAAATTGGTCACGTGATCAATTTAGGCCATATTGAAGGAAGAAATGTAAATATTTTTAAACCTTTTCTTTTAAAATCTCGAAAAAAAAAACGAACATAAAGAGTTGCTACAAAGAAAAACAGTTAATTCAAAGATCAAATTATCCGATTAGGGGAAAATTACTCACATAAGCAATTCTGGAAATTTTCGAGAAAATCGGACCATTAATTTATTTTTCATAGTATCTTTAAAAAAAGCCTCTAGTCGTAACTTGTTTTTAACTACGTTAAATTTCAATTAATTTAACAATGCAAAAATGTAAACATTGTTTTTCGTTCATAATTTTCATTATTTCCGTAAGCTGAATTTTTTTTTTACATGATCGGGAGTTTGTTTTAATGTTTCTTCTTTCGAATGGACAACACATTTTCAAGATAATATTAATCTTTATGCAAGTTTCATTGTGTATAAAACAAAATCAACACGTATGAAAAATGATTCAAGGGAAATAACTCTCAATTTTGACAAAAATTCGAGACTGGTTAATGTGAGCAAGTTTGAAAATTTTCAGTTAGTAAGGGGAAAAAAAGATTAGCAACAACTTTTTGAAGATAATGTAAAACTTTTAATACCAGATAACTAGGTACCTCCAATTGTAACCTCACAGACGTATTTACCAAAATAAATTTACCCGCCATATTGATTGAAAAAAAAAATTTACCAAAAATCAGGGAAATATCTGATTTTAATGATATTTTCAGTGTTGATTTATCAATTGGAGAATTTTATGATGCATTAGTTATTTTATTCAAAAAACATTCTAATGTTTCTCAGGTCACTTAATTTTGATACCTATTTATTTTTGGGGCACAAAATATCGGTGGGGTTATATAGATTTGAAACTAATTATAGTATAAATAAAAAGACAAAAGACCGAACGTGTAATTAGAAGAAAAAAAATTAAGAGAGCGATTTTGGTAGAAAATAAGTACTGAAAATCTTAAAATTAAATGTAAAAAAAGAACTAAAAATTTTTTTGTGAGATTTTCTCTTATAATTATTAGATAACCATACAAGATTAAGCTTGTTATTAAATAGATATTTGTTTTTAGAATTTAAAAATATGAAATTTAAAACTTAAAATTTGGCGATTTATATTTTAAATGAATTTTATCTATTAATTCGGTATATAAATTGTTGCTCTAAATGCTCATATGGATGCAGCGAACTTTAAAGAATTTCGTTTTATTTTCATTGACTCAGTTTGATTGAAACGATTAAGAAATTTAAAAGAAATAATTCATTAACTAGTAAGTCAACACTGAAAATCTTATTAAAATCAGATAATTCCTTAATTTCTGGTAATTTTTTGTTCATCAATCTCGGTCACCGTAGTATTAAGATCAGAAAAATAGATCACATGACATTTTTTCCCGGTCGGTAAACATCTCACAAGAATCCATTTAGAGCGTCTATGTTTTTTTACGTGTTTACACGAAAAAACAGAAAAAGAAAAAAAAGATATTTCATTTAAAAGTTAGTCATTTTTCTATACATAGTGCATTTAATGTTTTTGTTATTGATTTCTAAAAAGAAACTTTTTAAAAAGTTTTAAAATGTTGATAAGAGCACTACATAAATATCCACTTCGTCATTTTTTGGTCGAATTTAATTGTTTAAAATGTATTAAAAATGAATTACATATGTAATATATTTTTGCTTTTTTTTTTTTTTTTATTTTTTTTTTTTACTGATGCCCATTATGTTAGTACTTTTTGACTCAAACAAAAATTTGACCGATTTAATTAATATCAATTTAATTAATTTAAAAAAATGAAAATCAGTTCACATTTCGGTGGAACCTTCAGATAACGTGGCAACCAACCGAGTAAGAAAACAAAATAATGTCAAAAACACAAGAGAATATTTGAAAACTAAAGGGAATAACTGAATTAAGAAGGATCAACATAAATATGATAATACTAATGTGACAAATGTTTCTGTATATGTCAACCGCCAGTAATGTCCAAAAACGCGCATCTTCTAATGTATCGTTTTTTATAAAATTCCCCGAAAATCATCTAATTATCGGATTTTGATAAAAGAGGAGGTTTCTTTGAAAATACATTTTTTTCTCAAATTCTTATGACATGGGCCTTTTTTTGTTTTGCTTTGCGGTCTGCACCATTACCCTCTCAATAATTTGGTTAATTTGATTACTTTAATAAAGGTGCAGGTAAATGATTTTTACATGTTTTGAAGATAGTTCCATGGAGAAATAAATTTTGTTTACCTTCTTTTTTTTTTATAAGCGTTTGTATATTTTATTCGCCTTATTTTCGAAGTTCAAAAACGATAAAATAACTATAAGATGTAAAGTTCTTATATTAAAGCTGGAAGGTTTAGAATAACCTTCCAGCGTGAGTATATTTGTGTACATGAAATGCTCCGACAAAGTTATAAGATAATAACAGACTTTATTCCGTGAGCACACAGAAATACATTCAGGACAAATATATAAACATGCATAAAGAAAGTAGGTGTAGGACTTACGTCCTAAGGAATATCACTTACTGATAGCCCACACACACTTAAGGGGCAGAGGTGTCAAGCGCCTAAACCACGTGAATTCTTTGCTGGCTTGAGAGAAAAAAAAAGAATTCAGAATTCCCGGTCTGTTGACTAAATACTCTCGCCACCTATCGGCAAAAACTGCAGCAAGGGAAGATAACCCTATTAGACTCATGAACCCCTGGAATTACCATTTTACTAACCCAACATAACGTATAATATTGCTCATCTAGACATTTTTATTACTATATTCGTTTTCATAGCTTAATGATGTAGTTAAAGAAAATCCAGGTTACACTTTCCTCTCTCTTTTTTGGATGTTTAAAATTTACATCCATAGATCAAACTCACTACATGCGATTTTGTCAAATTTATTCATTCCATATTTTTACATTCATTAACAAAATTGCATGAATTAACAAAATTAATGTAAAATATTGAATAGATAAATTTGACTGATAAAATAAAAAAGTATTTATCTAAATAATACTTTTTAAGTCTTTTTGTGTTTCATTGGACGATGTTTTTTCTACGAAGACGACAAGAGAACCAATATAAAAACAGGATTTATCCACAGAAAAACACCTTTTGGTCATCCATACTTTAGAAGAATAACACGCTTCTCTAGTCATAATATTACATATAGAAAGTGCCTACTTTTTGTACGTGCCTAGAAATTGATGAATAAAAGGATTAAGGGTCCATGGAATAGTCTTTAGTATATGCTGGTTGCTTTTTTGGATAAGAAAGAACTTCTGTATGTTGTTAACGAGATCTTTATTGACTGTCGTCATCTCATTCAAATTTTGAATCTCACTGGTTTGAGATGGAAGGTCATGTGACGATATGAGAGACTTCAGCCTCAAAGTTAAGCAGAGTGAACTTGACAGATCTCGGCGAAGCGGAACCTACTTATGATTAATGGACCTTTGGCGATTCAGACAAGAGAAAGAGACTAAATCTAAGTAACACGCATTTTCGTTAGAAGATAGAGTCGGACTACCAGCCAAAGCGTACAGACTAGTCAGGGTAGATGCACTAGATAATTTGCCACCCCCTCAACAAAACCTAGGTTTTGATAACTCGGAGCACCGCTGTTGTTGAGAAAAATGTATTTGCTACAATTTATCGTCCGAGACCTTCTCTCACAACGAATATTTCAAGACGATTTTGGCCATTTCATCTGATTCTGTAACCAGAGGATTATTTAAGAAACTGCGTCTGCGACCTAACCAGATGCTGGTCTAAAGCCTCAACTTTACTGCCTACTGCAGTCTCTTCTTCGATGGTTACTAGATAGGAGGTCGATTGCATTTTATTGACTTTCTTATTTCAATAATGTTAATAATACCCCCCCAAAAAAAAGAACAAAAACAAAACAAAAAAAAAAACAAACAAGAAAGATAGTTAGCGGAATGAAAACAGGATACCCCTGTGAACTGAAAAAAGGATTAGGTTCAAAGTTCCGTGATGGCTCCTGATTATGACAAGAAGGTTTCCGATTACGACAAGCAGGTTCCAGAGTCCGAGAAGGTTTCCGAGTCCGACAAGAAATACCTTAAGAAGGTCAGAGGGCACATCGGCCGAAACGTTGTACAGATAACAATGAAGATGAGAAAAACATTCCGAATAATACAAATAATACTAATTATCAAGCCTCATTTTAAAAAATTCAGAGAAACTAAGATGTTAAAACTCAGTAAAGTTTTTGTTTTATTGATTGTTCAAACAATTGTCATATTTACACAAACAAGTCAACAGAAAAAAAACCCAACAAAACAAAAGACTCAACAACAACAACAACAACAACAACAACACCAACAACAACAGAAGTAGGTGTAGAAGAACGATAGCTGGTTAAGTAGCGTTTCGTCGTACGGAATAGATGTGAGAATGATTCACAACGAGTGATACCAATCATTGCATGAGCAAACTTAAAAGAAGAGAATACAATCGTTGATATATATGTATTCGATATATACCGACGACGCTCTCTTTACCGTCTCATCCTGTGATAACACAGCCTCGAGCACAAACATCATTATCAGGGGTGTCCCTTTAGGCCGAGTCCCATACGGGTTAGACAATATTGCTTTAACCTTAACATAACTGTCTGGTACGGCCACGGTGAATACTTGATGTGGACCAGAATGGATACGTTCACACCCTGCTGTCTCCGTTTCACAGTTTCTCTACGCAGACATCCTCAGCGACAGTGAATATGTCAAGTCTAATACCCCCGGGGAAAGGTATGCATGCAAAATTCCAGCTATGGAGAAATAGTAGGGACGACTTGTCTCTTTAACCGTGGCTAGGTAACCAGTCTAGAAAAATGTTGAGAGCTTTTCAACAGGATTCTTTCATTAGAAAAATGAGGGTGGGCTGAAAAGTTCAGAGGTTGAAGATTTCGTATAATGACGATATTGACGTTTTACCAATGAGATCCAAGCACTGCAATACCAATGGAAGAAGTGCGTGGGCTGAGGATTGCGGGGGCTTTATGTTGAAAATAAACCTAACTTAATTATATTCCATGGGAGTTTTTGGATCATGCATATAATTATAAACACTGTTTCTTGCGTTGTTTGATTATTTTTTGTTTGAAATTTTTCTATTTTTTGACTTACTGTCAATCAGACTCCGTTGAAGACCACCATACAACATTGGTGTGAATGATTCACAATAATAATAATAATAATAATAATAATAATAATAATGTAAAAGCGAAAATAGATAAGATGTAAAAGAATAGCAAGTGTATGATGTGTAGAGACAAAAGTAAAACTATTAATCACATCATAAGCGAATGTAGCAATGTAGCATTAAGGGAGTACTTGACTAGGTACGACTGGATAGAAAAGGTGATTCACTCGGAATTGTGCTGGAAATTGAACAATAAATTAAACTACAAAGAGGTATATGCACAAAGCAGAATCCTTCCTTGACAATTAAACACATACTATTTTCTGTGATTCTGACATACAATCGAATCATTTAATCCCGGCTAGAAGACCAGACCTAATGCTTATTAACGAGGATAAAGGAAATTTTCCATGTATTTGATTTTGCCGTTCCGGCTGACCACAGAGTAAAATTGAAAGAAAAGGAAATGATAGACAAATACTTGCCAGAGAATGAAAGAAAAAGCCCCCCCCCAAAAAAAAAAAATAAAAAAAAAAAACAAGAAGAATTTCATCATATAAATATTCTGATGGAACAAACTAGTAAAACAAAATAATGAACATAAATGCAACTTTTGATATTCTTTTTTTTTGTTGCCTGATAGATTTCATAAACTTTAAGTCAATTGCATCTTAACCAAACAATACAATAGAAAAAGGATGTAAAGTGAAAACAGTCGCCAAAACATCGATGAATTGATTTAAAAAAACATTGTTAATACTACTGAAATACGGAAGAAACAAAGAAAATTGATGTTTTACTAGTTAAATGAAAATTGTTAATTTAAATAATTCTACCAATACATTTCTTACCTTTCAAGAAGATGAAAGAATTTATTCAAATGGATTTTCGTCAATGGTAGACAATGTTATAGCAATTAACAAATCCGTCAAATTCCTTCAAGAAGTTATCAGGAATATGGTGGCAAATGTTTTCGTGAAAAATGTGTCGTTAAGTGTGTCGCTAAAGGCACAAAGTATTATGACGTCATTGAATGTTGATTTGAGAGATTCATCCATATTCAAAATTTTTAACGGTTTTTTATTTATTCTGACGTCATTTTGTAGACTTAAACTGTTTTTATTTACTGTTTGTGTTTTTTTTTTTTGTTTTTTTTTAATAAACCTTCATATCCACAGTCCAGATTGAAAGAAAACCCGTTACATCGAAAAATCAGAGGGGAAATTCTTTGAAACATCTATTCAAGGCCACAACGATCATTGATTCTTATGGCGAACGATCTTAGAACTTATTTCGGTGGCATTTCAAGAGTCGAGGACAAGGATCGTCGCAATTGTAGTCTTCATGAAAAAATCTCTTCAAAAACGACATATGCCAAGCAAATTTGTGTGATCACCAGCCTTTCTGCTGACGATGCTTTGATCTGTCCGATTGGTACAAATTGCAGAATAGTACCTAAGAGATAATATCATTAGAATCGCATTTTACGTGAAAATAGCATAATATCACGGAGACACCTGAAGTAGCCGAACCCTACCTCTTACCCTAACCCTAATCCTAGCGTCTCAAATGTTTAGGATATTTCCGTGAAATGTAATTAAATGTAATGCTTTGTATACGTAATCTAATGATATTATCTCTTGTGCATTATTCTGCATTAGTACCGCCCGATCTAACAAAGTACTCCCTCCCAGAGAATGAGTCACTGAAGACCATTTCCCAAATAAGACACTTGCTGCTTCGGAACAGGAAATCATTATACCTTCCAATAAATTGCCGTCCCCTCGATCTAAACCTAACAGCTCCATTTCCGAGGTAAAATCGTCTACGTCCAGAGCCCACTTGATGATATTGTTGAGGGTTGAATGACGACCATAGATAACAGCGGAGATTTCTACTGAACCGTTTCCATGTGAAATTTGTCTGAGAGACGCGCGTGAGTCTAAACTACAATATAGCGCTTTACGAGCTGGTCCTCTCAAGTTGTCTCTGGAGAATGTTTCACAGTATGTGAATTCTTATACCAGTCACTCATTTGCCATTAAACAGGTTGTGCTATCCCGTCCTCCCAATCTACTGTCAAGTCATGTTAGACCTGCAGTTATTTGTGGACGGAAACTCATGGGTGTCGACGACTCATCTGGAAGCGATGAATATTAGGAAGGCGTATAGAACCACGATGGACGTTGATTGCACTTTAAGACCGCTGAATCTTGGAGTCCGGAAGCTTCAACTGCTTCCGGGTGGTATATCTCAAATCAAATATTTTGCTCTCAGCCAAACAATGCAATAGAAAAGGATTCAAATTCCAAAGAGTAAAAAGAATAACATCAATGAACACAATGCTTTTAACGATTAATCATCTAAGAGGATACCGAAAAAAATAAAAAATAAAGATCTTTTCACGGGTAAATCAAAAGAAAACATCTAGAAAATATTTCTTACCGTTCAATAAAATTAATGAATGTATTCAAATGAGATTTTGTCAAAGGTGAACAAGTTTATAGCAATTTGCAAATCTGTCAGATTCCGTCAAGAAGTTATCGGGAATAAAATGGCGAATGTTTTCGTTAACAACGTGTCGTTAAGGGCGTCGCTAAAGTATCATGACGTAATTATGATCTCAAGTGGGATATTTATACAAAGAGAAAAAATTAAATCATTTTCTTTTTTCTTTTTCTTTTCCTTTTTTTAATAATTAGGTGTGTGATGTGGCCGGACCGCAAAGCTTCCACTCTGACGCGACTGTGGGTCACACTTCTCTTCGTCTCTTGGAACGCTTGTTTATCGTCCCAATACACTCCTCACTGATCGTATGATCACACAAGTAACAATAAGAGGCTGGTCGTTTCACCGTTGCACCTCTTTGCAGTTGGACAGTCACGTTTTCCTCCCCAGCTATGGATAAATAGTAGGGAGGACTTGTCTCTTTAACCTTGGCTAGGTAACCAGTCTAGGAAAAATGTTGAGAGGCTTTTCAACAGGATTCTTTGATTTAAAAAATGAGGGTGGCACTGCAACACCAATGGTAGAAGTGCGTGGAGCTGAGAATTGCGGGGGCTTATGTTGAAAATAAACCTAACTTGATTATATTCCATGGGAGATTTTGGATCGTGCATATAATCTTTATAGCCGACCCTCGTATTCGTAAACACACACACATATATATAAAAAGATAAATGAAAAAAGACATGTTAATATAAGAGGTTAGCCTTATCTATTAATAATGGAGATTATCTGTATTTCTGTCTGTTACAAAAACTACGTCACAGCTTACGTCACAATGTTCTTATGCTATATACACCCAAAATAATGGAGGCACGTGGTCTAATGGTTAGAGTCGTGGGAAATGGACTCGTCGACCCGAGTTCAATTCCTGGACGAAGCTGTTTGAATTTCACATAACGCTAATACCCTTGGGAAATGTATGAACCTAATTATCCCTCCAGCTATCGGTAAATAGCAGGGCAGACTGGGCTCTTCAACCATGGCTAGGTGATCAGTCTAAGAGAAGGAAAACTCTGAATTCAAACCTGTTAAACTCCACTTAAGAAATTGACCTTGTGTCACATCCTGCTCGTGCGGAGGGGTTGGTAAATATATATACACCCAAAATCTGAGTAAGCAATTTCAAAAAATTGTTTTTTACTCTCATCCTTTTTGTTTTACAGTAACAAGTAGTGAACTAAAAAGTTTACAAATAAATAAATACCTACGATTTTGTGTAAAATTGATGTGGAAAATATTCAAAATAATTGTTTGGTTATTAAATGCACGCAACATTTTATTTGAGAGGGACGGGGATCAGTTTTCGTTTCAAATTGTTTTATTCTTTTTTTACTCCTTTAATAAATATGAGGATTTTGCTTACTTATGATACAAACCCTCTGACATTGAATTTTTATCTCCCATCCTCTCAGGCAGTGTCTTTCAAAAATTAATTTTTACGACGACCGGGGAGGGGTGGGGTTCTGTGACTAGTTAAAATAATTAACAAAGAAAGCGTTTGATAAAATTATCAAAAATAATAAATTGAAATTATAATGTATAACACTGTTTGTTGCGTTGTTTGTTTATTTTTTGTTTGAAACTTTTCTATTTTTTACTTACTGTCAATTAGACTCCGTTGAAGACCACCAGACTGGTATTAATGACTAATAATAATAATAATAATAATAATAATAATAATAATATAAAAAGCGAAAATAGATAAGAAGCAAAAGAATAGTAAGTGTATAATGTGTGGAGACAAAGGTAAAACTATTTATCTCATTATAAGCGAATTTAGCAATGTAGCATTAAGGGAGTACTTGACTAGGTACGACTGGATAGAAAAGGGGATTCATTTGGAATTGTACAGGAAATTGAACAAGAAATTAAACTACAAAATGGACCTTGCCAGAGAATTGAAAGTAAAAGAAAATACAAAAAAAAAAAAAAAAAAAAAAAAAGCATGGAGAATTGCATCATATAAATATTCTGATGGAACAAACTTAGTAAAACAAAGATAATGAATATAAATGCAACTTTTGATATTCTTTTTTTTTTTGCCTGATAGATTTCATAAACTTTAAGTCAATTGCATCTTAACCAAACAATACAATAGAAAAAGGATGTAAAGTCAAAACAGTCACCAAGACATCGATGAATTGATTTAAAAAAAAACATTATTAATACTACTGAAATACGGAAGAAACAAAGAAAATAGATGTTTTACTAGTTAAATGAAAATTGTTAATTTAAATAATTCTACCAACACATTTCTTACCTTTCAAGAAGATGAAAGAATTTATTCAAATGGATTTTCGTCAATGGTAGATAATGTTATAACAATTAACAAATCCGTCAAATTCCTTCAAGAAGTTATCAGGAATATATGGTGGCAAATGTTTTCGTGGAAAATGTGTCGTTAAATGTGTCGTTAAAGGCACAAAGTATTATGACGTCATTGAATGTTGATTTGAGAGATTCAGACATATTCAAAATTTAACGTTTTTTTTATTCTGACGTCATTTCGGAGACTTTTTTTTATTTACTAATATTTTGTAAAAATATTAAGAATAATTAATTTTAAAGAGAGCTTCACATTCACAGTCCAGATTGAAAGATTAGAAAACCCGTTACATCGAAAAATAGGAGGGGAAATTCTTTGAAACATCTATTCAAGCTAACAACGATCATTGATTCTTACGGCTAATGATCTTAGAATTTATTTCGGTGGCATTTCGAGAGTCGAGGACAAGGATCGTCGCAATTGTAGTCGTCATGAAAAAATCTCTTCAAAAACGACATGTGCCAAGCAAATTCGTGAGATCACCAGACTGTCGGCTGTCGATTCTATTAACTGCCGATTGGTACTAATGCAGAATAGTACGCAAGAGAGGATATCATTAGAATCGCATATTACGTATAAATAGCATAAGATTACGGAAACACCCAAAGTAGCCTAACCCTTAGCTTAACCCTAACACTTACCCTAACCCGACTCCTTAGTGTCTGAAAGGTTTAGGATATTTCCGTGAAATGTAATTAAATGTAGTGCTTCTCTTGGGCGCTATTCTGCATTAGTACCGCCCGATCAAACAAAGTTACCCCCCCAGAAAAGGTATCACTAAAGGCCATTTCCCAAATAAGACACTCGCTGCTTGGGAACAGGAAATCATTATACCCTCCAATAAATTGCCGTTCTCTCGATCTAAACATAACAGCTCCATTTCCGAGGGAAAATCGGCTACGTCCAGAGCCCGCTTGATGATATTGTTGGTTGAATGACGACCATAGATAACAGAGGAGATTTCTACGGAACCGTTTCCATGTGTAATTTGTCTGAGAGACGAAGCGTGTGAGTCTAAACTACAATATAGCGCGTTCCGAGAGGTATATCTGAAATTGACACAGCACCTAAGTTTGACTAAAGCCACAATCGAGATATCCAGTTCGTGTAGGGTTTCGATTTTCAGTTATCGAAGTGAGCATTGGAAATCGAGCAGAAACTTTTTGGTATAGAAAGTCGTGTAAAATGAAGAATAGCGCGCAAGAGATAATATAATTAGATTCGCATTTTACGTATCAATAGCATTTGATTACGGAAACGCGCGAAATAGCTTAAACCTAAAGCTAAACCTAACACTGACCCTAACCCTACCCCTTACCCTAACGCTAGTGTCTCAAAGATTTTGGGTATTTCCGTGAAATGTAATGCTTTTCAGACGTAATCTAATGATATTATCTCTTGCGTGCTATTCTGCATTAGTACCCAAAGTAGTTCTTCAAAAGAAATTGTCGGTCATTTGGGCACTTTCTTTTACTTAGCAGGCAAATTAGAAAAGATTTCAGGAAAAAATAGAGAAACGAATACGCAATCTCTATTGTTCGAGATCATTTGGGTGTCTTTGCTGATCGATATGTAATTTTGTGGAGCCTTTTTTTGAACTTTGCCACGTAGTAAATCACGTTCATCACCTCGGAATTTGACGAGATTTACTGGAGTTCCATCCGTGATGAAGCAAGGTTTATTCAGCAGGAATCTCCACCCACACTGAATTCGAGTGTTCCTCCAAAGTTTGCCTTATCAAAATAGCCAACACTGATGGCAAATGTGACTGACATTGGGGCCTGGTCGATGTCAAAATCCAAGAAGATTCCCTTGAATTTTCTAACACAACTATTATGATTGTCACAAGACCACCTAGATCAGAAACAAAGGAAATTGATGTTTTACTAGTTAAATGAAAATTGTTAATTTAAATAATTCTACCAACACATTTCTTACCTTTCAAGAAGATGAAAGAATGTATTCAAATGGATTTTCGTCAATGGTAGACAATGTTATAGCGATTAACAAATCCGTCAAATTTCTTCAAGAAGTTATCAGGAATATGGTGGCAAATGTTTTCGTGAAAAATGTGTCGTTAAGTGTGTCGTTAAAGGCACAAAGTATTATGACGTCATTGAATGTTGATTTGAGAGATTCATCCATATTCAAAATTTAACGTTTTTTTTATTCTGACGTCATTTTGGAGACTTAAATTTTTTTTATTTACAGATTGTATTGTTTTTTTTTTGAATAATTAAGAATAATCAATTTTATAGAAAGATTCACAGTTCAGATTGAAAGATTAGAGTTTTCTAATCTTTCAATCTGAACTGTGAATCTTTCTATTACATCAATCCGTTACATCGAAAAATAGGAGGGGAAATTCTTTGAAACATCTATTCAAGCTAACAACGATCATTGATTCTTACGGCGAACGATCTTAGAACTTATTTTGGTGGAATTTCGAGAGTCGAGAACAAGGAACGTCACAATTGTAGTCGTCATGAAAAAATCTCTTTAAAAACGACGTGCCAAGCAAGTTTGTGTGATCACCAGACTGTCTGCTGACGATTCTTTTAACTGTCCGATTGGTACTAATGCAGAATAGTACGCAAGAGAGGATATCATTAGAATTGCATATTACGTATAAATAGCATAAGATTACGGAAACACGCGAAGTAGCCTAAGCCTAAGCTTAACCCTAACCCAAGCGTTTCAAATGTTTAGGATATTTCCGTGAAATGTAATTAAATGTAATGATTTTTATACGTAATCTAATGATATTATCTCTTGTGCAATATTCTGCATTAGTACCGCCCGATCTAACAAAGTACCCCCTCCCAGAGAATGAGTCACTGAAGACCATTTCCCAAATAAGACACTTGCTGCTTCGGAACAGGAAATCATTATACCTACCAATAAATTGCAGTCCCCTCGATCTAAACCTAACAGCTCCAGTTTCGAGGTAAAATCGTCTACGTCCAGAGCCCACTTGCTGATATTGTTGAGGGTTGAATGACGACCATAGATAACAGCGGAGATTTCTACGGAACAGTTTCCATGTGAAATTTGTCTGAGAGACGACGCGTGTGAGTCTAAACTACAATATAGCGCTTTACGAGCTGGTCCTCTCAAGTTGTCTCTGGAGAATGTTTCACAGTATGTGAATTCTTATACCAGTCACTCATTTGCCATTAAACAGGTTAAGTGCTATCCCGTCCTCCCAATCTACTGTCAAGTCATATTAGGCCTACAGTTATTTGTGGACGGAAACTCATAGGTGTCGACGACTCATCTGGAAGCGATGGATATTAGGAAGGCGTATAGAACCACGATGGACGTTGATTGCACTTTAAGACCGCTGAATCTTGGAGTCCGGAAGCTTCAACTGCTTCCGGGTGGTATATCTCAAATTGACACTGCATCTAAGTTTGACGCAAGCCACAATCGAGATATCCAGTTCGTGTAGGGTTGCGATTTTCAGTTATCGAAGTGAGCATTGGAAATCGAGCAGAAACCTTTTTTGGTACAGTAAGTAGTGTAGAAATGCAGAATAGCGCGCAATAAATAATATAATTAGAATCGCATTTTACGTATAAATAGTATTAGATTATGCAAACTCCCGAAGTAGCTTAAACCTAAAGCTAACCCTAACACTGACCCTAAACCTAACCCTTACTCTAATCCTAGTGTCTCAAAGCTTTTGGGTATTTCCGTGAAATGTAATGCTTTTTATACGTAATCTAATGATATTATCTCTTGCGCGTTATTCTGCATTAGTACCCAAAGTAGTTCTTCAAAAGAAATTGTCGGTCATTTTGGCACTTTCTTTCACTTAGCAGGCAAATTGGAAAAGATTTCGGGAAAAAATGGAAAAACGAATACGTAATCTCTATTATTCGAGATCATTTGGGTGTCTTTGCTGATCGATATGTAATTTTGTGGAACCTTTTTTAACTTTGCCACATAGTAAATCACGTTCATCTCCTCGGAATTTAACGAGATTTACTGGAGTTCCATCCGTGATGAAGCAAGGTTTATTCAGCAGGAATCTCCTCCCACACTGAATTCGAGTGTTCCTCCAAAGTTTGCCTTATCAAAATAGCCAACACTGATGGCAAATGTGACTGACATTGGGGCCTGGTCGATGTCAAAATCCAAGAAGATTCCCTTGAATTTTCTAACACAACTATTATGATTGTCGTCATAATTTTATCGTAATAATATTTTGCTCTCAGCCTAACAATACAATACAATAGGATCTAAAGTCCAAAGAGTAAAAATAACATCGATGAAGACAATGCTTTTAACGATTAGTCATCTATGAGGATACCGAAAAAAAAAAAACGAAAGAAAAATCCCTTTTACGGGTAAATTAAAAGGAAATACAAGAAAATATTTTTTACCGTTTAATAAAATCAAAGAATGTATTCAAATTAAATTTCTTTAAAGATGAAGAAGTTTAATCGCTTTAACATAATTGTCTTGTATGACCAAACAATGCAATAGAAAAGGATTCAAATTCCAAAGAGTAAAAAGAATAACATCAATGAACACAATGCTTTTAACGATTAATCATCTAAGAGGATACCGAAAAAATAAAAAATAAAGATCTTTTCACAGGTAAATCAAAAGAAAATATCTAGTAAATATTTCTTACCGTTCAATAAAATTAAACAATGTATTCAGATAAGATTTTGTCAAAGGTGATTACAGCAATTTACAAATCCGTCAGATTCCGTCAAGAAGGTATCGGAAAATAAGATGGCAAATGTTTTCGTTAACAACGTGTCGTTAAGGGCGTCGCTAAAGTATCATGACGTAATTATGATCTCAAATGGGATATTTATACAAATAGAAAAAATTAAATCATTTTCTTTTTTCTTTTGCTTTTCCTTTTTTTTAATAATTAGGTGTGTGATGTGGCCGGACCGCAAAGCTTCCACTCTGACGCGACTGCGGGTCACGCTTCTCTTCGTCTCTCGGGGTGCTTGCTTATCGTCCCAATACACTCCTCACTGATCGTATAATCACACAAGTAACAATGAGAGGCTGGTCGTTTCACCCTGCACCTCTTTGCAGTAGGACCACGGTCGCTTGATGATCAGTCGGAGGACGGCGTCAATTCACTTCACACGAATTTGGTATGAATGTAGTAGATTGGCGGCTTTGGGCGAGGTGAACACATCATCGTTGGCTGTGATGATATACCAATATATGTACTTCATAATAAGACAGCTCTTCCGCATTGCAATCCGTTTTACTGTCTGATGGCACATTTCGGCGGTAACATTTCCAGATGTCTTGTACGCGCAGTGCGGTTGGAATCGGACACACCATTCATCCATCAACCATCGGAATTGCTGACTATAGAAGGCTGTGTCAGTATCGACCAGGAGCTCTGCTGGGGAGGACGTACGAAAAGAAATCGAATCCTATTGGTGGATTACGTGTGCAGTGACTTACCGGGGCAGCGGTTGCCAGTTCGAAAACCACGTGGAACCGCAGTCGATCAGTCAAGTTGTGGCGAGCATTGTGGTGCGTAATGTCCATGCCAAGCCCCTCCCTTCTGACATCGTACCGGAGCTGGGTCTAAGAAATGACACGTCTCACAACCGACTTCAATGCCGCTTTTCATAAGGATTGGTTGATCCTACGTGTAAAATATAATGTCCATTAACCCAATCGTTCCCGCTGTGCCGATAAATCTGGGTTGCTGCGCACGGCCCAGCTTTTGTACGGCACAAGCACATACCAACTGAATATGTTCGGTCTTCTTCAGTACATTGTTGAGCCACCTTTGGGGAACTCTAGCCAGTGGGCCAGCCCGGTACTCGGCGGATCTTACCGACGTCTCATCGAGCAAAAGATTGTACTCCTTCACAAGCAAGCTTAGTGTTTCCAGTCACCGACCTATGGTCATCTCGCTCGCGGCTTAAACCAGTAAAGGCGTTGGTCACCCAGTGTTACACGCAGTGAATCTGTTTTAACGTGTAATAAGGTGACCTGCCACTTGAGCACGTGTTGACTCCTCTTAGCGCGACATCCAGCTCCGTTACGTTAATATGTTGTATGTCCTTTATCGGCCGCAGTCAGCATGCGTCTTCAAGTCCAGTAAGGCTCCCACAGCCAGTGAACTCTCGTAGCACTCGCTCTTAGCAGGATCCAGTTACTGGAGCCGGGCGAGGGTGTCCGCTTTCATCTATCATATGTCTCGTCCTGGGCTAACACGCCCTAGAGGACCGACCCCATGATCGGAGGTGTCACATTTAGGCAGAGTCGCATGCAGGTCAGAGAATATCGCTTTAACATAACTGTCGTACGGCCAAACAATGCAATACAATAGGATTTAAATTCCAAAGAGTAAAAATAATAACATCGATGAAGACAATGCTTTTATACTGTGAGGTTACCAAAAAATAAAAAAAGAAAAAGAACAAAAAAAAGATCTTTTCACGGGTAAAAAAATGACTTACTTATTACTTACCGTTCAATAAAATTAATGAATGTATTCAAATAAAATTTTGTCAAAGGTGAACAAGTTTATAGCAATTTGCAAATCCGTCAGATCCCGTCAAGAAGGTATCGGGAATAAGATGGCGAATGTTTTCGTTAACAACGTGTCGCTAAGGGCGTCGCTAAAGTATCATGACGTAATTATGATCTCAAGTGGGATATTTATACAAATAGAAAAAATTAAATAATTTTCTTTTTTCTTTTTCTTTTCCTTTTTTTAATAATTAGGTGTTTGATGTGACCGGGCCGCAAAGCTTCCACACTGACGCGACTGTGGGTCACACTTCTTTTCGTCTCTCGGGGTGCTTGCTTATCGTTCCAATACACTCCTCACTCATCGTATAATCCCACAAAGGAGGATAAGAGGCTGGTCATTTCACCGAGACAGCTCTTCAACAATACAATCAGTTTTACTGTCCGATGGCACATTTCTGCGATACCACTTCCAGATGTCTTGTACGCGCAGCACTGTCGGAATCTGACACCCGGTTCTTCGATGAACCATAGGAATTTCTGATTGCAGAAGGCTGTATCAGTATCGGTCAGGTACTCTGTTGTGAAGCAACGTACAAAAAACCCCCCCAAAACACCGACTCCAATTGCTGGATTACGTGTGCAGTGTCTTGCAGCGGAAGCGGTTGCCAGGTCGAAAACCACGTGGAGCCGCAGTCGATCAGAGTAGTGGCAACCGTTGTGGTGCGTGATGTCCATGACACTCCGGCGCCACGTTTCATGGACTCTGTCCTATAATTACTGCCACCCTATGGGCATCTTGCTCGCGGCTTGAACTTTAGACTTTAGCGTGGGTCACCTAGTCTTACACGTAGAGGGAATCTGTTTTCACGTGTAATACCGTGACCTGCCACTTGAGCCCAACGATGACTCCTGTTAGCGCGGTATCCAGCTCCACTACGTTGATATGTTGGGTGTGCTTTATCCACCACAGCCAGCATGCGTCTTCGATTAATGCTCCCTTGTAGTCCTGCTGTAGCCGGGCGAGGGTGTCCGCTATCATCCGTGTCAGAAGATAATCACAGACCTTATTGTCCCAGTGTTGCGTGACGTCAGTGAATCGGCGTTTGATGAAGCCGGTCGCCACTCACAGCCATCCACGCACGTTAACGTGTCCAACCAACTGGCCACACATGGATGAAACACTTCTCCGTGTCATGGTTATAGGATCGTTCAACAAGTTACTTCCTCGTCGCCATCGCAGTTGACCATGCTCCCCACCCCCAAACATCTAGTTCCAGCAGTCTGGCTCCGTTTTGCAGCTTTTCTGGATCCTTGTTAGTTAGTCCATATTTTCCGAAATGCTGCCAACGTCACATCCTCGTTATCTTCCATATATCTTCGATATATACCATATGTCTTTGATATATACCGACGTCGCTCTCTATACCGTCTCGTCCTGTGATAACACAGATATAATCATCAGGGTTGTCACATTTAGGCCTAGTCCCATCAGGGTCAGACAACATCCCTTTAACCTTAACATAACAGCCTGGTACGACCATGGTGAATACTCGACGTGAACCTCCAGATTTGCTTTCCTGAGGCCCAGAATGGATACGTTCACACACTGCTGTCTCCATTCTCGCAGTTTCTATAACACATGTGCTGGAGTACCGTCTCACTGTATGTATGTTATGTATGTATGCGATGTATGTTATAGGATGTATGAGAACGATGCTCCGGCACAGTATTACAGTCGTCGAAACCGCCCGTTCCAACCTCCCGTTCTTATGTTGTCTGTTGATTTACAGGAAGGCTGAAAAAGAGCTGGTTTCGGTCCTTTTACCAACTCGGCTGAAATAAGATTAAATAACCAAAAGCTGTCAACGGATCAACAAAACAATTGAACACAACGCCTTTTTTATGCTTATGTACAACTTATATACATTTATTTTACAAAGGAGCGAGGTGATTTCTTGTCAGCTGATTGGCGATCT
This sequence comes from Doryteuthis pealeii, assembly GCA_023376005.1. NCBI lineage: Eukaryota > Metazoa > Mollusca > Cephalopoda > Myopsida > Loliginidae > Doryteuthis > Doryteuthis pealeii. The sequence continues at coordinate 34,041,751 of CM042137.1, read as the reverse complement.
ACAGCTAGTTTTTGGCTAAGTTATCAATTTGGTACCGAGTGGCAAGGCATCAGAGTGTATCGGTAAAGTTGTATCAAGGGCCCGAGCTGTGGCGACTCTGCGGTCTCTCCTCTTTCTTCGGTCTGTCTTCTCCCGCTGACTTGCTCTTCTTCTCCTTCTTCTGACTCTCTGACGGTCTGTTATTTATGGGATCCAGACCTCCCCACCCCTAACATATGTCTCTGATTGGCCAGCCACTCGATACTATTGTCTACGTGTCTAAATTGCTTTGTGCCAGCCTAGCTTGTATCTTTCCATTTGAAGTCAAGGCCAACCATTGTTTTATTTATCTAAGTTTTTGACATTGTTGACGAACTTGTCAAAAACTGGAATCTTATTTATTAAATTTATCATTTCATTTTGTGAAATTTAAAATTCCGATGATATATATCAAATTCCATAATTTAAGGAATCTCTTTGTCTAGGTGAAAACTCTTTGCTTAGATGAATTTATATTTTTAATATAAACAATTATTATTATTATTATTGTTTTTCTTATTTTTACTTTTAATTTTAACAAACCACCATAATTAATAATTCGGGTAGTTTTAATTAATTAGTACTTAATTAATAGATTGCCAATCAACCCATAACACAATAGTGTTACATGCTCCCCGCCCCCAGACATCTAGTTCCAGCAGTCTGGCTCCGTTTTGCAGCTTTTCTGTATCCGTGTTAGTTAGTCCATATTTTTCGAAATGCTGCCAACGTCACATCCTCGTTATCTTCCATATATCTTCGATATATACCATATGTCTTCGATATATACCGACGTCGCTCTCTATAACGTCTCTTCCTGTCATAACACAGATATCATCATCAGGGTTGTCACATTTAGGCCTAGTCCCATCAGGGTCAGACAACATCCCTTTAACCTTAACATAACAGCCTGGTACGACCATGGTGAATACTCGACGTGAACCTCCAGATTTGCTTTCCTGAGGCCCAGAATGGATACGTTCACACACTGCTGTCTCCATTCTCGCAGTTTCTCTACGCAGACATCCGCAGCAACCGTGAATATGTCAACATGGGTGTTATGCCAACATGGGTGTCAACTAACTCGCGTTAGTCCATTACAGGTGGCACCTTACATTTGTTGGACTGCAGTACGGCCATCAGCGGTATCAGTCCGTTGGATGGGCAACACTTCTCATTATACAGCAGTAACCAATTATTGTATATTCATGTCTGTAATACTCACTCATAATCTTCCCTAAACTCACTAGATAGCGGATACTCAAAGATCCTTTTCTGAAGTTGTTCTGGCACGTAACCCGCACACCACTTCAAGGCTGCGATCCAAAAAATCCTTGCCGTTCGTCGAATCTTGCACTAAAGTCGGTTTAGTTGATGCAAATTGCAGCACAGACGGGTCGTATTTTCTCAAACCCGACACTTCCGTATTGTGTGATGCGAACACGACTGAGCACCTTAATGGCATCGATGTGAAGCAACATGTCGAAGTCAAGAGGCTTCCCTCGCATAAGTAATACATCAATCGTAGCGGTGTTACCGGTTACAGTGCGATCTCAAACGGTGTCGCTTTTGCAGCAGGCTTGCGTTGCCCCCATCAATGTTGTTACCACCATACGCTGTTCCGACCAAAACTGAGACAGGTGTGCCCTCAAGATGGAATGTGAGCATCCAGAGTCGAGGGTGGCCGAGCATGGTGTGACATCAACATAGACTGTAATAACAGGTAGTGCTGAGTGTACATGTTGATTAGGGAATAGAATGACGCTGACATCTCGACCCCCAACTCCGTTTGCAGGACAATTTCTCCCCAGGTAACCGGTCTTGTTACACCGCAAACAACGCTACGCATGATTTGTCTTCCCCTTCTGTACACAATCTATCGCGAAGTTAATGAGACCATTGCACTTGTAGCAGCATGTAATGTAGCTGTAACGAAGGAACGAGTTATTGCCGCGGTGCAACCTACCTAGAGTACATGGCCATACCCAAATGCGTGTTTATCTCTTACTACAAGGGTAATGGGATTAATTATTTCGAAAGGGACATCGTACGAGGGTGTCAGACTGCTCGCACCCGTTTTTATCGGTGCATCATCTGTTTAGAGACTTTCCAGTAAGCGAATTTGGGGAATAGGGGACGGCGCCGGTCTATTCCACAGCAAGCTGTAAACATGGCACTACCTGCTGTTCCAGTTTACATCGACAGAGCACCATGCTTGGCTCTCGTTCATTATTGGAATCAACCCAATGGATAGCTCCATCAACTAAGAACGGCACGAAGAATAGACAACCACTAGCTACTGTCTTATGCTGATGATGACTTTGGCCCGCCCAACGAACAGATATCACTGATTGACATATTATAGACCAATAAGCACAAGGTATGTCCAGTGATGTATTATCGGGAAGGAAACACCTAAATTGACCCATTGATGGTCGCCGCGGACGTCTACGCGGAAAAAGTTCAAGAATGGAGACAGGAGGTTACGAATGTATCTATTCTTGAACGTAGGAAGTCTTAGCTGCAGGTTCATATTGAGAAATCAATATCAGCGTGTCGGATGGTCATGTTAAAAGGATAAACGTATTATCAGAAACAAAGAAAATTGATGTTTTACTAGTTAAATGAAAATTGTTAATTTGAATAATTCTACCAACACATTTCTTACCTTTCAAGAAGATGAAAGAATGTATTCAAATGGATTTTCGTCAATGGTAGACAATGTTGTAGCAATTAACAAATCCGTCAAATTCCTTCAAGGAGTTATCAGGAATATGGTGGCAAATGTTTTCGTGAAAAATGTGTCGTTAAATGTGTCGTTAAAGGCACAAAGTATTATGACGTCATTGAATGTTGATTTGAGAGATTCATCCATATTCAAAATTTAACGTTTTTTTTATTCTGACGTCATTTCGGAGACTTAAACTGGTTTTATTTACGGATTTTTTTTTTTTTTTTAATAATTAAGAATAATCGATTTTATAGAAAGACCCACATTCACAGTTCAGATTGAAAGATTAGAAATCCCGTTACATCGAAAAATAAGAGGGGAAATTCTTGGAAACATCTATTCAAGCTAACAACGATCATTGATTCTTACGGCGAACGACCTTAGAACTTATTTCGGTGGCATTCCGAGAGTCGAGGACAAGGATCGTCACAATTGTAGTCGTCATGAAAAAATCTCTTTAAAAACATGTGCCAAGCAAATTTGTGAGATCACCAGACTGTCTGCTGACGATTCTTTTAACTGCCGATTGGTACTAATGCAGAATAGTACGCAAGAGAGGATATCATTAGAATCGCATATTACGTATAAATAGCATAATATTACGGAAACACACAAAGTAGCCTAAGCCTAAGCTTAACCCTAACACTTACCCTAACCCGACTCCTTAGCGTCTGAAATGTTTAGGATATTTCCGTGAAATGTAATTAAATGTAATGCTTCTCTTGGGCGATCAAACAAAGTTACCCCACAGACAAGGTGACACTAAAGGCCATTTCCCAAATAAGACACTTGCTGCTTCGGAACAGGAAATCATTATACCTTCCAATAAATTGCCGTCCCCTCGATCTAAACCTAACAGCTCCAGTTACGAGCGAAAATCGGCTACGTCCAGGACCCGCTTAATGATATTGTTGAGGGTTGAATGACGACCATAGATAACAGCGGAGATTTCTACGGAACCCGTTCCATGTGTAATTGGTCTTAGAGACGCGTGTGAGTCTAAACTACAATATAGCGCTTTCTGAGAGGTATATCTGAAATTGACGAAGGCCACAATCGAGATATCCAGTTCGTGTAGGGCTTCGATTTGAAGTTATCGAAGTGAGCATTGGAAATCGAGCAGAAACTTTTTGGTATAGAAAGTCGTGTAGAATGAAGAATAGCGCGCAAGAGATAATATAATTAGAATCGCATTTTACGTATCAATAGTATTTGATTATGGAAACGCGCGAAGTAGCTTAAACCTAAAGCTAAACCTAACACTGACCCTAACCCTAACCCTTGCCCTAACCCTAGTGTCTCAAAGCTTTAGGGTATTTCCATGAAATGTAATGCTTTTTATACGTAATCTAATGATATTATCTCTTGCGCGCTATTCTGCATTAGTACCCAAAGTAGTTGTCGGTCATTTTGGCACTTTCTTTCACTTAGCAGACAAATTGGAAAAGATTTCGGTAAACAATGGAGAAACGAATACGTAATCTCTATTGTTCGAGATCATTTGGGTGTCTTTGCTGATCGATCTGTAATTTTGTGCAGCCTTTTTTAACTCTGCCACGTAGTAAATCACGTTCAACTCCTCGGAATTTGACTAGATTTACTGGAGTTCCATCCGTGATGAAGCGAGGTTTATTCAGCAGGAATCTCCCTCCATACTGAATTCGAGTGTTCCTCCAAAGTTTGCCTTATCAAAATAGCCAACACTGATGGTAGATGTGACTGACATTGGGGCCTGATCGATGTCAAAATCCAAGAATATTGCCTTGAATTTTCTAACACAACTCTAATGATTGTCGTCATAATTTTATCGTAATAATATTTTGCTCTCAGCCAAACAATACAATACAATAGGATTTAAAGTCCAAAGAGTAAAAATAACATCGATGAAGACAATGCTTTTAACGATTAATCATCTAAGAGGATACCGAAAAAAAAAAACAGAAGAAGAAAAAAAACCTTTTACGGGTAAATCAAAAGGAAATATCAAGAAAATATTTTTTACCGTTTGATAAAATCAAAGAATGTATTCAAATTAAATTTCTTCAAAGATGAACAAGTTTAATCGCTTTAACATAATTGTCTTGTATGGCCAAACAATGCAATAGAAAAGGATTTAAATTCCAAAGAGTAAAAATAATAACATCAATGAACATAATGCTTTTAACGATTTAATGATTTTAACGGTATCTGAGAGGATAGAGAAAAAATAAAAAATAAAGATCTTTTCACGGGTAAATCAAAAGAAAATATCTAGTAAATATTACTTACCGTTCAATAAAATTAAAGAATGTATTCAGATAAAATTTTGTCAAGATGAGCAAGTTTATAGAAATTTGCAAATCCGTCAGATTCCGTCAAGAAGGTATCGGGAATAAGATGGTGAATGTTTTCGTTAACAACGTGTCGCTAAGGGCGTCGCTAAAGTATCATGACGTAATTATGATCTCAAGTGGGATATTTATACATATAGAAAAAATTAAATCATTTTCTTTTTTCTTTTTCTTTTCCTTTTTTTTAATAATTAGGTGTGTGATGTGACCGGACCGGAAATCTTCCACTCTGACGCGACTGCGGGTCACACTTCTCTTCGTCTCTTGGGGAGCTTGCTTATCGTTCCAATACACTCCTCATTGATGGTATGATCACACAAATAATAATGAGAGGCTGGTCGTTTCACCGTTGCACCTCTTTGCAGTAGGACAGTCACATTTTCCTCACCGGCCGAATTATCAGACTTAGTGAGGTCTGAATCAGAGTCCGCCGAATCATGTGGTTCAACAAAAGCCGTTCACACTGGAGCCCGGTTCTCGCAACTCAGCGCTCTCCAACGATGCGTCACCACCATCGTCCACCTGCGGCCATAAACTAACCCGGGAACGCACGCCTCCTGCCGACGACCACCTACTGTGGACTGGTTATCTCAGTGATGCGACCTACCACAAAGTTAGATATGCACCATCCATTAGGATTTTACACCCAGTCTGCGCCCCCCCCTCTTTGTAGCGGGCCACGGTCGCTTGATGATCAGCCGGAGGACGGCGTCAATTCACTTCACACGAATTTGGTATGAATGCGGTAGGTTGTCGGATTCGGACGAGGCGGACACATCGTCCTTGGGTGTGATGTTATACCAATATACGGCCTTCATAATAAGACAGCTCTTCCGTATTGCAATCCGTTTTACTGTCCGATGGCACATTTCTGCGATACCACTTCCAGATGTCTTGTATGCGCAGCGCGGTTGGAATTGGACACACCATTCATCCACCAACCATCGGAATTGCTGACTACAGAAGGCTGTGTCAGTATCGGCCAGGAGCTCTGCTGGGGAGGACGTACGAAAACAAAAATCGACTCCTATTGGTGGATTACGTGTGCAGTGACTTACCGGGGCAGCGGTGGCCAGTTCGAAAACCACGTGGAGCCACAGTCGATCAGGGTCAAATAGTGGCGACCATTGTGGTGCGTAATGTCCATACCAAGCCGGCTCCATGTTTCACGAACTCTGAGCCCTCCATTTTGACATCGTACCGGAGCTGGGTCTACAAACTGACACGTCTCACAACCGACTTCAATGCCGCTTTTCATAAGGATTGGTTGAATCCTACGTGTAAAATATAATGTCCATTAACCCAATCGTTCCTGCTGTGTCGATAAATCTGGGGGGCTGCGCTCGGTCCAGCTTTCGTACGACACAAGCACACACCAACTGAATATGTTCGGTCTTCTTCGAGCTTAGTGTTTCCAGTCACCGACCTATGGACATCTCACTCGCGGCTTAAACTTTTACTTGTCAGTAAAGGCGTTGGTCACCCAGTGTTACACGCAGAGTGAGTCTGTTTTTACGTGTAATACCGTGACTTGCCACTTGAGCAAGCGTTGACTCCTCTTAGTGCGACATCCAGCTCCGATACGTTAATATGTTGGGTGTCCTTTATCGGCTGCAGTCAGCATGCGTCTTCAAGTCCAGTACCACTCCCACAGCCAGTGAACTCGCGTCCAACCACACGTCTAGCTCTTCGTGTCCCCGTAGCACTCGCTCTGAGCAGGATCCAGTTACTGGAGCCGGGCGAGAGTGTCCGCTATCATTTGTCGCAGAAGATAATCACAGACCGTGTCATCCCAATGTTGCATGAAGGCAGTGACTCGGCGTTTGATGATGCCGGTCGCCACTCGCAGCCATCCACGCATTGTAAAGTGTCCCACCATCTGGCCACACATGGATGAAACACTTCTCCGTGTCATGGTTATAGGATCGTTCACCAAGTTACTTCCTCGTCGCCATCGCAGTTGACCATGCCGCCACACCCTCAGACATCTTGTTCCAGCACTCTGGCTCTGTCTATCTGCTTTTCTGGATCCTTATTGGTTAGTCCATATTTTTCGAGATGCTGCTTCGTTGATATATAGGTCAAGAGAGAAACACATTCTATCTTTGTGTTTTGAGACTACTTTCTCCAAATCTTTCTTTTTTCTCTCTTTTCTTTTCCTTTAATATTTCATTTGTTTCTTACCAAGTACCAACCCCTCCCCCATGCTACAATTCATATCATGCACGCCCACCCCAAAACTCTTCAAAAGTCATCACCACAACGATAATAATCACAATCGCCACTTCTTAGAGGACAGACCCCATGATCGGAGGTGTCGCATGCGTGTCAGAAAATACCGCTTTAACATAACTGTCGTACGGCCAAACAATGCAATACAATAGGATTTAAATTCCAAAGAGTAAAAATAATAACATCGATGAAGACAATGCTTTTATACTGAGAGGATACAAAAAAAAGAAAAAAAAAAAAGAATTTTCATGGGTAAATCAAAAAATGACTTACTTAATACTTACCATTCAATAAAATTAAATAAGATTTTGTCAAAGGTGAACAAGTTTGTAGCAATTTGCAAATCCGTCAGATTCCGTCAAGAAGGTATCGGGAATAAGATGGCGAATGTTTTCGTTAACAACATGTCGCTAAGGGCGTCGCTAAAGTATCATGACGTAATTGTGATCTCAAGTGGGATATTTATACAAATAGAAACAATTAAATCATTTTCCTTTTCTTTTCGTTTTTGTTAATAATTATGTGTGTGATGTGGCCGAACCGCCAAGCTTCCATTCTGACGCGACTGTGGGTCATGCTTCTTTTCGTCTCTCGGGGTGCTTGCTTATTGTCCCAATACACTCCTCACTGATCGTATGATCACTCAAGTAACGATAAGAGGCTGGTCATTTCACCGTTGCACCCCTTTGCATTTGGACAGTCACGTCTTCCTCACCGGCCGAATTATCAAACTTAGTGAGGTCTGAATCAGAGTACGCCGAATCAAGTGGTTCAACAAAAGTCAGTGTTAGTCCCCATCTTCCTCGATCGCAGATGGAGTGTCACCGCCGTTCTCACTGAAGCCCGATTCTCTCAACTTAGCGCTCTCCAATGATGTGTCGCCATTATCGTCCATCGGGAACGCACTTCCCTTATGTGCCCAGGTGTACCGTCGACGACCACCGACTGTGGACTGGTGATCTCGGGGATACGACCTTCCATAAAGTTCGATTTACACCGTCCATGAGAATCTTACACCTAGCCTGCGCCCTGCTCTTTGTAACGGGCCATCGTCGCTTGATGATCAGCCAGACGACGGCGTCAATTCGCTTCACAGGAATTTGGTATGAATGCAGTAGATTGGAGGGTTTGGACGAGGAGGACACATCGTCGTTGGGTGTGATGTCATATCAATATACGGCCTTCATAATAAGACAGCTCTTCAACAATACAATCCGTTTTACTGTCCGATGGCACATTTCTGCGATACCACTTCCAGATGTCTTGTACGCGCAGCGCTGTCGGAATCTGACACTCGGTTCTTCGATGAACCATAGGAATTGCTGATTGCAGAGGGCTGTATAAGTATCGGTCAGGTGCTCTGTTGTGAAGCAACGTACAAAAAAACACCGACTCCAATTGCTGGATTACGTGTGCAGTGTCTTGCAGCGGAAGCGGTTGCCAGGTCGAAAACCACGTGGAGCCGCAGTCGATCAGAGTCAAGTAGTGGCAACCGTTGTAGTGCGTGATGTCCATGACAATCCGGCGCCACGTTTCATGGACTATGTCCTATATTTACTGCCATTGCACCGGAGCTGGGTCTACGAACTGACACCCCTCACAAAGCCGAACGACCGACGTCACTGCCGCTTTTGGCACGGACGGGTCGATCCTACGTGCTAAATGTAATGTCCACTTAACCCCAGCGTTTCCGCTCTGTCGATAAATCTGGGTTAGCTACGCACGGCTGAGCTTCCCTACGACACAAGAACCCCACCAGCTGTATAAGATCGATCTCCCGCTGTACATCGTTGGGGCACATGAGGGGAACTCTAGTCAGTGGGCCAGCCCGGTACTTGTCGGATCTTACCGACGTCTCATCGACCAAAATATTGTACTCCTTCACAAGCGAGTTTAGTGTTTCCAGTCGCCACCCTATGGGCATCTTGCTCGGGGCTTGAACTTTAGACTTTAGCGTGGGTCACCTAGTCTTACACGTAGAGGGGGTCTGTTTTCACGTGTAATACCGTGACCTGCCACTTGAGTCCAACGATGACTCCTGTTAGCGCGGTATCCAGCTCCACTACGTTGATATGTTGGGTGTGCTTTATCCACCGCAGCCAGCATGCGTCTTCGATTAATGCTCCCTTGGAGTCCTGCTGTAGCCGGGCGAGGGTGTCCGCTATCATCCGTGTCAGAAGATAATCACAGACCTTATCGTCCCAGTGTTGCGTGACGTCAGTGAATCGGCGCTTGATGAAGCCGGTCGCCACTCACAGCCATCCACGCACGTTAACGTGTCCAACCAACTGGCCACACATGGATGAAACACTTCTCCGTTTCATGGTTATAGGATCGTTCAACAAGTTACTTCCTCGTCGCCATCGCAGTTGACCATGCTCCTCACCCCCAAACATCTAGTTCCAGCAGTCTGGCTCCGTTTTGCAGCTTTTCTGTATCCTTGTTAGTTAGTCCATATTTTTCGAAATGCTGCATCGCGGATTCTGCGAACGTCACACCCTCGTTGATATATATGTCTTCGATATATACCGACGTCGCTCTCTATACCGTCTCGTCCTGTGACGATACACAGATATCATCATCAGGGTTGTCATATTTAGGCCTAGTCCCATCAGGATCAGACAACATCCCTTTAACCTTAACATAACAGCCTGGTACGACCATGGTGAATACTCGACGTGAACCTGCAGGTATATTTTCCTGAGGCCCAGAATGGATACGTTCACACACTGCTGTCTCAATTCTCGCAGTTTCTCTACGCAGACATCCGCAGCAACCGTGAATATGTCAACATGGGTGTTATGCCAACATGGGTGTCAACTAACTCGCGTTAGTCCATTACAGGTGGCACCTTACATTTGTTGAACTGCAGTACAGCCATCAGCGGTATCAGTCCGTTGGGTGGGCAAGACTTCTCCTCATTATACGGCAATAACCAACTATTGTATATTCATGTCTGCAATACTCACTCATACTCTTCCCTAAACTCGCTAGATAGCGGATACTCAAAGATCCTTTTCCGAAGTTGTTCTGGCACGTAACCCGCACACCACTTCAAGGCTGCGATCCAAAAAATCCTTGCCGTTCGTCGAATCTTGCACTAAAGTCGGTTTAGTTGATGCAAATTGCAGCACAGACGGGTCGTATTTTCTCAAACCCGACACTTCCGTATTGTGTGATGCGAACACCACCGAGCACCTTAATGGCATCGATGTGAAGCAACATGTCGAAGTCAAGAGGCTTCCCTCGCATAAGTAATACATCAATCGTAGCGGTGTTACCGGTTTCAGTGCGAATTCAAACGGTGTCGCTTTTGCAGCAGGTCTACATTGCCCCCGTCAATGTTGTTACCACCATACGCTGTTCCGACCAAAACTGAGACAGGTGTGCCCTCAAGATGGAACGTAGGAATCCAGAGTCGAGGGTGGCCGAGCATGGTGTGACATCAACATAGACTGTAATAACAGGTAGCGCTGAGTGTACATGTTGATTAGGGAATAGAATGGCGCTGACATCTCGCCCCCAACTTCGTTTGCAGGACAATTTCTCCCCAGGTAACCGGTCTTATTACACCGCAAACAACGCTGCGCACGATTTGTCTTCCCCTTCTGTACATAATCTATCGCGAAGTTATTGAGACCATTGCACTTGTAGCAGCATGTAATGTAGCTGTAATGAAGGAACGAGTTATTGCCGCGGTGCAACCTACCTAGAATACATGGCCGTACCCAAATGCGTGTTTATCTGTTACTACAAGGGTAATGGTATCAATTATTTCGAAAGGGACATCGTACGAGGGCGACAGACTGCTCGTACCCGTTTTTATCGGTGCATCATCTGTTTAGAGACTTTCCAGTAAGCGAATTTGGGGAAGAGAGGTCGGCGCCGGTCTATTCCACAGCAAGCTGTAAATATGGCACTACCTGGCTGTTACAGTTTACGTCGACAGTGCACCATGCTTGGCTCTCGTTCGTTATCGGAATCAACCCGATGGATAACTCCACCAACTAAAAACGGCACTAAGAATAGACAACCACTAGCTACTGTCTTATACTGATGATGACTTTGGCCCGCCCAAAGAACAGATACTGTGGCTGTTACTGTTTAGGCAGATTCCAGCAGTAATCTAAATTTTGTCTTGTCATGAGCATTATGTCTGGCTTTAGGCCTCCACTTCCCACTTCCTTCTCTTACCCCAAATAAGGTACTCTGTGACCTGGTCATCCCCCTGGTAAAAATGGTTACCTTATAAGAAATAGTTCTTGGGTTTTTGATAACCCCAAATATATGTGTAAGTGCATTTTTGAGATTGTTTGGAGTGCTTATTTTGCTTTTGTGTTATGATAAGTAACTCACTGCTGTTTGTGCAGTGAAACGGAAAAAGGTTTTTTAATAAAAGATAAAGATTTGTTAGGGTCTTTGACTGAGTAGTAATTTTGGTATTGTCAGGTCTAAAGGAGTCCTGGCAAGGATCTGTCTTTCCGTTTTGAGATGTCCACTTGAACAAGTTTTTGAGGCTCCCATGTGAGCAATTTTTGGCGGTTATTTTGGAACCGCAATTCTTAGTATAAGAACTACTAAGATATTTGTATAGTTCTATAGTATGTCCAAGTCCCTACGTGCCAGCAAAGTTTTCACGGCATGCGCTGTATGAAAAAATAAAGAACTATTTTAAACTACGGTGTTTGTCTGTGCGTCCTTGAGCGCATGGTGCGAAACAACCTCTTTGTAAAGATTCGGAAAGCCAGACTTATTTTCAGCAAGATTGTGGGACTTCGTCATTCACAGATACCACTGATTGACATATTATAGACCAATAAGCACAAGGTGTTAAGTACTTGGCCGCCATCCTTGGTCAGTTGTAAAGAACTTAAAGTAAATAAGTTAGTAAGTCCTGAGTTATAGAATCCTTTGGTAAGTGAATAAGTCCTGAGTTATAATCCTATGTTCCGTCGTCCATGAAGATCCAAGTAGTCATGAGTAGGTATGACCAGAACAGCCAGTATAAATAACAATATCAGCAGCAGAGCACTGCCAGTGATTGGCCAATAGGTTGGTCACATGATTATCGCTGAGTCTATAAATAAGAGTAGGCATTTACCACACGCCTTATATGTCAAAATTCTCAACACAAGGTATGTCCAGTGATGTATTATCGGGAAGGAAACACCTAAATTGACCCATTGATGGGCACTGCGGACGTCTACGCGGAGAAAGTGCAAGAATGGAGACAGGATGTTACGAATGTATCTATTCTTGAACGTAGGAAGTCTTAGCTGCAGGTTCATATTGAGAAATCAATATCAGCGTGTCGGATGGTCATGTTAAAAGGATAAACGTATTTTCAGAAAAAAAAAAAAAAAAATAGATGTTTTACTAGTTAAATGAAAATTGTTAATTTAAATAATTCTACCAACACATTTCTCACCTTTCAAGAAGATGAAAGAATGCATTCAAATGGATTTTCGTCAATGGTAGACAATGTTATAGCAATTAACAAATCCGTCAAATTCCTTCAAGAAGTTATCAGGAATATGGTGGCAAATGTTTTCGTGAAAAATGTGTCGTTAAGCGTGTCGCTGAAGGCACAAAGTATTATGACGTCATTGAATGTTGATTTGAGAGATTCAGACATATTCAAAATTTAACGTTTTTTTTATTCTGACGTCATTTCGGAGACTTATTTTATTAACTGATTTTTTTTAAAATATTAAGAATAATTAATTTTAAAGAGAGCTTCACATTCACAGTCCAGATTGAAAGATTAGAAAACCCGTTACATCGAAAAATCAGAGGGGAAATTCTTTGAAACATCTATTCAAGCTAACAACGATCATTGATTCTTACGGCTAATGATCTTAGAAATTATTTTGGTGGCATTCCGAGAGTCGAGGACAAGGAACGTCACAATTGTAGTCGTCATGAAAAAATCTCTTCAAAAACGACATGTGCCAAGCAAATTCGTAAGATCACCAGACTGTCTGCTGACGATTCTTTTAACTGTCCGATTGGTAGTAATGCAGAATAGTACGCAAGAGCGGATATTAGAATCGCATATTACGTATAAATAGCATAATATTAGGGAAACACCCAACGTAGCCTAACCCTAAAATTTACCCTAACCCTACTCCTTAGCGTCTGAAATGTTTAGGATATTTCCGTGAAATGTAATTAAATGTAATGCTTCTCTTGGGCGCTATTCTGCATTAGTACCGCCCGATCAAACAAAGTAACCCCCCAGACAAGGTATCACTAAAGGCCATTTCCCAAATAAAACACTCGCTGATTCGGAACAGGAAATCATACCTTCCAATAAATTGCCGTCCCCTCGATCTAAACCTAACAGCTCCAGTTTCGAGGGAAAATCGGCTACGTCCAGAGCACGCCTAATGATATTGTTGAGGGTTGAATGACGACCATAGATAACAGCGGAGATTTCTACGGAACCGTTTCCATGTGTAATTTGTCTGAGAGACGCGTGTGAGTCTAAACTACAATATAGCGCTTTCCGATAGGTATATCTGAAATTGACACAGCACCTAAGTTTGACGAAAGCCACAATCGAGATATTCAGTTCGTGTAGGGTTTCGATTTTCAGTTATCGAAGTGAGCGTTGGAAATCAAGCAGAAACTTTTTGGTATAGAATATCGTGTAGAATGAAGAATAGCGCGCAAGAGATAATATAATTAGAATCGCATTTTATGTATCAATAGTATTTGATTATGGAAACGCGGGAAGTAGCTTAAACCTAAAGCTAAACCTAACACTGACCCTAACCCTTGCCCTTACCCTAACGCTAGTGTCTCAAAGCTTTTGGTATTTCCGCGAATTTAATGCTTTTTATTATCTCTTGCGCGCTATTCTGCATTAGTACCCAAAAATAGTTCTTCAAAAGAAATTGTCGGTCATATGGGCACTTTCTTTTACTTAGCAGGCAAATTGCAAAAGATTTCGGGAAAAAATCGAGAAACGAATACGTAATCTCTATTGTTCGAGATCATTTGGGTGTCTTTGCTGATCGATATGTAATTTTATGCAGCCTTTTTTTAAAACTTCGTCACGTAGTAAATCACGTTCATCTCCTCGGAATTTGACGAGATTTACTGGAGTTCCATCCGTGATGAAGCGAGGTTTATTCAGCAGGAATCTCCTCCCACACTGAATTCGAGTGTTCCTCCAAAGTTTGTGTTATCAAAAAAAAAGCCAACACTGATGGTAGATGTGAATGACATTGGGGCCTGGTCCATGTCAAGATCCAAGAAGATTGCCTTGAATTTTCTAACACAACTCTTATGATTGTCGCAAGACCACCTCGATCAGAAACAAAGAAAATTGATGTTTAACTAGTTAAATGAAAATTGTTAATTTAAATAATTCTACCAACACATTTCTTACCTTTCAAGAAGATGAAAGAATTTATTCAAATGGGTTTTCGTCAATGGTAGACAATGTTTTAGCAATTAGCAAATCTGTCAAATTCCTTCAAGAAGTTATCAGGAATATGGTGGCAAATGTTTTCGTAAAAAATGTGTCGTTAAGTGTGTCGTTAAAGGCACAAAGTATTATGACGTCATTGAATGTTGATTTGAGAGATTCATCCATATTCAAAATTTAACGTTTTTTTTATTCTGACGTCATTTCGGAGACTTAAACTGTTTTTATTTATGGATTGTTTTTTTTGTGTTTTTTTTTTTTTTGAATAATTAAGAATAATCAATTTTTATAGAAAGACTCACATTCACAGTTCAGATTGAAAGATTAGAAAACCCGTTACATCGAAAAATAGGAGGAGAAATTCTTTGAAACATCTATTCAAGCTCACAACGATCATTGATTCTTACGGCGAACGATCTTAGATCTTATTTCAGTGGCATTTCGAGAGTCGAGGACAAGGAACGTCACAATTGTAGTCGTCATTAAAAAATCTCTCCAAAACGACATGTGCCAAGCAAATTTGTGAGATCACCAGACTGTTTGCTGACGATTCTTTTAACTGCCGATTGGTACTAATACAGAATAGTACGCAAGAGAGGATATCATTAGAATTGCATATTAGGTATAAATAGCATAATATTATGGAAACACGCGAAATAGCCTAACCCTAACCCTAACCCTAACACTAACCCAAGCGTTTCAAATGTTTAGGATATTTCCGTGAAATGTAATTAAATGTAATGATTTTTATACGTAATCTAATGATATTATCTCTTGTGCAATATTCAGCATTAGTACCGCCCGATCTAACAAAGTACCCCCCTCCCAGAGAATGAGTCACTGAAGACCATTTCCCAAATAAGACACTTGCTGCTTCGGAACAGGAAGTCATTATACCTTCAAATAAATTGCCGTCCCCTCGATCTAAACCTAAAAGCTACATTTCCGAGGGAAAATCGGCTACGTCCAGAGCCCACTTGATGATATTGTTGAGGGTTGAATGACGACCATAGATAACAGCGGAGATTTCTACAGAACCGTTTCCAAGTGTAATTTGTCTGAGAGACGCGTGTGAGTCTAAACTACAATATAGCGCTTTCCGAGCTGGTCCTCTCAAGTTGTCTCTGGAGAATGTTTCACAGTATGTGAATTCTTATACCAGTCACTCATTTGCCATTAAACAGTGTAAGTGCTATCCCGTGCTCCCAATCTACTGTCAAGTCATGTTAGGCCTACAGTTATTTGTGGACGGAAAATCATGGGTGTCGACGACTCTTCTGGAAGCGATGGATATTAGGAAGGCGTATAGAACAACGATGGACGTTGATTGCACTTTAAGACTGCTGAATCTTGGAGATCGGAAGCTTCAACTGCTTCCAGGTGGTATATCTGAAATTGACACTGCACCTGAGTTTGACGCGAGCCACAATCGAGATATCCAGTTCGTGTAGGGTTTTGATTTTCAGTTATCGAAGTGAGCATTGGAAATCGAGCAGAAACTTTTTTTGGTAAAGAATGTAGTGTAGAAAAGCAGAATAGTGCGCAAGAGATAATATCATTAAAATCGCATTCACTTAGCAGGCAAATTGGAAAAGATTTCGGGAAAAAATGGAAGGACGAATACGTAATCTCTATTGTTCGAGATCATTTGGGTGTCTTTGCCGATCGATCTGTAATTTTGTGCAGCCTTTTTGAACTCTTCCACGTAGTAAATCACGTTCATCCCCTCGGAATTTGACGAGATTTAATGGAGTTCCAACCGTGATGAAGTGAGGTTTATTCAGAAGAAATCTCCTCCCACACTGAATTCAAGTGTTCCTCCAAAGTTTGCCTTATCAAAATAGCCAACATTTTTGCTAGAAATGACTGACCAGCGATGTCAAAATCCAAGAAGATAGCCATGAATTTTCTAACAAAACTCTCATGATTGTCGTCAATTTTATTGTAATAATATTTTGCTCTCAGCCAAACAATGCCATACAATAGAATTTAAAGTCCAAAGAGTAAAAATAATAACATCGATGAAGACAATGCTTTTAACGATTAGTCATCTAAGAGGATACCGAAAAAACAGAAGAAAAAATATATCACCACAAGTAAATCAAAAGGAAATATCAAGAAAATATTTTTCAGCGTTTAATAAAATCAAAGAATGTATTCAAATTAAATTTCTTCAAAGATGAACAAGTTTAATCGCTTTAACATAATTGTCTTGTATGACCAAACAATGCAATAGAAAAGGATTTAAATTCCAAAGAGTAAAAAGAATAATATCAATGAACACAATACTTTTAACGATTAATCATCTGAGAGGATACCGAAAAAATAGATAAATGAATAGATAAAGATCTTTTCACGGGAAAATCAAAAGAAAATATCTAGAAAATATTACTTACCGTTCAATAAAATTAATGAATGTATTCAAATAAGATTTTGTCAAAAGTGAACAGGTTTATAGCAATTTGCAAATCCGTCAGATTCCGTCAAGAAGCTATCGGGAGTAAGATGGCGAATGTTTTCGTTAACAACCTGTCGTTAAGGGCGTCGCTAAAGTATCATGACGTAATTGAAATCTCAAGTGGAATATTTATACATATAGAAAATATTAAATCATTTTCCTTTTCTTTTCGTTTTCTTAATAATTAGGTGTTTGATGTGGCTGGGCCGCAAAGCTTCCACTATGACGCGACAGCGGGTCACGCTTATTTTCGTCTCTCGGGGTGCTTGCTTATTGTCCCAATACACTCCTCACAGATCGTATGATCACACAAGTGACGATAAGAGGCTGGTCATTTCGCCATTGCACCTCTTTGCAGTTGGACAGGCACGTCTTCCTCACCGGCCGAATTATCAGACTTAGTGAGGTCTGAATCAGTGTACGCCGAATCAGGTGGTTCAACAAAAGTCAGTGTTAGTCCCCCATCTTCCTCAATCACAGATGGAGTGTCACCGCCGTTCTCACTGAAGCCCGGTTTTCTCAACTTAGCGCTCTCCAATGATGTGTCGCCACAATCGTCAATCTGCGGCCCCAAACTGACCCGGGAACGCACTTCCCTTATGTGCCGAGGTGTACCGTCGACGACAACCGACTGTGGACTGGTGATCTCGGGGATGCAACCTTCCACAAAGTTCGATTTACAGCGTCCATGAGGATCTTACACCCAGCCTGCGCCCCACTCTTTGTAACGGGCATCGTCGCTTGATGATCAGCCAGACGACGGCGTCAATTCACTTCACAGGAATTTAGTACCGGGCGCAGGCGACTTGTCGGAAATCTAACTGCGTTCTTCGAATGAACCATACGAATTGGCTGATTGCAGGAAGGCTGTATAAGTATCGGTCAGTGTGCTCTGTTGTGAAAGCAACGTAATCAAAAAAACAACGACTGGCCAATTGCTGGATGACGTGGTGCAGTGTCCCCTTGCAGCGGAAAGCGTCTGCCAGGTCGAAACTCAAGCGTGGGAGCCGCTTGTCGATCAGAGTCAAGGTAGTGGCAACGCGTTGTAGGTGCGTGTGTCTCGACGAATGCGCGCCGCGCACGTTTCATGACTCTGTCCTATAAGTTGCTGCCATTGCAGACCGGGAGCTGGGTCTAACGAACTGAACCCTCACAAGCCGCAACAGACCGTCGTCACTTCTGTCCGCTTTTTTGGCACGGACGGGTCGATCCCGTAGCGGTGCTAAATGTAATGTACAATGATTATACGCCCCAGCGTTTCCGCTCCTGGTCGGATAAATCGGTGCGGCTCCGGCTACGCAACGCTGAGCTTCGCCTACCGCTCATCTAAGAACTCCAGCCAGCTGTATAGGATGCTCTCCTACTGTACATCGTTGGGCACACTGTGGGGACTCTGTCAAGTGGGCTAGCCGACCGGTACTTAGGGTATTTACCCGACTGGGTCTCATCGACCAAAAGATTGTAGCTCCTTCACAGCGAGTGTAGTGGTTCCAGTCACCCACCTCCCTATTGCATCCTGTGTCACGGCTGAACTTTACACTTCTAGTAAAAGGGCGTTGGTTCCCGCTAGCCTTATCAGAGACCGTAGATGGGGAAGTCTGTTTCACGTGACCTGCCCACTTGGAGTCCCGACGATTGACTCCTGTTAGCGCGACATCCAGCTCCACTACTACTGTAAATGTTGGGGTGTGCTTTAGTCCCACCGCAGCCTCAGCATGTGTCTCGATTAGATGCTCCCGTTGGGAGTCCTGCTGTAGCCGGGCGGGGGTGACTCGCTATCACATTGGAGATAATCACAGATGTTGTCGTCCCGTGTGTTGCGTGAACGTCAGTCGTCGATCGCGTTTGGATGAAGACCGGTCGCCACTCGCAGCATCGCCACGCGTAACGTAGTCCCACCAACTGGGCGCACACAGGGGTGGAAACACTTCTCGGTGTGCATGGTTATAGGGATCACTAACGAAGTTACGTGTCCTCATTGCCATCGCAGTTGACCATCGTTCCCCACCCGCAGTACATCTAGTTTCCAGCAGTCTGCTCTGTTTCGCAGCTTTTCTGGATCTCGTGTTAGTTGTCATAGTTTTTTCGACGAAAGCTGCATGTTCGTCGGATCTCTGGCCAAACGTCACATCCTCAGTTGATATTTATACTGTCTTCGCAATATATAGCCTGGACGGGGTCGCTTCTCTTATACCGTCCTCATCCTGGTGATAACACAGATATCATCAGTCAGGGTTGTCATATTTAGGCCTAGTCCCATCAGGATCAGACAACATCCTTTAACCTTACATAACTGCCTGTGTAATACGAGGTTAGACCTGAGAGTTTAGGCCTGTTAGGAGGACTGGGGCTGCGAGTGGTCTCGGTTTGACACTGATCGTTGGATCTGCGAAGGGTAATGCTTTCACTGTAGGGAGGGGACCGAATATTGGGACTGGACGCGATTTACTGGTGGCGACTAATCTGTCTGTGGTTGCTCCACATTCTTACCAGTTGAGTGGGCTGGACGTAGTTTGCTCTTACGCATGACTGGACACGCAGCACCGTGAATATGTCATACAGGGGTGTTATGCCCAACATTGGGTGTCAAACTGAACGTCGTGTTAGTTCCATTACAGGTGGCACTTACATTTGTTGACTGCAGTACGCTATCGCGGTAACATCG
This sequence comes from Doryteuthis pealeii, assembly GCA_023376005.1. NCBI lineage: Eukaryota > Metazoa > Mollusca > Cephalopoda > Myopsida > Loliginidae > Doryteuthis > Doryteuthis pealeii. The sequence goes on along the minus strand of CM042137.1, from coordinate 34,021,882 downwards.
TCCGTTGGGTGGGCAAGGAACTTCTCCTCATTAATACGGCAGTACCAACTATTGCATATTTCAGGTGCTGCAATAGCTCAGCTCATACTCGCTTTGCCCCAAACTCGCTAGATAGTGGATACTCAAAGATCTTTCTGGAAGTTTGTTCGGCACGTAAACCATGTGCACACCAGCTTCAAGGCTGAGATGCAACTCGCCTGCAGTTTTGTCGAATCTTGCACTAAGTCGGTTTAAGTTGTATGCAAATTGGCAGCACAGGACGGGGTCGCGATTTTCTCAAACCGCGACACTTCGTATTGTGGTGATGCGAACACGACTGAGCGTACATTAATGGCATCGATGTGGAAGCAGACGATGTACGAAGTCAAGAGGGTATCCCTCGCATAAGTAAATGACATCAATCGTAGGGTGTTACCTTTGGTTTTCATGCGAATCTCAAACGGTGTCAGCTTTTGCAGCAAGGCCTGCCGGTTTTCACCGGCGTCATGTTGTTACCAGAGACGATCAGTGACCGCAGCTCCGACTAAAAACTGAGACAAGTGTGCCCTCAGAAGATTGTGAATGTGAAGCATCCAGAGTCGAGGAGGGCCGGCAAGGTGTAACATCAGCGAATAGAATCTGTATATGACATAGGTAGCACCGAGTGTGACATGTCTGATTAGGGGATATGAAATGGCGCGTCGACAATCGTCGCCCCCCAACTGTCCGTTTGCAGGACAATTTTCCCACGCAGATACTGCGGTCTTGTTCAACTAGCAGAATCCAACGCTGGCATTGGCCTGATTTGTCTTCCCCTTCTGTACCATGCGATATCCGCGTGAAGTTGCTTGAGACCAATTCAGCCTTGTAGCAGCATGTTAAATGTAGCTGTAACATGAAGGACAAGAGTTATTGCCGCGGTACAAACTACGTAGAGTACATGGCACATGACCCAAATGCGTGTTTATTTGGTACTACAAGGGTAATAAGGATCAATTATTTCGAAAGGGACATGCGTACGAGCGTCTCGTAGCGGCTCGTACCTAGTTTATTATCGGTGCAATCAATGCTGTTTAGAGACCTTTCCAGTAAGCGAAATTTGGGGAAGAGGGTCGGCGCGGTCTATTCCACAGCAAGCTGTAAAATGGCACTACCTGCGTGTAGCAGTTTTACGTCGACAGTAGCACCTACTGCTTGGCTCTCGGTTCGTTATCGGACATCAACGCGATGGATAGCTTTCCCCAACTAAGAAGCGGGCTGAAGGTCTGGTGGAGGAGAAGTAGACAACCACTAGCTACTGTCTATATTGATGATGATTGTGGCCCGCCCAACGAACAGATACCGGACTGATTGACATATTATGATCAAAGGAAGCAGCAAAGGATGTCGCGTGACTGTTTTATCGGGGAAGGAAAACATTCGTAAATATGACCCAATTGATGGGTCGCCGCGGACCGTCTAACGACGGAAGAAAGTTGCAAGAACTGAGACAGGAGGTTACGATAATGTATCTATTCTTTGAAACGTAGGGATAGTCTTAGCGTGCAGGTTCAATATTGAGAAAGTCAATATCAACACGTGTCGGATGGCAGTGTTTAAGAAGGGATAAACGTATTATCAGAAACATAGAAAATTGATGTTTTTTACGTAATTAAATGAAAATTGTTAATGTTTTTGAGTATATTTCTACCAACACATTTCTTACCTGTTCAAGAAGATTGAAAAGAAATGTAATTGCAAATGGATTTTCGTCAATGGTAGACATGTTATAGCAATTAACAAATCCGTCAATTCCTTCAAGAAGTTATCAGGAATATGGTGGCAAATGTTTTCGTGGAAATGTGTCGTTGAGCCGTGTCGCTAAAGACCACAAAGTATTATGACGGCGCCAGTTGAATGTTGATTTGAGAGAATTCAGACAGTATTCAAAATTTAACGTTTTTTTAATTGCTGACGTCTATTGTCGGAGACTTAAACTGGTATTTATTGTACGTGATGTGTTGTTTGTATTTTTTTTTTTTTTTTTTTTTAATAATCAAGAATATATAATCATTTTAGTATGCAGAGCTCACATTCAAGTTTCAGATGAAAGATTAGAAAACGCCGTCTACATTCGAAAATAGGAAGTGAAATTCTTTGAAACATCTAGTTCAAGGCCACAGACGGAACGATTGGATTTTTACGGCTAATGATTATCTTAGATCTTGATTTTGGTGGCATTTCGAGAGTCGAGGACAAGGAACGTCCACAATTGTAGTCGTCATGTAAAAAATCTCTTCAAAAGGACATGTGCCATGCAAATATTGTGGAGTATCACCAAGATTGTCTGCTGAGATCTTTTAAGCCTGCGAGTGGTGCAGAGATGAAAATAGTAAGCCTAAGAGGAGATATACATAGACATCGCATTTCACGTATAAATAGTTGTAGAACATTTTTAGCAAAATGATAAAAAATATCATTATGCACAATTTTCGTCTGAAAAGGATATTAACAGAAAGCGTTATTGTTATTCCTTCTTCTGTCCGTTGATGAAAGTAAAAAATACAAAATTGAAAAAAACAATTGGAAGACAAGTTGAATTTAAAAGAATTTATCTAAATAAACCAAATAACTGTGGTCCTTTGCATAATGAGTGCCTTAATGCTGCGAATTAACAATGGCAAACGAGGCAGATGCCTGAGTACAAGGAAATATACGCTGTGATGGCAA
>CM042137.1:33979932-34019094 GCA_023376005.1 Doryteuthis pealeii | reverse complement strand
AAAAGAGAGGAGGGATCAAATACATTGAAGAGGCTGGTTCGTTTTTCAAACCGTGGCACCTCTTTGCAGTAGACAGTCACATCTTCCTCACCGGCCGTATTATCAGACGTCCTGAGGTCTGAATCAAAGTCTGCTGAATCAGGTGGTTCAACAAAGCCGTTCACACTGGAGCCCCGGTTCTCGCAACTCAGCGCTCTCCAACGATGCGTCACCACCATCGTCCACCTGCGGCCACAAACTACCCCGGGAACGCACGTCCCCAGCCGACGACCACGTATTGTGGATTGGTGATCTCGGTGATGTGACCTAGCACAAAGTTAGATGTGCACCGTCCATGATGATCAGCCGGATGACGGCGTCAATTCACTTCACACGAATTTGGTCACACATGGATGAAACACTTCTCCGTGTCATGGTTATAGGATCGTTCACCAAGTTACTTCCTCGTCGCCATCGCAGTTGACCATGCCACCACACCCTCAGACATCTTGTTCCAGCTGTCTGGCTCCGTTTATCAGCTTTTCTGGATCCTAATTGGTTAGTCCATATTTTTTGAGATGCTGCCTCGCGGATTCTGCCAACGCCAGATCCTCGTTGATATATATGTCTTCGATTGATACCGACGACGCTCTCTTTACCGTCTCGTCCTGGGCTAACACGCCCTAGAGGACAGACCCCATGATCGGAGGTGTCACATTTAGGCAGAGTCGCATGCGGGTCAGAGAATATCGCTTTAGCATATCTGTCGTACGGTCAAACAATGCAATACAATAGGATTTAAATTCCAAACAGTAAAAATAATAACATCGATGAAGACAATGCTTTTATACTGTGAGGTTACCAAAAATAAAAAAAGAAAAAGAACAAAAAAGATCTTTTCACGGGTAAATCAAATAATTACTTATTTATTACTTACCGTTCAATAAAATTAATGAATGTATTCAAATAATATTTTGTTAAAGGTGAACAAGTTTATAGCAATTTGCAAATCCGTCAGATTCCGTCAAGAAGTTATCGGGAATAAGATGGCGAATGTTTTCGTTAACAACGTGTCGTTAAGGGCGTCGTTAAAGTATCATGACGTAATTATGATCTCAGGTGGGATATTTATACATATAGAAAAAATTAAATCATTTTCCTTTTCTTTTCGTTTTTGTTAATAATTAGGTGTTTGATGTTACCGGACCGCAAAGCTTCCACTCTGACGCGACTGCGGGTCACACTTCTCTTCATCTCTCGGGGCACTTGCTTATCGTTCCAATACACGCCTTACACATCGTATGATCCCACAAGTGACGATAAGAGGCTGGTCATTTCACCGTTGCACCCCTTTGTAGTTGGACAGTCACGTTTTCCTCATCGAGTGAATTATCAGACTTGGTGAGGTCGGAATCAGAGTACGCCGAATCAGGTGTTAGTCCCCCATCTTCCTCGATCGCAGATGGAGTGTCACCGCCGTTCACACTGAAGCCCGGTTCTCTCAAGCTAGCGCTCTCCAATGATGCGTCGCCACCATCGTCAATCTGCGGCCCCAAACTGACCCGGGAACGCACTTCCCTTATGTGCCGAGGTGTGCCGTCAACGACCAACGACTGTGGACTGGTGATCTCGGGAATGCGACCTTCCACAAAGTTCGATTTACACCGTCCATGAGGATCTTACAAACAGCCTGCATCTCGCTCTTTGTAACGGGCCATTGTCGCTTGATGATCAGCCAGACGACGGCGTCAATTCGCTTCACAGGAATTTGGTATAAATGCAGTAGATTGGAGGGTTTGGACGAGGCGAACACATCGTCGTTAGGTGTGACGTCATATCAATATACGGCCTTCATAATAAGACAGCTCTTCAACAATACAATCTGTTTTACTGTCCGATGGCACATTTCTGCCATACCACTTCCAGATGTCTTGTACGCGCAGCACTGTCGGAATCTGACACCCGGTTCTTCGATGAACCATAGGAATTTCTGATTGCAGAAGGCTGTATCAGTATCGGTCAGGTGCTCTGTTGTGAAGCAACGTACAAAAAAAACACCGACTCCAATTGCTGGATTATGTATGCTGTATCTTGTAGCGGAAGCGGTTGCCAGGTCGAAAACCACGTGGAGCCGCAGTCGATCAGAGTTAAGTAGTGGCAACCGTTGTGGTGCGTGATGTCCATGACAAACCGGCGCCACGTTTCATGGACTCTGTCCCATAATTACTGCCATTGCACCGGAGCTGGGTCTACGAACTGACACCCCTCACAACGCCGAATGACCGACGTCACTGCCGCTTTTGGCACGGACGGGTCGATCCTACGTGCTAAATGTAATGTCCACTTAACCCCAGCGTTCCCGCTCTGTCTGTCGATGAATCTGGGTGAGCTACGCACGGCTTAGCTTCCCTACGACACAAGAACCCCACCAGCTGTATAGGATCAATCTCATGTATTAATCCCATACAAAGCTTCCACACTGACGCGACTGTGGGTCACACTTCTCTTTGTCTCTCGGGGTGCTTGTTTATCATTCCAATACACTCCTCACTGATCGTATGATCATACAAGTAACAATGAGAGGCTGGTCGTTTCACCTTTGCAACTCTTCGTAGTGTGGCAGTCACGTCGTCCTCCCCGGCCGAAATGTCAGACGTGCTGGAGTCTGAATCAGAGTCCGCCGAATGAGAGGGGGGTTCAACAAAGATCAGTTTTTATCCTCCTTCTCCCTCGATCTCAGATGGAGTCCGATTCTCGCAAATCAGAACACTCAGCCTGCCCCCTCCCTCTTTGTAGTGGGCAATCTTCGCTTGATGATCAGCCGGACGACAGAGTTAATTGACTTAACCCGAATTTGGTATGAATGCGGTAGGTTGACGGGTTCGGACGAGGCGGACACATCGTCCTCGGGTGTGATGTAATATCAATACACGGTCTCCATATTAAGACAGCTCTTCCGCGCTGCAATCAATTTTCTTCTGACAGGCACCTTTCTACGATACCATTTCCAGATGGCTTGTACGCGCAATGCGGTTGGAATCGGACACACCATTCATCCATCAACCATCGGAATTGCTGACTACAGAAGGCTGTGTATTTATCGGCCAGTAGCTTGGCTGGGGAGCCACGTACGAAGAAAAAATCGAATCCAATTGTTGTATTACGTATGCAGTGTCTTGCCAGGACAGCGGTGGCCAGATCGAAATCCGCGTGGAGCCGCAGTCGATCAGGGCCAAGTAGTAGCGACCGTTGTGGTGCGTGATGTCACTGTCCAGCCGTCGCCACGTTTCACGTACTCTGAGCCCTCCATTTTACCATCGTGCCGGAGACGTGTCTGCGAACTGACATCTCTCACAATTCCGAACGACCGATTTCACTGCCGCTTTTGACACGGACGTATCGATCCTACATGCGAAATATAATGTCCACTTAAGCCATTTCAATGTGAATGAATCTGGGTCAGCTACGCACAGCTCAGTTTCCCTACGACACAAGCACACACCAACTGAATAGGTTCGATGTTCTGTACATTGTTGAGTCACCTTTGGGAACTCTAGTCAGTGGGCCAACCCGGTACTTGTCGGATCTTACCGACGTCTCGTCGACCAAAAGATTGTACTCCTTCACAAGCGAGCTTAGTGTTTCCAGTCGTCACCCTATGGGCATCTCGCTTGCGGCTTGAACTTTAGACTTGCTAGTAAAGGCGTTGTTCACCTAGTCTTACACGTAGAGGGAGTCTGTTTTCACGCGTAATAACGTGACCTGCCACTTGAGCCCAAACGATGACTCCTGTTAGCGCGGCATCCAGCTCCACTACGTTGATATGTTGGATGATTTTTATCCACCGCAGCCAGCATGCGTCTTCGATTAATGCTCCCTTGGAGTCCTGCTGTAGCCGGGCGAGGGTGTCTGCTATCACCCGTGCCAGAAGATAATCACAGACCTCGTCGTCCCTTATAGTTGCGTGACGTCAGTGTCTCGGCGTTTGATGAAGCCGGTCGCCACTCGCAGCCATCCACGCACGTTAACGTGTCCCACCAACTGGCCACACATGGATGAAACACTTCTCCGTGTCATGGTTATAGGATCGTTCAACAAGTTACTTCCTCGTCGCCATCGCAGTTGACCATGCTCCCCACCCCCAGACATCTAGTTCCAGTACTCTGGCTCCGTTTCGCAGCTTTTCTAGATCCTTGTTGGTTAGTCCATATTTTTCGAAATGCTGCATCGTGAATTCTGCCAATGTCACATCCTCGTTGATATATATGTCTTCGATATATACCGACGTCGCTCTCTATACCGTCTCATCCTGTCATAACACAGATATCATCATCAGGGTTGTCACATTTAGGCAGAGTCCCATACGGGTCAGAGAATATCGCTTTAAACTTAACATAACAGTCTGGTACGACCATGGTGAATACTCGACGTGAACCTCCAGATTTGCTTTCCTGAGGCCCAGAACGGATACGTTCACACACTGCTGTCTCCATTCTCGCAGTTTCTCTACGCAGACATCCGCAGCAACCGTGAATATGCCAACATGGGTGTCAACTAACTTGCGTTAGTCCATTACAGGTGGCACCTTACATTTGTTGGACTGCAGTACGGCCATCCGCGGTATCAGTCCGTTGGGTGGGCAAGACTTCTCCTCATTATACGGCAGTAATCAACTATTGTATATTCAGGTCTGCAATACTCACTCATACTCTTCCCTAAACTCGCTAGATAGCGGATACTCAAAGATCCTTTTCTGAAGTTGTTCTGGCAACGTAACCCACACACCACTTCCAGGCTGTGATCCAAACTCTCTGCCGTTCGTCGAATCTTGCACTAAAGTCGGTTTAAATTGCTGCACAGACGGGTCGTATTTTCTCAAACCCGACACTTCCGTATTGTGTGATGCGAACACCACTGAGCACCTTAATGGCATCGGTGTGAAGCAACATGTCGAAGTCCAGAGGCTTCCCTCGCATAAGTAATACATCAATCGTAGCGGTGTTACCGGTTACAGTGCGATTTCAAACGGTGTCGCATTGCAGCAGGCCTGCGTTGCCACCGTCAATGTTGTTACCACCATACGCTGCTCTGAGCAAAACTGAGACAGGTATGCCCTCAAGATGGAATGTGAGCATCCAGAGTCGAGGGTGGCCGAACATGGTGTGACATCAACGTAGACTGTAATGGTAGGTAGTGCCAAGTGTACATTTTGATTAGGGAATCGAATGGCGCTGACATCTCGCCCCCAACTCCGTTTGCAGGACAATTTCTCACCAGGTAACCGGTCTTGTTACACCGCAAACAACGCTACGCATGATTTATCTTCCCTTTCTGTACACAATCTATCGCGAAGTTAATGAGACCATTGCACTTGTAGCGGCATGTAATGTAGCTGTAATGAAGGAACGAGTTATTGCCGCAGTGCAACCTACCTAGAGTACATGGCCATACCCAAATGCGTGTTTATCTGTTACTACAAGGTTTGGTTTGGTTTAGTTTGTTTTGTTTTACAGCATATCAACCTCAGTGGGTCATTTAATGCCGATAAAGTTTTGAAATAAATCAATTCTTAATGGATAATACAATTTTTTTATAAATACATTTTTCTATTTAACCCATAGATGGGACCCTAACAGGTACTACCACTCCGGGTCAGAGTGGACCAGGGAGCAATGGTGATGAAGGGGTGCTCCACATTCCCCAAACCTCCCAAACTGGAACCTCACAATCAGATAGTGTTTAACGTCATTCCCAGGACATGTAGACCCGCAGCCGCCGCCTTCTAGCAACCATATGATAAAAAGTGATTGTGGCTTGCCATAAGGGCAATAGGGTTGGGAAAATCATATAGGTGCTAGGGCTTGACGTGACCAGCCGATTGATCGGATGGGGCCTCTCCGACCGCCCGTCTAGCCTAAGATAGGGCCAAAGTGGTGTATTGCATGTCATGAACTGCTCATCCACCTGGGCTCTATCCTTAAGCATCACGGGTCGCCACCCACGGTCAACAGGTGGCCCCATTGGGGGAGTCTTACCCCTCTGCAGAGGTGCAATCGGTGCATTCTAACGCCCCAGCCGACAGGGCGGGTTACTACAAGGGTAATAGGATCAATTATTTCGAAAGGGACATCGGTGCATCATCTGTTTAGAGACTTTCCAGTAAGCGAATTTGAGGTCGTCGCCGGTCTATTCCACAGCAAGCTGTAAACATGGCACTACCTGCTGTTTACAGTTTACGTCGACAGAGCACCATGCTTGGCTCTCGTTCGTTATTGGAATCAACCCGATGGATAGCTCCACCAACTAAGAACGGTACTAATAATAGACAACCACTAGCTACTGTCTTATATTGATGATGACTTTGGCCCGCCCAAGGAACAGATATCACTGATTGACATATTATTGACCAATAAGCACAAGGTGTTAAGTATCTGGCCGCCATCCTTGGCCAGTTGTAAATAACTTAAAGTAAATAAGTAAGTAAGTCCTGAGTTATAGAATCCTTTGGTAAGTGAATAAGTCCTGAGTTATAGAATCCTATGTTCCATCGTCCACGAAGGTCCAAGTAATGTGTGTAGGTATGACCAGAACAGCCAGTATACGTAACAATATCAGCAGCAGAGCACTGCCAGTGATTGGTCAATAGGTTGGTCACATGATTATCGCCGAGTCTATAAATAAGAGTAGGCATTTACCATACGCCTTATATGTCAAAATTCTCAACACAAGGTATGTCCAGTGATGTATTATCGGGAAGTAAACACCTAAATTGACCCATTGATGGTCGCCGCGGACGTCTACGCGGAGAAAGTGCGAGAATGGAGACAGGAGTTTTACGAATGTATCTATTCTTGAACGTAGGAAGTCTTAGCTGCAAGTTCATATTGAGAAATCAATATCACCGTGTCGGATGGTCATGTTAAAAGGATAAACGTATTATCAGAAACAAAGAAAATTGATGTTTTACTAGTTAAATGAAAATTGTTAATTTGAATAATTCTACCAACACATTTCTTACCTTTCAAGAAGATGAAAGAATGTATTCAAATGGTTTTCGTCAATGGTAGACAATGTTATAGCAATTAACAAATCCGTCAAATTCCTTCAAGAAGTTATCAGGAATATGGTGGCAAATGTTTTCGTGAAAAATGTGTCGTTAAGTGTGTCGTTAAAGGCACAAAGTATTATGACGTCATTGAATGTTGATTTGAGAGATTCATCCATATTCAAAATTTAACGTTTTTTTTTATTCTGACGTCATTTCGGAGACTTAAACTGTTTTTATTTATGGATTGTTTTTTGTTTTTTTTTAATAATTAAGAATAATCAATTTTATAGATAGATTCACAGTTCAGATTGAAAGATTTGAAAACTCTAATCTTTCAATCTGAACTGTGAATATTTCTATTACATCAATCCGTTACATCGAAAAATAGGAGGGGAAATTCTTTGAAAGCTTTCAAGGCCACAACGATCATTGATTCTTACGGCGAACGATCTTAGAACTTATTTCGGTGGCATTTCGAGAGTCGAGGACAAGGAACGTCACAATTGTAGTCGTCATGAAAAAATCTCTTTAAAAACAACATGTGCCAAGCAAATTTGTGAGATCACCAGACTGTCTGCTGACGATTCTTTTAACTGCCGATTGGTACTAATGCAGAATAGTACGCAAGAGAGGATATCATTAGAATCGCATTTCACGTATAAATAGCATAAGATTACGGAAACACGCGAAGTAGTCTCACCCTAACCTTAACACTAACACTAACCCAAGCGTTTCAAATGTTTAGGATATTTCCGTGAAATGAAATTAAATGATTTTTATACGTAATCTAATGATATTATCTCGTGCAATATTCTGCATTAGTACCGCCCGATCTAACAAAGTCCCCCCCCCCCCAGAGAATGGGCCACTGAAGACCATTTCCCAAATAAGACACTTGCTGCTCCAGAACAGGAAAATCATTATACCTTCCAATAAATTGCCGTCCCCTCGATCTAAACATAACACCTCCAGTTTCGAGGGAAAATCGACTACGTCCAGAGCCCACTTGATGATATTGTTGAGGGTTGAATGACGACCATAGATAACAGCGGAGATTTCTACGGAACCGGTTCCATGTGTAATTTGTCTGAGAGACGCGCGTGAGTCTAAACTACAATATAGCGCTTTCCGAGCTGGTCCTCTCAAGTTGTCACTCGAGAATGTTTCACAGTATGTGAATTCTTATACCAGTCACTCATTTGCCATTAAACAGGTTAAGTGCTATCCCGTCCTCCCAATCTACTGTCAAGTCATATTAGGCCTACAGTTATTTGTGGACGGAAACTCATGGGTGTCGACGACTCATCTGGAAGGGATGGATATTAGGAAGGCGTATAGAACCACGATGGACGTTAATTGCACTTTAAGACCGCTGAATCTCGGAGACCGGAAGCTTCAACTGCTTCCTGGCGGTATATCTCAAATTGACACTGCACCTAAGTTTGACGCAAGCCACAATCGAGATATCCAGTTCGTGTAGGGTTTCGATTTTCAGTTATCGAAGTGAGCATTGGAAATCGAGCAGAAACCTTTTTTGGTACAGTAAGTAGTGTAGAAATGCAGAATAGCGTTCAATAAATAATATAATTAGAATCGCATTTTACGTATAAATAGTATTAGATTATGGAAACTCCCGAAGTAGCTTAAACCTAAAGCTAACCCTAACACTGACCCTAAACCTAACCCTTACTCTAATCCTAGTGTCTCAAAGCTTTTGGGTATTTCCGTGAAATGTAATGCTTTTTATACGTAATCTAATGATATTATCTCTTGCGCGTTATTCTGCATTAGTACCAAAGTAGTTCTTCAAAAGAAATTGTCGGTCATTTTGGCACTTACTTTCACTTAGCAGACAAATTGGAAAAGATTTCGGGAAAAAAATGGAAAACGAATACGTAATCTCTATTGTTCGAGATCATTTGGGTGTCTTTGCTGATCGATATGTAATTTTGTGGAACCTTTTTTAACTTTGCCACATAGTAAATCACGTTCATCTCCTCGGAATTTGTCGCGATTTACTGGAGTTCCATCCGTGATGAAGCAAGGTTTATTCAGCAGGAATCTCCACACACACTGAATTCGAGTGTTCCTCCAAAGTTTGTGTTATCAAAAAAGCCAACACTGATGATAAATGTGACTGACATTGGGGCCTGGTCGATGTCAAAATCCCAGAAGATTGCCTTGAATTTTCTAACACAACTCTAATGATTGTCGTTATAATTTTATGGTAATAATATTTTGCTCTCAGCCAAACAATACAATACAATAGGATTTAAAGTCCAAAGAGTAAAAATAACATCGATGAAGACAATGCTTTTTACGATTAGTCATCTATGAGGATACCGAAAAAAAACGGAAGAAAAAAATACTTTTTACGGGTAAATTAAAAGGAAATACAAGAAAATATTTTTTACCGTTTAATAAAATCAAAGAATGTATTCAAATTAAATTTCTTTAAAGATGAACAAGTTTAATCGCTTTAACATAATTGTCTTGTATGACCAAACAATCCAATAGAAAAGGATTTAAATTCCAAAGAGTAAAAAGAATAACATCAATGAACACAATGCTTTTAACGATTAATCATCTAAGAGGATACCGAAAAAATAAAAAATAAATAAAGATCTTTTCACGGGTAAATCAAAAGAAAATATCTAGAAAATATTTCTTACCGTTCAATAAAATTAAAGAATGCATTCAGATAAGATTTTGTCAAAAGTGATTATAGCAATTTGCAAATCCATCAGATTCCGTCAAGAAGGTATCGGGAATAAGATGGCGAATGTTTTCGTTAACAACGTGTCGTTAAGGGCGTCGCTAAAGTATCATGATGTAATTATGATCTCAAATGGGATATTTATACAAATAGAAAAAATTAAATCATTTTCTTTTTTCTTTTGCTTTTCCTTTTTTTTAATAATTAGGTGTGTGATGTGGCCGGACCGCAAAGCTTCCACTCTGATGCGACTGCGGGTCACACTTCTTTTCGTCTCTCGGGGCGCTTGCTTATCGTTCCAATACATTCCTCACTGATCGTATGATCACACAAGTAACAATGAGAGGCTGGTCGTTTCACCGTTGCACCTCTTTGCAGTTGGATAGTCACGTTTTCCTCCCCAGCTATGGATAAATAGTAGGGAAGACTTGTCTCTTTAACCTTAGGCTAGGTAACCAGTCTAGGAAAATGTTGAGAGGCTTTTCAACAGGATCTTTGATTAAAAAAATGAGGGTGGGATGAAAAGTTCAGAGGCTGAATATTTTTTATAATGACGATATTGACGTTTTACCAATGAGATACAAGCACTGCAACACCAATGGTAGAAGTGCGTGGAGCTGAGAATTGCGGGGGCTTTATGTTGAAAATAAACCTAACTTAATTATAGTCCATGGGAGATTTTGGATCGTGCATATAATCTTTATAGCCGACCCTCGCATTCATAAACACACACACATATATATATATATATAAAGATAAATGAAAAAAGACATGTTAATATAAGAGGTTAGCCTTATCTATTAATAATGGAGATTATCTGTATTTCTGTCTGTAACAAAAACTACGTCATAGCTCTACGTCACAGCTTACTTCACAATGTTCTCATGCTATATACACCCAAAATAATGGAGGCACGTGGTCAAATGGTTAGAGTCGTGGGAAATGAACTCGTCGACCCGAGTTCAATTCCTGGACGAAGCTGTTTGAATTTCACATAGCGCTAATACCCTTGGGAAAGGTATGAAGCCAATACTCCTTCCAGTTATGGGCAAATAGCGCGGGAGACTGGGCTCTTTAACCATGGCTAGGTAACCAGTCTAGGAGAAGGAAAACTCTGAATTCAAACCTGTTAAACTCCACTTAAGAAATTGACCTTGTGTCATATCCTGCTCGTGCGGAGGGGTTGGTAAATATATATACACCCAAAATCTGAGTAAGCAATTCCAAAAAATTGTTTTTTACTCTCATCCTTTTTGTTTTACAGTAACAAGTAGTTAACTAAAAAGTTTACAAATAAATAAATACCTACGATTTTGTGTAAAATTGATGTGGAAAATATTCAAAATAATTGTTTGATTATTAAATGCACGCAACATTTTATTTGAGAGGGACGGGGATCAGTTTTCGTTTCAAATTGTTTTATTCTTTTTTTACTCCTTTAATAAATATGAGGATTTTGCTTACTTATGATACAAACCCTCTGACATTGAATTTTTAACTCCCATCCTCTCAGGCAATGTCTTTCAAAAATTAATTTTTACGACGCCCGGGGGGTGTTTTCTGTGACTAGTTAAAATAATTAACAAAGAAAGCGTTTGATAAAATTATCAAAAATAATAAATTGAAATTATAATGTATAACAATTTATAAACACTGTTTGTTGTGTTGTATGTTTATTTTTTGTTTGAAACTTTTCTATTTTTTACTTACTGTCAATTAGACTCCGTTGAAGACCACCAGACTGGTGTGAATAATAATAATAATAATAATAATAATAATAATGTAAAAGCGAAAATAGATAAGAAGCAAAAGAATAGCAAGTGTAGGATGTGTGGAGACAAAGGTAAAACTATTAATCACATCATAAGCGAATGTAGCAATGTATCATAAAGAGAGTACTTGACTAGGTACGACTGGATAGAAAAGGTGATTCATTTGGAATTGTGCAGGAAATTGAACAAGAAATTAAACTACAAAATGGACCTTGCCAGAAAATTGAAAGAAAAAGAAATACAAAAAAAAAAAAAAAAAAAAAAAAAACATGGAGAATTGCATCATATAAATATTCTGATGGAACAAACTTAGTAAAACAAAAATAATGAACATAAATGCAACTTTTGATATTTTTTGGCTGATATATTTCATAAACTTTAAGTCAATTGCATCTTAACCAAACAATACAATCGAAAAAGGATGTAAAGTGAAAACAGCCACCAAAACATCGATGAATTGATTTAAAACAAAACATTGTTAATGCTACTGAAATACGGAAGAAACAAAGAAAATAGATGTTTTACTAGTTAAATGAAAATTGTTAATTTAAATAATTCTACCAACACATTTCTTACCTTTCAAGAAGATGAAAGAATGTATTCAAATGGATTTTCGTCAATGGTAGACAATGTTATAGCAATTAACAAATCCGTCAAATTCCTTCAAGAAGTTATCAGGAATATGGTGAAAAATGTCTCGTTAAATGTGTCGCTAAAGGCACAAAGTATTATGACGTCATTGAATGTTGATTTGAGAGATTCATCCATATTCAAAATTTAACGTTTTTTTTTATTCTGACGTCATTTCGGAAACTTAAACTGTGTTTATTTACTGTTTTTTTTTTTAAATATTAAGAATGATTGATTTTAAAGAGAGCTTCACATTCACAGTCCTGATTGAAAGATTAGAAAACCCGTTACATCAAAAAAATAGGAGGGGAAATTCTTTGAAACATCTATTCAAGCTAACAACGATCATTGATTCTTACGGCTAATGATCTTAGAATTTATTTCGGTGGCATTTCGAGAGTCGAGGACAAGGAACGTCACAATTGTAGTCGTCATGAAAAAATCTCTTCAAAAACGACATGTGCCAAGCAAATTTGTGAGATCACCAGACTGTCTGCTGACGATTCTTTTAACTGCCGATTGGTACTAATACAGAATAGTACGCAAGAGAAGATATCATTAGAATCGCATATTACGTATAAATAGTATAAGATTACAGAAACACCCAAAGTAGCCTAACCCTAAGCTTAACCCTAACACTTACCCTAACCCTACACCTTAGCGTCTGAAATGTTTAGGATATTTCCGTGAAATGGAATTAAATGTAATGCTTCTCTTGTGCGCAATTCTGAATAAGTACCGCCCGATCTAAAAAAGTTACCCCCAGACAAGGTGTCACTAAAGGCCATTTCCCAAATAAGACACCTGCTGCTTCGGAACAGGAAATCATACCTTCAAATAAATTGCCGTCCTCTCGATCTAAACCTAACAGCTCCAGTTTCGAGGGAAAATCAGCTACGCCCAGAGCACGCTTGATGATATTGTTGGTTGAATGACGACCATAGATAACAGCGGAGATTTCTACGGAACCGTTTCCATGTGCAATTTGTTTGAGAGACGCGTGTGAGTCTAAACTACAATATAGTGCTTTCCGAGAGGTATGTCTGAAATTGACACTGCACCTAAGTTTGACGAAAGCCACAATCGAGATATCCAGTTCGTGTAGGGTTTCGATTTTCAGTTATCAAAGTGAACGTTGGAAATCAAGCAGAAACCTTTTGGTATAGAAAGTCGTGTAGAATAAAGAATAGCGTGCAAGAGATAATATAATTAAAATAGCATTTTACGTATTTGATTATGGAAACGTGTGAAGTAGCTTAAACCTAAAGCTAAACCTAACACTGACCCTAACCCTTACCCTAACCCTAGTGTCTCAAAGCTTTTGGGTATTTCCTGTGAAATGTAATGCTTTTTATACATAATCTAATGATATTATCTCTTGCGTGCTATTCTGCATTAGTACCCAAAGTAGTTCTTCAAAAGAAATTGTCGGTCATTTTGGCACTTTTTCGCACTTAGCAGGCAAATTGGAAAAGATTTCGGGAAAAAATGGAAGGACGAATACGTAATCTTTATTGTTCGAGATCATTTGGGTGTCTTTGCTGATCGATCTGTAATTTTGTGCAGCCTTTTTGAACTTCGTCACGTAGTAAATCACGTTCATCTCCTCGGAATTTGTCGCGATTTACTGGAGTTCCATCCGTGATGACGCGAGGTTTATTCAACAGGAATCTCCTCCCACACTGAATTTGAGTGTTCCTCCAAAGTTTGCCTTATCAAAAAAGCCAACACTGATGATAAATGAGACTGACATTGGGGCCTGGTCGATGTCAAAATCCAAGAAGATTGCCTTGAATTTTCTTACACAACTCTTATGATTGTCGTCATAATTTTATTTTAATAATATTTTGCTCTCAGCCAAACAATACAATACAATAGGATCTAAAGTCCAAATAGTAAAAATTATAACATCGATGAAGACAATGCTTTTAACGATTAATCATCTAAGAGGATACCGAAAAAAACAGACGAAAAAATATATCATCACAGGTAAATCAAAAGGAAATATCAAGAAAATATTTGTTACCGTTTAATAAAATCAAAGAATGTATTCAAATTAAATTTCTTCAAAGATGAACAAGTTTAATCGCTTTAACATAATTGTCTTGTATGGCCAAACAATCCAATAGAAAAGGATTTAAATTCCAAAGAGTAAAAAGAATAACATCAATGAACATAATGCTTTTAACGATTAATCATCTGCAAGGATACCGAAAAAATAGATAAATGAATAGATAAAGATCTTTTCACGGGTAAATCAAAAGAAAATATCTAGTAAATATTACTTACCGTTCAATAAAATTAAAGAATATATTCAAATAAAATTTTGTCAAAGGTGAACAAGTTTATAGCAATTTGCAAATCTGTCAGATTCCGTCAAGAAGGTATCGGGAATAAGATGGCAAATGTTTTCGTTAACAACGTGTCGTTAAGGACGTCGCTAAAGTATCATGACGTAATTGTGATCTCAAATGGGATATTTATACATATAGAAAAAATTAAATCATTTTCTTTTTTCTTTTTCTTTTCCTTTTTTTAATAATTAGGTGTGTGATGTGGCCGGGCTGCAAAGCTTCCACGCGACTGTGGGTCACACTTCTCTTCGTCTCTCGGGGCGCTTGTTTATCGTTCCAATACACTCCTCATTGATCGTATGATCACACAAGTAACAATGAGAGGCTAGTCGTTTCACAGTTGCACCTCTTTGCACCGGCCGAATTATCAGACGTCCTGAGGTCTGAATCAAAATCCGCCGAATCAGGTGGTTCAACAAAAGCCGTTCACACTAGATCCCAGTTCTCGCAACTCAGCGCTCTCCAACGATGCGTCACAACCATCGTCCACCTGCGGCCACAAACTAACCCGTGTCGCGAAAATTTTTCACAATTTTCTCGAAGAAGAATATATAAAAAAAAGACGTTTTGTCTATCCTTCTTCGTCACGTTGAAAAGTTTAAAAATAAAATAGGAGACAAAATTGAATTTAAAATAATTTATTCAACAAACAAATAACTGTGGTCTTGCATAAAATGTCCTTCATGCTCAAATTATCAAAGGCACTAAGCCACAAAAAAAATAAAATTTACTTTAACAAATTTACGAAATATTAAAAAACTTACTTGCGTTCGGCAAATAATGAAATAAAAAACAAATTTTCTTTCTTTTTCTTGTCCTCAGACAATCTTACTTAGGACTGCTGCTGCTGTGATGGTTTAAGGGCTGCAGACGACAATTGTTTTCTTTCGATCCCTGTTTTACAATAAAAAAAAATATCTCGATAAATTGCCGAGACGAAACAAAGTGTCTAATGACACAAATTTACTAATATATTAGGAGAAATAACTATGTATTTCTCCTTTTATTCTTTACTTTCAAGAGGCTTCAAACGCCTGGACATATAAAATATTTTCTTAATAAATAAGAAATTAAAACGGTCTCAAACCGAATTTAAATCAATTTTACTCACTCTGAGTAATATACTTTATTTGACAATTCAAATAAAGAAAATACATACAGGGGGACTAAGTTAAAATATACAAATTTTAACCATTTTCGTCCAGCCTGTAATAAAATACAATGTTGACTCTAACTCAACATATACATAAAAAATTTACTTCTAAGTAAATTTAAATTTATCTCTCTAAAGAGTGAATGACATTAATGAATGTCTCAAAAATTTTATATATCCAGGATAACTATAACAATATTCAATAATTTGTTAATTTTCGTTAAACCTGGATATTCAACATTTTAACGTTAAATAAATTTTAACGGAGACAGAAAAAGTTCGATACTCGATACTTTAAAAATAAATTCTGTCTGGCGATTCTCGCGCCGTTCATCAATAAAAAGGGATCATTGCCGCGTCTCAATACCCAATAAACCAATCACGGTTTATTATTTCAAAATTTCAATAAATTTTTAGCGTTTGCTGAGAAAGATTCTATTTTTGCCAAGTGCAATCGTTCTCACCAGCATTGAACGCTATTTAAACTGTCAAAAATACAAAATTTGGGGGGAGCGTTTGCCGGGAAAAAGATTCGATTTTTACAAATAAGGGTAAAAAATCAACACCTGCATCGAACGCTATTTAAACTGTCAAAAATACAAATTTTTTAAAACGTTTGCCGGGAAAATTCCGCCCAGGCATAAACGCTATTTACAATGTTTTTTAAAAATACAAATATCAAAATGCCCTTAAAAGATTTCTTAAGAAAAAATTCTCAAACTCGGGAACGTACGTCCCCTGCCGACGACCGCCTACTGTGGACTGTTGATCTCGGTGATGCGACCTACCACAAAGTTAGATGTGCGCCGTCCATGAGGATCTTACACCCAGCCTGCGCCCCCTCTTTGTATCGGGCCACGGTTGCTTCAGCCGGAGGACGGCGTCAATTCACTTCACACGAATTTGGTATGAATGTAGTTGATTGGCGGGTTCGGGCGAGGTGGACACGTCATCGTTGGGTGTGATGTTATACCAATATACGGCCTTCATAATAAAACAGCTCTTCCGCATTGCAATCCGTTTTACTGTCTGATGGCACATTTCGGCAGTAACATTTCCAGATGTCCTATGCGCGCAACGCGGTTGGAATCGGACACACCATTCATTCCTCAATTCTGGCTCCGTTTATCAGCTTTTCTGGATCCTTATTGGTTAGTCCATATTTTTCGAGATGCTGCCTCACGGATTCTACCAACGCCAGATCCTCGTTGATATATATGTCTTCGATTGATACCGACGACGCTCTCTTTACCGTCTCGTCCTGTGCTAACACGCCCTAGAGGACAGACCCCATGATCGGAGGTGTCACATTTACGCAGAATCGCATGCGGGTCAGAGAATATCGCTTTAACATAACTGTTGTACGGCCAAACAATGCAATACAATAGAATTTAAATTCCAAAAAGTAAAAATAATAACATCGATGAAGACAATGCTTTTATACTGAGAGGATACCAAAAAATAAAAAAGAAAAAGAACAAAAAAAAAAGATCTTTTCACGGGTAAATAAAAAAATTACTTACTTATTACTTACCGTTCAATAAAATTAAAGAATATATTCAAATAAAATTTTGTCAAAGGTGAACAAGTTTATAGCAATTTGCAAATCTGTCAGATTCCGTCAAGAAGGTATCGGGAATAAGATGCGAATGTTTTCGTTAACAACGTGTCGTTAAGTCGTCGCTAAAGTATCATGACGTAATTGTAATCTCAAATGGGATATTTATACATATAGAAAAAATTAAATCATTTTCCTTTTCTTTTCGTTTTTTTAATAATTAGGTGTGTGATGTGACCGTACCGTAAAGCTTTCACACTGACGCGACTGCGGGCCACGCTTCTTTTCGTCTCTCGGGGCGCTTGCTTATCGTTCCAATACACGCCTCACTCATCGTATGATCACAGAAGTGACGATAAGAGGCTGGTCATTTCACCGTTGCACCCCTTTGCAGTTGGACAGTTACGTCTTCCTCACCGGGTGAATTATCACACTTGGTGAGGTCTGAATAAGTGTACGTGGTTCAACAAAAGTCAGTTAGGCTCCCATCTTCCTCGATCGCAGATGGAGTGTCACCGCCGTTCTCACTGAAGTCCGATTCTCTCAACTTAGCGCTCTCCAATGATGTGTCGCCACCATCGTCCATCTGCGGCCCCAAACTGACCCGGGAACGCACTTCCCTTATGTGCTGAGGTGGACTTGTGATCTCGGGGATACGACCTTCCACAAAGTTCGATTTACACCGTCCATGAGGATCTTACACCCAGCTATTTGTAACGGGCCATCGTCGCTTGATGATCAGCCAGACGACGGCGTCAATTCGCTTCACAGGAATTTGGTATGAATGCAGTAGATTGGAGGGTTTGGACGAGGTGAACACATCGTCGTTGGGTGTGATGTCATATCAATATACGGCCTTCATAATAAGACAGCTCTTCAACAATACAATCCGTTTTACTATCCGATGGCACATTTCTGCCATACCACTTCCAGATATCTTGTACGCGCAGCGCTGTCAGAATCTGACACCGGGTTCTTCGATGAACCATAGGAATTGCTGATTGCAGAAGGCTGTATCAGTATCGGTCAGGTGCTCTGTTGTGAAGCAACGTACAAAAAAACACCGACTCCAATTGCTGGATTACGTGTGCCGTGTCTTGCAGCGGAAGCTGTTGCCAGGTCGAAAACCACGTGGAGCCGCAGTCGATCAGTGTCAAGTAGTGGCAACCGTTGTGGTGCGTTATATCCATGACAAGCCGGTGCCAGATTTCATGGACTCTGTCCCATGATTACTACCACTGCACCGGAGCTGGGTCTACGAACTGACACCCCTCACAACGCCGAACGACCGACGTCACTGCCGCTTTTGGCACGGACGGGTCGATCCTACGTTTTAAATGTAATGTCCACTTAACCCCAGCATTCCCGCTGTGTCGATAAATCTGGGTCAGCTACGCACGGCTGAGCTTCCGTACAACACCAGCTGTATAGGATCAATCTCCTACTGTACAGTGTTAGTTAGAAAAGCCGACGTCAACATCTTAGACTGTCCTGTGTTCCACTTGTATGCGAAGAGTGACCATAAAATGCTTACTGTCACTCTTCGCCTAAGTGATAGGCCTAGACTGGCCTCTTACTGGAAGTTAAATACCTCCGTACTGGAGATACGCGACTACCGTGAGAGGTCGGCTTTACTTATTAAGCGGGCGTTAGTGGGGGCGGTTATTGGGAATAGATGGTGGGGTGACCTTAAGTTTAGGATTAAGGACTTCACTATCAAATATTGCCAACGGCTTGCTCTAGATAAGGCAGCGAAAGTGAAGGCCATAGAAGACAGAATTTCCCGGTCGGTGGACAGGGGGGATCCCCTAGCCTTAGGCCTAGCTAAAGGGGACCTTGAGCGGGAGGCTAGCGAACGCTATCAAGGTTGCATAGTTAGATCTAGGCTAAATAGAGTGTCCAACGAGGCCGTGAAACTGGACGCAGAGATGCGTCAGGAAGAATTTAGAAGGTTCCCGGAACGGTACATCGAAAGTGTTGTAACCCCGGACGGGCACAGCCTTCGTGCGGGCGGCAAGATGCGGGATGCCTTTCGGGCGCATTTCCAAGAGCGATTCACCCGGTTGCCGAACCTCCAGGAGCAGGAGTTCCACAACTATTTAGCTGACTTTCCCCACCTCGCGGAGGCGAAAGCAGCTAGTTGTGAGGGGAGAATTACGGAATCTGAAGTCCGTGATGCGTTGAAGCAGCTCGGCCTCAACAAAGCTCCGGGACTGGACGGTTTACCCTACGAAATATACTTGAGGCTGTCGCACATTTTTGTCCCTATTCTGACGGATGTGTTCAACAATTGGTTTGCCTTGGGAGCAATCCCAAAGCGCATTACCAAGGGCGTGATCACACTGCTGAAGAAAGGAGGCAGGAATGTTTGGGAGGGCTTAGATGACTACAGGCCCATAACTCTGCTAAACACAGAGTTAAAGATTTTGGCCCGGGTCTTGGCAAACCGTTTGCAAAATGTTATCGGTGATCTGATCGAACTGGAACAGAACTACGCTGTGAAAGGAAGATCGATCCAAAACAATTTGCATTTGGTGCGCATGATCCTAGAGGGGATAAAAGACGACCAATGTGCCGCGCTGATCAATTTAGATCAGTCCAAGGCTTTCGACAGGGTGGACCACCGGTTCCTGGAGGTTGTTCTGGAGACCGCCGGATTCGAACCGGAGTTCCGCAAATGGATAAAGATCCTGTACCAATCCCCTACGGCAGTGGTACAAGTTAATGGGAAGCGCTCGGGGGTCTTTCCGATCGAGCGGTCCGTGCGTCAGGGTTGCCCCTGTCCCCACTTCTCTATGTTCTTGCTCTGGAGCCCCTGCTCCGCAGGCTTAGGGAGGGTGGATACGTCCGGTCCTGCGCGGAATTACCGTCACTGGCCCATGAGAGCCAAAGTATCCGCGTTCGCTGATGATATCACCGTGTTCGTCTCCAGTGTTTCGGAGATAGTTGCGGTGAAGGAGGCGCTTGCAAGGTACGAGCAAATCACTGGGGCAAAGATCAATTTAGAAAAGAGCGAAGGTCTACGGTTGGGAGCATGGGCAGGATCCGATAAACTGCCCGGTCCCTTCTGGTGGAGTGACGGTCCAATCAAAATCCTCGGAGTTTGGTTTGGGCCGGATCTCCAAGTGGAGAAAAATTGGTCGGAAGTACAGGCCAAGGTGGAAGCTCGGATCCGAAGATGGTTTCCAAGGAGGTTGTCCTTAAAGGGCAGGGCGGAGGCTTGTGCCACCTACATTTTCCCCCTGATCCTTTACCGTTTGTCTGTACTTCCTCTGCCTAAGGCTCGGTTATTGGCATTAGAACGGGCCCTCTTCCGCTTCTTGTGGAGGGGGCTCCGGCCAATGGTCCGTAGGCAGGTTTGTTCCCAGCGGCCTTGCAATGGGGGTTTGGGAATGCCGAATCTGGCAGCTCATAGAGATGCAGAGAGGTTGGCATTTCTGAATCGAGCGTTGCACACTGAAACCGCATGGTCGCAACGGGTTCGGGTCTTTCTCCTGAAACCAAGGCGGCATCCCCGGTTTCTAATCGAGTGCCGCGCTGCACTTCAATGACTTCCTGAGTCTAGTGACAGCTCATGGCCTCGAAAGGCACTATATCGGGAAATAGTGGAGGGGTCCGACTCGGATCCGCTAGTGGAGCGGCACGGCTCGTCGTTAGAGGAGGTCCGCTCGCAATGGAATTGGGCGCCAGGTGCAGGGTTCATGAACAACTCCGAGTTCTCCCTCACTTGGCGACTTGCTCGGAATGCGTTGCCACTCGCAAGCGTACAATACAAAGCGGGTGTCGCTGATCTACCTTTCTGCACCCGCTGCGACAGTGGATTAGAAGAAACGGCTGAGCACGCCTTCTTCCACTGTAGCAAGGTGAGCCCGCTTTGGGAGTACGTAAACGAGGTTACGGCTCGCATCGCACCCAATCAGTGGGTGCCGCTCGACGTTGGGTACGTCGTGGATAATGTCAGTCCACCGTTTTCTGGAGAAAAACGTAAGGTGTTTTTCGCTGAACTAGCCGTAGCCAGATTGATAGTATGGACGACGCGAAACAAGGAATTTCATGAGGGAGAGGAATTCTCCTGCGACGATCTGATCTCTTACTTTAGGCATCAGCTTAAGATAAAGATTAGGTCCGACAGGAGAAGGCTCGAACCCATGACTTTCAACGAAAGGTGGATAAATGCCGCAAGCTTGTGTGTGAGAACGAGGGCAGGAGTAGAGACACTGTTGCCTGCCCATCATGGCCAGCATTGACGGGTCTCCTTACTGGAACCCCACCCTTAGATAGACAAACAAAGTCTATAAAATAGACCTCAAAACTACATACACAATAGGTCTTCTTAGTTAGGTGGCTGAATGTACATTAACCCCAATTTTTTCAATCTAGGACGAATCCAGGACCCCAAACCCTAATCTTTTCTAAACCCACCCACTTCACCCTAATTTTACTCCTGGACAGTCAGTTTTTTCCTAACACCCAACCCTCAGACCTACAGACAACCCCAATTTTTTACCAACACCCTACTAAGGACACCCACTCCCTTATTAGAGGAAGTGACCGGCTTGCTTTCGATCACAAGAAATCGGAAGACAGTCGGCGATCCTATACACTAGCTGAGGGAAAGGGGGCAACCAAATGGCCCACAATTTTATTTTTTGTTTTATATTTTCAGTTTCTTGGGGATTTCTGTTTCTTGATTCATCCCAACCCCTCCATCGCCCTCAAATCACTCGAAGCACAAAACCTAGTGCTTGATCATAATCATTCATTCGATAATGGGGAAATTAAGTAGAATAAAATCACAGAGCGAGAGAGGTATTTTGGTGTAAGTAGGCTGAGAAAGGAGAGGAATGCAAGAGTTTATTTTTGTATGGATCGGTCAGTGAATGAACCTAGCTAAATAGACTAGTGTAGTAGTATGACTCATGAAGTAGTATGACCAGTTTTGTCACCCTTCCCCCCCTCCCCCCCAAACCTGCGGCTATATGCCGAGTTGTGACACACTTGCTGTAACTCTCTTTTAAAAATGAATAAAGTTTTTGGAGTGAGTACACGAGTGTGCTCATTTCAAATATTCCTACTGTACATCGTTGGGGCACCTGTGGGGAACTCTAGTCAGTGGGCCAGCCCGGTACTTGTCGGATCTTACCGACGTCTCATCGATCAAAAGATTGTACTCCTTCACAAGCGAGTGTAGTGTTTCTAGTCACCACCCTATGGGCATCTTGCTCACGGCTTGAACTTTAGACTTGCTAGTAAAGTTGGTCACCTAATCTTAAACGTAGAGGGGAGTCTGTTTTCACTTGTAATACCGTTACCTGCCACTTGAGCCCAACGATGACTCCTGTTAGCGCGGCATCCAGCTCCACTACGTTGATATGTTGGGTGTGCTTTATCCACCACAGCCAGCATGCGTCTTCGATTAATGCTCCCTGCTGTAGCCGGGCGAGGGTGTCCGCTATCATCCGTGCCAGAAGATAATCACAGACCTGTTGCGTGACGTCAGTGTCTCGGCGTTTGATGAAGCCGGTCGCCACTCGCAGCCATCCACGCACGTTAACGTGTCCCACCAACTGGCCACACATGGATGAAACACTTCTCCGTGTCATGGTTATAGGATCGTTCAACAAGTTACTTCCTCGTCGCCATCGCAGCTGACCATGCTCCCCACCCCCAGACATCTAGTTCCAGCAGTCTGGCTCTGTTTCGCAGCTTTTCTGGATCCTTGTTAGTTAGTCCATATTTTTCGACGAAATGCTGCATCGCGAATTCTGCCAACGTCACATCCTCGTTGATATATATGTCTTCGATATATACCGACGTCGCTCTCTATACCGTCTCGTCCTGTGATAATCATGAAATGTCATCATCAGGGTTGTCACATTTAGGCCTAGTCCCATCAGGGTCAGACAACATCGCTTTAACCTTAACATAACAGCCTGGTACGACCATGGTGAATGCTCGACGTGAACCTGCAGGTATGCTTTACTGAGGCCCAGAATGGATACGTTCACACACTGCTGTCTCCATTCTCGCAGTTTCTCTACGCAGACATCCGCAGCAACCGTGAATATGTCAACATGGGTGTTATGCCAACATGGGTGTCAACTAACTCGTGTTAGTCCATTACAGGTGGCACCTTACATTTGTTGGACTGCAGTACGGCCATCCGCGGTATCAGTCCGTTGGGTGGGCAAGACTTCTCCTCATTATACGGCAGTAACCAACTATTGTATATTCAGGTCTGCAATACTCACTCATACTCTTCCCTAAACTCGCTAGATAGCGGATACTCAAAGATCCTTTTCTGAAGTTGTTCTGGCAACGTAACCCACACACCACTTCCAGGCTGCGATCCAAACTCTCTGCCGTTCGTCGAATCTTGCACTAAAGTCGGTTTAAATTGCTGCACAGACGGGTCGTATTTTCTCAAACCCGACACTTCCGTATTGTGTGATGCGAACACCACCAAGCACCTTAATGGCATCGATGTGAAGCAACATGTCGAAGTCCAGAGGCTTCCCTCGCATAAGTAATACATCAATTGTAGTGGTGTTACCGGTTACAGTGCGATCTCAAACGGTGTCGCTTTTGCAGCAGGCCTGCGTTGCCACCGTCAATGTTGTTACCACCATACGCTGCTCTGAGCAAAACTGAGACAGGTGTGCCCTCAAGATGGAACGTAAGCATCCAGAGTCGAGGGGGGCCGAACATGGTGTGACATCAACGTAGACTGTAATGACAGGTAGCGCCAAGTGTACATGTTAATTAGGGAATAGAATGGCGCTGACATCTCGCCCCCAACTCCGTTTGCAGGACAATTTCTCACCAGGTAACCGGTCTTGTTACACCGCAAACAACGCTACGCATGATTTGTCTTCCCCTTCTGTACACAATCTATCACGAAGTTAATGAGACCATTGCACTTGTAGCAGCATGTAATGTAGCTGTAATGAAGGAACACGTTATTGCCGCGGTGCAACCTACCTAGAGTACATGGCCATACCCAAATGCGTGTTTATTTGGTACTACAAGGGTAATGGTATCAATTATTTCGAAAGAGACATCGTACGAGGGCGTACCCGTTTTTATCGGTGCATCATATGTTTAGAGACTTTCCAGTAAGCGAATTTGGGGAAGAGAGGTCGGCGCCGGTCTATTCCACAGCAAGCTGTAAACATGGCACTACCTGCTGTTCCAGTTTACGTCGACAGTGCACCATGCTTGGCTCTCGTTCGTTATCGGAATCAACCCGATGGATAGCTCCACCAACTAAGAACGACACTAAGAATAGACAACCACTAGCTACTGTCTTATGCTGATGATGACTTTGGCCCGCCCAAGGAACAGATACCACTGATTGACATATTATAGACCAATAAGCATAAGGTATGTCCAGTGATGTATTATCGGGAAGGAAACACCTAAATTGACCCATTGATTGGCGCCGCGGACGTCTACGCGGAGAAAGTGCGAGAATGGAGACAAGAGGTTACTAATGTATCTATTCTTGAACGTAGAAAGTCTTAGCTGCAGGTTCATGTTGAGAAATCAATATCAGCGTGTCGGATGGTCATGTTGAATGGATAAACGTATTATCAGAAACAAAGAAAATTGATGTCTTACTAGTTAAATGAAAATTGTTAATTTAAATAATTCTACCAACACATTTCTTACCTTTCAAGAAGATGAAAGAATGTATTCAAATGGATTTTCGTCAATGGTAGACAATGTTATAGCAATTAACAAATCCGTCAAATTCCTTCAAGAAGTTATCAGAAATATGGTGGCAAATGTTTTCGTGGAAAATGTATCGTTAAGCGTGTCGCTAAAGGCACAAAGTATTATGACGCCATTGAATGTTGATTTGAGAGATTCAGCCATATTCAAAATTTAACGTTTTTTTTTATTCTGACGTCATTTCGGAGACTTAAACTGTTTTTATTTACGGATTGTTTTTTTTTTTTTTTTTTTTTTTTTAATAATCAAGAATAATCAATTTTATAGAAAGACTCACATTCACAGTTCAGATTGAAAGATTAGAAAACCCGTTACATCGAAAAATAGGAGGGGAAATTCTTTGAAACATCTATTCAAGGCCACAACGAACATTGATTTTTACGGCTAATGATCTTAGATCTTATTTTGGTGGCATTTCGAGAGTCGAGGACAAGGAACGTCACAATTGTAGTCGTCATGAAAAAATCTCTTTAAAAACGACATGTGCCAAGCAAATTTGTGAGATCACCAGATTGTCTGCTGACGATTCTTTTAACTGCCGATTGGTGCAAATGCAGAATAGTACGCAAGAGAGGATATCATTAGAATCGCATTTCACGTATAAATAGTTTAGAACATTTTTACAAATGATAAAAATATCATTATGCAAATTTTCTCGAAAAAGGATATTAAAAGAAAGTCGTTATGTTTATCCTTCTTCTGTCACGTTGAAAAGTTAAAAAATACAATTGAAAAAATACAATTGGAGACAAAGTTGAATTTAAAAGAATTTATTAAATAAACAAATAACTGTGGTCTTGTATAATGAGTCCCTTATGCTTGAATTAACAATGGCACAAAGCCAGATACAAGGAAAATATACCTAGTATGCAAATTTTACAAAAATTACAATAAATAACTTACTTGTAATCGGCAAATAATAAATTAAAACAATTTCTTTTTTCTTTTCTTGTCTTGAGACAAAACTTACATAGGGCTGCTGCTGCTGTTGTTGACAGTTTAAGGGTTACGGAGCAGACACGTCAAATGTTGTTTATTTTCTTTTGATCCCTGCTTTACAATAAAATAAATTTCGACAAATTGCCGAGACAAAACAAAGTGTCTAATACATAAGACACAAATTTACTGATCTTTGGAGATATAACTATGTATATCTCCTTTTACTTTTTACTTTAAATAGGCTTCAAACGCCCGAACAATAAAAATGTTTTCTTAACAATTAAGAAAATAAAACCGAATTTTACATCAATTAAATTAATTTTACTCACACTGTGAGTAATATACTTTATTTGAATTCTCAAATAAAGCAAAAATACATACAGGAAGACTATGTCAAAATACGCAATATTTAGACAATCTTCATCTGTCCTGTAATAAAATCTAACGTTGACACTTAATCAACGTATACATATCAAATTTACTGCTAAGTAAATTTAAATTAATTTCACTAAATGAGTGAAAGACATTAAATAAATGTCACATGAATCTAATAATACCAGGATAACTATGACGAAAACAATAATTTTGACAATCTTTGTTATGCCTGGATTTTTAACATTTTTACGTTGAAATTCAACGGAGACAGAATAATACGGACACGGACCTACAAAAAATAAAGTTCTGGCTAGCGATTAACGCGCCGTTAATCGATAAAAAGGGATCAGTGCCGCATCTCAATACCCAATAAACCAATCATAGTTTAATATATTAAATTTCAATAATTTTTAGGAGCGTTTGCCGGGAAAGATTTTATTTTTACAATGTAAGTGCAATTGTTCTCACCAGCATTGAACGCTATTTACAACTGTCAAAATATAAATTTTGGGGGAGCATTAGCCGGGAAGATTTGATTTTTACAAAAATAAGTGTAAAAAGTTCTCACCGGCATAGAACGCTATTTACAACGGTTAAAAATACAAACATTAAAATGCCCTTGAAAGATTTCTCAAGAAAAAAATTCTCAAAATAGTATAAGATTACGGAAACACGCAAAGTAGCCTAACCCTAACCCTAACACTAACACTAACCCAAGCGTTTCAAATGTTTAGGATATTTCCGTGAAATGTAATTAAATCTAATGATTTTTATACGTAATCTAATGATATTTTCTCTTGTGCAATATTCAGCATTAGTACCGCCCGATCTAACAAAGTACTCCCACCCACCCCGAGAATGAGTCACTGAAGGCCATTTCTCAAATAAGACACTTGCTGCTTTGGAACAGGAAATCATTATTATACCTTCCAATAAATTGCCATCCCCTCGATCTAAACCTAACAGCTCCAGTTACGAGGGAAAATCGGCTACGTCCAGAGTCCGCTTGATGATATTGTTGAGGGTTGAATGACGACCATAAATAACAGCGGAGATTTCTACGGAACCGGTTCCATGTGAAATTTGTTTGAGAGACGCGTGTGAGTCTAAACTACAATATAGCGCTTTCCGAGCTGGTCCTCTCAAGTTGTCTCTGGAGAATGTTTCACAGTATGTGAATTCTTATACCAGTCACTCATTTGCCATTAAACAGGTTAAGTGCTATTCCGTCCTCCCAATCTACTGTCAAGTCATATTAGGCCTACAGTTATTTGTGGACGGAAACTCATGGGTGTCGACGACTCATCTGGAAGCGATGGATATTAGGAAGGCGTATAGAACCACGATGGACGTTGATTGCACTTTAAGACGACTGAATCTCGGAGGCCGGAATCTTCAACTGCTTCCAGGCGGTATATCTAAAATTGACACTGCACCTAAATTTGACGCAAGCCACAATCGAGACATCCAGTTCGTGTAGGGTTTCGATTTTCAGTTATCGAAGTGAGCAATGGAAATCGAACAGAAACCTTTTTTTGGTACAGTAAGTAGTGTAGAAATGCAGAATAGCGCGCAATAGATAATATGATTAGAATCGCATTTTACGTATAAATAGTATTAGATTATGGAAACGCCCGAAGTAGTTTAAACCTAAAGCTAACCCAAACACTGACCCTAACCCTAACACTTACCCTAACACTAGTGTCTCAAAGCTTTAGGATATTTCCGTGAAATGTAATGAAATTTAATGCTTTTTATACGTAATCTAAATATATTATCTCTTGTCCGCTATTCTGCATTAGTACCTGGTCGATGTCAAGATCCAATAAGCACTTTCTTTCCCTTAGTTAGCAGACAAATTGCAAAAGATTTCGGAAGAAAATGGAGAAACGAATACGTAATCTCTATAGCTCGAAATCATTTGTGTGTCTTTGATGATCGATATGTAATTTTGTGCAGCCTTTTTGAACTTTGCCACGTAGTAAATCACGTTCATCTCTTCCGAATTTGACGAGATTTACTGGAGTTCCATCCGTGATGAAGTGAGGTTTATTCAGCAGGAATCTCCTCTCACACTGAATTTGAGTATTCCTCCAAAGTTTGCGTTATCAAAATAGCCAACACTGATGGTAGATGTAAATGATTTAAAATCCAAAGAGTAAAAATAATAACATCGATGAAGACAATCCTTTTAACACTTAATCATCTAAGACGATTACAAAAAAAAAAAGAAAAAAAAAAAGAAACAGAAGTAAAAAAGATCGTTTCGCTGGTATATCAAAAGAAAATATCTAGAAAATATTACTTATCGTTCAGTAAAATTAAAGAATATATTCAACGTAGTTGAAGGGTGAACAAGTTTATAGCAATTTGCAAATCCGTCAGATTCCGTCAAGATGTTATCAGGAATAAGATGGCGAATGTTTTCGTTAACAACGTGTCGCTAAGGGCGTCGCTAAAATATCATGACGTAATTGTGATCTCAAGTGGGATATTTATACATTCAGAAAAAAATTAAATCATTTTCTTTTTCTTTCTCTTTTCGTTGTTTTTTTAATAATTAGGTGTGTGATGTGGCTGGGCCGCAAAGCTTCCACTCTGACGCGACTGTGGGTCACACTTCTCTTCGTCTCTGGGTGCTTGTTTATCGTTCCAATACACTCCTGACTGATCGTATGATCACACAAGTGACAATGAGAGGCTGGTCGTTTCACCTTTGCACCTCTTCGTAGTGGGACAGTCACGTCTTCCTCCCCGGCCGAATTGTCAGACGTGCTGGAGTCTGAATCAGAGTCCGCCGAATGGGAGGGGGGTTTAATAAAGGTCAGTGTTTATCCTCCATCTCCCTCGATCTCAGATGGAGTGTCACCGCCGTTCTCACTGGAGTCTGGTTCCATATTAAGACAGCTCTTCCGCGCTGCAATCAATTTTCTTCTAACAGGCACCTTTCTGCGATACCATTTCCAGATGGCTTGTACGCGCAATGTGGTTGGAATCGGACACACTATTCATCCATCAACCATCAGAATTGCTGACTACTGAAGGCTATGTATTTATCGGCCATGAGCTTGACTGGGGAGCCACGTACGAAAAAAAACCCCGACTCCAATTGTTGTATTACGTATGCAGTGTCTTGCCAGGACAGCGGTTGTCAGATCGAAATCCGCAGCCAATCAGGGCCAAGTAGTGGCGACCGTTGTGGTGCGTGATGTCAATGTCCAGCCGTCGCCACGTTTCATGTACTCTGAGCCCTCCATTTTACCGTCGCGCCGGAGACGTGTCTACGAACTGACACCTCTCACAACTCCGAACGACCAACTTCACTGCCGCTTTTGACACGGACGTATCGATCCTACATGCGAAATATAATGTCCACTTAACCCATGCCCTTTCACTGTGAGTGAATCTGGGTCAGCTACGCACGGCTCAGCTTCCCTACGACACAAGCACACACCAACTGAATAGGTTCGATGTTCTGTACATCGTTGAGTCACCGTTTGGGAACTCTAGTCAATGGGTCAGCCCGATACTCGGCGGATCTTACTGACGTCTCATCGAGCAAAAGATTGTACTCCTTCACAAGCGAGCTTAGTGTTTCTAGTCACCGCCCTATGGGCATCTCGCTCGCGGCTTAAACTTAGACCTAAAGTAAAGACGTTGGTCACCCAGTTACACGCAGAGGGAGTCTGTTTTCACGTGTAATAACGTGACCTGCCACTTGAGCACACGTTGACTCCTCTTAGCGCGACATCCAGTTCCGCTACGTTGATATGTTGGGTGTCCTTTATCGGCCGCAGTCAGCACTCGCTCTCAGCAGGATCCAATTGCTGTAGCCAGGCGAGGGTGTCCATTATTATCCGTCGCAGAAAATAATCACAGACCTCGTCGTCCCTTGTCGTTGCGTGACGTCAGTGTCTCGGCGTTTGATGAAGCCGGTCGCCACTCGCAGCCATCCACGCACGTTAACGTGTCCCACCAACTGGCCACACATGGATGAAACACTTCTCCGTGTCATGGTTATAGGATCGTTCACCAAGTTACTTCCTCGTCGCCATCGCAGTTGACCATGCTCCCCACCCAGAGAAATCTAGTTCCAGCAGTCTGGCTATGTTTCGCAGCTTTTCTGGATCCTTGTTGGTTAGTCCAGATTTTTCGAGATGCTGCCTCACAGATTCTGCCAACGCCACATCCTCGATAAATATGCCTTCGATATATACCGACGTCGCTCTCTATACCGTCTCGTCCTGTGATAACAGCCTCGAGCACAAACATCATTATCAGGGGTGTTACATTTAGCCAGAGTCCCATACGGGTCAGACAATATCGCTTTAACCTTTACATAACTGTTTTGTTTGGTAAAATAATGCAATACAATAGGATTTAAAGTTCAAAGCGTAAAAATAATAACATCGATGAAGACAATGTTTTTTACGATTAATCATCGAAGAGGATACCGGGGAAAAAAAGAAAAAAAGGTATTTTCACATATAAATCAAAAGGAAATATCAAGAAAATATTACTTACCGTTCAATAAAATTAATGAATGTATTCAAATGAGATTTTGTCAAAGGTGAACAGGTTTATAGCAATTTGCAAATTCGTCAGATTCCGTCAAGAAGGTATCGGGAATAAGATGGCGAATGTTTTCGTTAACAACGTGTCGCTAAGGGCGTCGCTAAAGTATATTGACGTAATTGTAATCTCAAGTGGGATATTTATACATATAGAAAAAATTAAAACATTTTCTTTTCCTTTTTATTTTTTTAGTAAGTTGGTGTGTGGTAGCTCTCCTTAAGGCGGATTGGGCTTTCCCGCTGGCCTGGTATGTTTATAACAGCAGCATTTATTGACAAATAACATATTTGAACATATAGATCACTAGATTTATTAGCAATTGTTTATTGCAATGGAACATTTTCAAAAAAGAAACCAAACAATACAAATTTATTTGAATTCCTAGAAAAGTTTTTGCGGTGATAAAATAATTTAATTTCCTCATTTCCTCTCTCTTTCTCCTTTTTTCTTTTCTTTAAAACAAAAATAAAATGATATTTTAAAGTTAAAGGTAAGAATAGCCGTAGATGTAGGTCAAAACTTAATGTGACCGCGGTATTTTGCAGCGGTCTAAGCCTATCTCTCTCTCTCTCTTTATATATATATATATATATATATATATATATATACGAGGGTGTATTTATTTCATGTGACATTTTTCTGTAAAGCTAAGTGTATGTATGTGTGTGTGTGTGTGTGTGTGTGTGTGTGTGTGTGTGTGAGAGAGAGAGAGAGAGAGAGAGAGAGAGAGAGAGAGAGAGAGAGAGAGAGAGAGAGAGAGAGAGAGAGTTGAAAATGGAAGCGAATCCGTTGGTATGTTAAAAAGAAAAATAAAGGAAAAAAAGATAAAATATGATTATTTTATT
Source organism: Doryteuthis pealeii (assembly GCA_023376005.1). Taxonomy (NCBI): domain Eukaryota; kingdom Metazoa; phylum Mollusca; class Cephalopoda; order Myopsida; family Loliginidae; genus Doryteuthis; species Doryteuthis pealeii. The sequence continues at coordinate 33,987,416 of CM042137.1, read as the reverse complement.
TTATTTAACTGACACGTGTTTCGGTCAGGTCTTTATCTATGTATACATGTAATCTATCTATTATCATTTTAAATACAAAATAAGATAAAATAACAAAAATAGAAAAAATATAGAAATTTTTAGTACACGAAGAAATAGCGACCTTCGTCAGAGTAAATATTTATTGTTTTTTCAACAGATTTCATTCAAAACAATAAGGATTTATTCTGACAACGGTCGCTATTTCTTTGTGTGCTAAAGATTTCTATATTTTTTTCTATAATTGTTATTTTATTTCATTTTGTATTTAAAATAATGATAGATAGAATATATGTATACATAGGTAAACTCCTGACCGAAACACGTGTCAGTTAAATAAAATAAAATAATCCTATCTTATACATTCAACACTTTCTTTCCTTATTTTTCTTTTCAACACACACACACACACACACACACATATATATATATATATATATATATATATATATATAGTCGTAAAAGAAGTAGTTTTCCGACCGCGGTTTCGGTGTTACTCCAACACGTTTATCAGGGGGATCCCCCTGATGAAGGTATTGGAGTAAAACCGAAACCGCGGTCGGGAAACAACTTCTTTTACAACTATTAAGGCTCTATATTCACAATATATTGAGCCCTATTGGATTAACTACTTACGCTATGTTCACATAGTAGTACCCATATATATATATATATATATATATTGTCATCCACATACCTTAGGTATAAGGCCACATCCACGGTGGTCTTAATCTATGTTGTTTGTCAATAAAGATATTTGATTTTAAAGCTTTTTGTTTATCTTTATCAATTTAAAAAAATGATTTTACGTTAATATTTCTTATTACAAAAACAAAAAATCCTGTGGTGTCCTCAGTCATTACCGTGGTGCCTTCATTTTAAATGTTTCACTAGGGGAATTTTTGCCTGCACCTTTCTTAGTCTAAATTCATCCCCGTATATATAATGTCCTGCAGATACGATACAGATCTAGGTCCTCTAGCTCAGTCGGTAGAGCATCCGATAAGGAACCACAAGGTTCCAGGTTCGATACCGACCCTCGCTAACTCAGCGTATAAATAGCACAAGAATCTGTGCGGTAAAGTAAGGAGCTGATGGTAGGTGTGTCGCTCCACCTCAGATGCCAAAACAATCTCCTTTGTCTGGTGCTAGTGAAAACGGGATAGATTTCCTCGCTGTCTGGCTGATACCGACATTAGGCCACTCGGATGGCTTTACTTTTTACTTATCTTGTCAATAGCTGTATTTATTGGAGTAGGTGAGCTCCAAAATGTCGAACATAATCATTTTTTGTTTGTGTCTGATGTGCAAGGCAGCCGATATTATCCGTAAAGAATTCCCACGCATTTGGACTTGCACCGAAAACAACTCTATTTAACACACACACAAAAAAAAAAAAATTAGAAAAAACACTAAACAACAAACAAGCAAAGAAAAAGTATCTCTAAAGAACTTTCAGCTGCATAAGTACCACAGATTTCCTTAGATACCAAGAGCATGGACGGTATGTGTCTAGGGGATTATCTAACAATTAAAAAAAAAAAAAAAAAAAAAACAAAAAACAAAAACAAAAACACTGAGAACTGCGATTCGGGCGAATCAACACAGTTAAAAAAAAAAAAAATTTTAAAGCAAAAAGCATTCTTCAACTTTAAAGTAAGATTTTTCAATGTTTTTCGAGAGCATTTTTTAGAACCAACACTTGAAAAAAAGATATTTAAACAATTTTTTTCTCACTCGGAATTGTTTATTCCATTTTCTATTCGGGTGTCAGACACGCCCACATTCAACTTTTTTTCCAGCATATGACATTTAACTCACTGGACCGTCTCTCACAGACACATGCAAATCGGCAAATACGATTAGGAGTTTAAACATCGTTTATGGATAAAAAAAAAAAAAAAAGCGAAAAAAAAATGTACATCATGTGCTCAAACGAAAATTTTGAAAAGAATTTGTTGTTGGACGCCCGACGGACGGACGCAAAAAGAGGAATATAGAGAGTTTTACGTGACATCTAGGAGGAGGGTCGTGATTTGACTATTTGGTCATTTTATGCGTGCCAGATAAACTTTAATGGAGAAACAAAATCCTTTCGTTTTGAAAAGAATTCTAACTCAGGTTAAGACTAAACCATACTCATCTAATTGTCCTGATGAAGGCTTTATAAAAAAAAAACGAAACATTTTAACGTCGACTAACTTCACCATCTTTTGTAATACTTTGCTTTTATTTATTTACATTTCTTCATACAGTCGGATTTATTTCCATATTTTACCACCCATAAATAATTATGCACTGTCTTACACGAATGAGTGTTTTCATCTTAGTTGTTATAAAAACAATGTTTTTGTCGTTACATCCTCGGGTGTTGTAATTTTTATTTTATTCGGGCCTGGTAACGTTCTAAAGAAACTGAAATGCCACAAGAGACTGTTTTCACAAGGTGTAAAGAGAAAGAGCACTTAAAGCCTTTTTTGAGCCGTACCAGTTAAGTTCTAAGATATTTTTATTTTAAAACACTATCATTTTTAATACATTAATAATTTAAAGGCAATTACAATGTATATAAAAAATAAAAACAAAAAGAATAGACAAAAAACATCTTTTTGTTTCTTTTTTTTTTTGTTCTTTTTGTTTTTATTTTTTATATGCATTCTAATTGCCTTCAAATCATTAATATATTATAACATACTTAACAATGCTTCAAGCAAATTACCAATTACTATCATTTTTAGTTTATCTAGGGTAATTTTTTAAAAAAGAAGCAAAATAAAAAAATAAAAACAACAATTTTATAACATCTTTGAAGCAATTCAAATTTTGTTTTAGAATACATTTTAAAACCTATTTACATTCTGGATATGGCAAAAAGGATCATTGATTTTTAATCATTTTTTAGAATTATTTGAACCGTCTAACTCAGCGGTTCTTAACCCGAGTCCACATTCTACAAGGAATGGTGATCAACCCAAATTGATCATCGCAGCTTTATCGTTGACTTTTTCTATGATCGTATTCACCAAATGAAGATTGTCTTGAAATAAATCAAACTAGGCAAGGCAGTCTGCAAATAGTTGGCCAAGATCTTCTTCCCTGGTTCAGCGCTAGGCAATCCAGTTATTGTAGATTGTTACCAGCAAGGGGGCAAGCATGTGTAACAACCTCAAGTACACTTCGTAAACAAGGCCATCGAATCCGGGAGTGTCTGTCTTGAATGTCTTCTGTGCTTGGTGGACTTCGTTCTCTGTAATAAATCCTTTACATCCAGCCGCTTCATTTGTGGTTAATCGTCGTTCATTCAGCGATGAGACATTGGCGATATATCAATACTAAGCATCTCAGAGCTCTTTCACACGTCACGTTACAGTCGTAATTGTCACCTCTCACGATATTTCTTTTAATCTTGCCTTAACTACTAGAGCTTGATAATTCTTATTAAGAAAGAAGGTCAGTATTGCCTTACCTAAATCTCTAAACTGTCTCCAGATATAACACTCCTTTCTGCTCTAGATTATAATACCCTTTGCGCCGTTAGTCTGTCTATGTTGAGCCGTCTTCTCTAATCGGCAACAACGGACTTCATTTTACTTTTCAGTCCTCCTCTCCATCAATTCCCAAGTATAGCTCCCGTCTCTTCCCGTTTTAGAATTAATAGCAACTGGTTTTCAAAATCCTTCTCACCCAACAAAGATGCGTTGGGTTTCCAGTGTTACAATTTATACTACCACATAAATTGTTGACAGACCCTGTAGCGAGAATTCAAGGGCGCCAGTGGAAAACTACCAGGACTGTTGGTAACCTTATCCCCAGAGACGCGAATCTCGCGCGTCACGTGATTAGTTAGTTAGATTTTAGTTTCAGCCTGACATTGAAGCAGAGCAAACGTGCTACTGCGAGGTTGAATCTTACCCGCGCGGAAGATATAGGCAAGACAAATAAAATCTTGATCAAGAAAATAAAAGTCTTGTAGTTCATTCAATTAATTACAATGACTAAAGTTAGCCCTTAGAAGAAGCCCTTAGAAAAAGCAGTTAGAAGAATATAGCAATCAGACGACAAGATGGCGGCCAAAGAAGTAGAAGAGGAAACATGGCGACTAAAAGTTGTGAAGGAGAAAGGAAGTAACAAGTAAGTCTCTAATCTCTCTCTCTCTCTCTCTCTCTCTCTCTCTCTCTCTCTCTCTGTCTCTCTCTCACCGAGAACTCTCTGAAGTAATACTCTCTCACTCTCTCGTTTATATATCCGATGAGGGGTATGCAGCAGCAGGAGCCATCCATCCTAATCTTAGTCTTATCTAAACTTATTTTGACGCAAAGTCTGTTGTCAGAACAAATGTTCATTCATCCACATTCAATCACTTGGAAATGTAGAGAAAGGCAAATAGAATCAATTATATATATATATATATATATATATATATATATATATATATATATATATATATATATATATATATATATATATATATATGTGTGTGTGTGTGTGTGTGTGTGTGTGTGTTAGGCAGCATTTCTTCTTGTAGGCATATATTGTTAAATAATGCAGCCATTTTTTGTCTGCAAGTTTTGTCCTTTGTTTTTTCGTATTGCCGGATTGTTTTTGTAATATCTGGCGAAAATTGGCTGATGCATTTGCCATATGTCATAGACAAAGTACTTTCCGCCCTATCGTGGGCCATCTTCAGGGTATTTTGAAACCGTACAACAATGGGCTTTTCCGTTTTCTATTTATATAGTATTCCCAATACTAAATTCCGGAAAATACTCGATGATAACACCACCATTATAGAAACACAAACATGTAAACAACGACTAAAAATCTTAGAAGCACTGCATATTAGACACAAAAATCCAAAACTAAACAAAATAAACTTTGATAATAGCACAGATTTTCTAAAATGCCTATAATTACATTAACCAATTATAATAATATTAAAAATGATAATAAAAACAGTAATAATAACACTAATAATAACAACAACAATGATAAACATAACCTATATAAATAGAAAATGGACAAGCCCATTGTTGTACGGTTTCAAAATACGAGGGAGCAATATCTCATTTACAGAAAGCGATAAATATGCGCATAGGAAATGCTTGAACTATTATAGACAGATTATCGATCATATGGAGAGATTTCCATCTCATCTCGCTGATAAGATAAAGCCTGGATTCTTGCAAGATGTAGCCGCACCAAATGGACTCTAATGAAATGCTTAAATAAAAAAGCTAGATACGAACTACACAATGATGCTGCATGCTATCTTAAACAAATCCTGGAAGCACTCCCCCCCAAAAACAAACTGCTGTATGGCCACTTACCTGCTATCACACAAAACATCCAAGTAAGACAAACAAGACATGCTAGAGACTGCTGGAGAAGCAAAGACGAACTCATAAGTGACGTTCTCCTGTGAACACCTCTACATGAACACACCAGTTATAGGCCGACCAGCAAAAACTACACCAATCAGTTCTGCACGGATTCTGGATGTCGTGCAGAAATCTGCCAGTGTGGAAATCTATCATGGATATGCATATTGCTAGTGCGACCTGATGATGATGATGATGATGATCATCATCATCATCATCATCTCTGCCTCTGTCTGTCTGTCTCTGTCTCTGTCTCTAAGTTGTGTTAAAGATTATTGAGATTAAAGCTGTATTTACCAAGATAGAAATAAAGAATAAATGGAACGTTAATTTTTTTTCAGAATACAAGGTGTGTCAAAAAAGCACCAAGTTTAAAGCTGTATTTACCAAGATAGAAATGAATAATGAATGGAACATTATTTTTTCAGAATACAAGGTGTGTCAAAAAGTACAAAAAAATCTCGATACTTTTTGACACACCTTGTATATTATATAAGATTCATATTTAAATGCACGCAAATATATACATATAAAAATACGTGTATGAACTCTTTTTTCTGCGTGGTGGGGGGTAGATACAAAATATCGTGGTGTAATGGTTAGCAAGTTAATCTCGCAGATTCACGACGACTGAAAAGCGAGTTCGATCGTCGCTGGACGCCTTTACATTTGTGACCTTGGTTAGCGGGTTGAGTAAATGTATCCTTCTCTTGTACAGAGCGCTCTGTTGACGGAAATTAGAATACGGAAAAAACAGTCAATTCAGATATTTTGTGACTATCTCACACCTTTTCTCTGAATTGGACGCATAGCCTAGTGGATAAAGGAGTTAGGTTAAGACAGTTCTAAGTGACAGTTATCTCTAGACTGCAGGTTCAGTCCTGGTCAGAGGTAGCAGTAACATAGAATAATAATTAACACAGCTTAACACCTGTACCCCAGCTATGGTTAGCAGAATGAGAACAGGATAGCCCCGTGAACTGAATAAATGGTTAGGTTAAAAGTTCCGTGATGGTTCCCGGTTATGACAAGAAGCTTCCCGATTACGACAATAAGGTTCCCGAGTCCGAGAAGGTTCCCGAGTTCGACAAGAAATACCTGAAGAGGGCCGGAGGGCACATCGGTCGAAACATCGTACAGATGACAATGAAGATGAGGACAATAGTCTGAATAATACAAATAATACTAATTATTCCACACTTATTAACATATATACTGATACTTATTAACATATTAAGCTTGGACTGACAGAATAACTATCTGAACAGACAAGAGCTTCTCATCGTAGTGTATTGGTTGGCAAGCTATTTTCGCAGATCTATTACTGCTGAATAGCAAATTTGATTCTCGCTAGATGTCCCCTACAAGCGACTTTCGTGCTATATCATACCATGGCGAACGGGTTGGGTAAAAAGGGAGTCCGATCGAAGTATCATAGTTAACAAGCTAGTCTCACAGATCCATTGTTTCTGAACTAGCAGGACCTGCGTATATACCACAGTATGATAATTTGATAATTACGTTTGGTATGTTTACTTAAGAGCTCTTGCCACATAGTTCAATCTGTAAAAAGTATTGTCGGGATTATCTTCCCTTGCATGGAAGAGTTATCTTCCCACTGGGTTTACGTGCCGGCCACCAGGGGCTTTGGTATATAAGCGCCTAATTTAAACTTCTCTTCCTCTTTTCTACCTTTCAGAAAGTTCAGAAATGTGTCGGAGTTGTATGTTCAATTATGACTTTGAACCTTACAAGTGATGACCCCGACGCGTTTGTGGGACAAAACATTTTATATAATAATATAATATAATATGAATAAACAAGATATATAAAGAATAGAAGTGTACAATAGTATAGTGTACATAAACATACATACATAAAAGTCACAGACAAGACAATATAAAAGTACACATAATATCAAGGTACAGACATGAGACTAAGAATTGTCCATGCTGTATAAATCACTTACAGTGACTAGTAGCCGGCGTTGAGGGCCGAAGCCCCAACGAGAAGGGAATGACAATTGTTTAACCCATGTGGATACTTACGGGAAGAGGTAGAAGAGGAAGAGAAGTTTTAATTAGGCTT
>CM042137.1:33924510-33979848 GCA_023376005.1 Doryteuthis pealeii | reverse complement strand
ATTAAGCGCTTAAACTCTCACCCTAACCCTAAACACCTAACACTACCCCAAGCGTTCAACATGTTTAGGATATTCGTGAAATGATAATTAAAGTAATGATTTTCTAAATCGTCACATCTAATGCATATTTCTCCTTCCTTGCCCCCTGCATATATCCTGCCATTATTCAGTAACCAACCAACCACCGATCCTTAACAAAGCCTACCCCGCCCACAACCTCCCAGTGAAATGTACTCGAGGTCGTCCTGTAAGGCGATTCTTCCCATAATAAAAACACATTGCTGCCCTATTACCGCGAACAAGGCAATCCACTCCAGCTTATATCCTACCAATAACTATCTGCCATGCTTCCCCTCGATCTAAACCTAAATCAAGCTCCGGTTCGGAACGCGACAAATCGGCTACGCCTACCACGCCTCCCTCATCTGCTATCGCATTATTGCTCTAGCAGCGGCTTGAATGCTAATGACATAGACTAACAGAGGAGCATTTTCTTACGAACCGGTTCTATCGTTTAATTTGTCTCCGAGAGACGGGCGCGTGAGTCCAAACTAACAATATTTAGCCGCTCATTCTGGAGCTGCGTCCTCTCACAGTGTCTCTGGAGAATGTTCTCCAGTTTGTGAATCATTCTTTTACCAGTCACTCACTTTGCCATTAAACCTGCTAAGTGCCACGCTTATCCCGTCCTCCCACTATCTACTGTCAAGTCATGTTTAGACCATACAGTTATTGCCTGTGACGGAAAATCCGATGTGGCTTGGTCGACGACTCATCTGAAGCCGATGGATATTAGGAAGGCGATAGAACAACGATGGACGTTGATATGCACTTTAAGACTGACTGAATCATGCCGAAGCCGGAAACATTCAACGCTTTCAGGCAATCGGTTATATCTGAAATTGTACTAGCTGCACCTGCAGTTCGACGGCTGAGCCACAATCGAGATATCCAGTTCTGCACTGTAGCGGCTTTTGATTTCAGCTTATCGATAGTGAGCCATTGTGAGCTCGAAGCAGCATAACTTTTTTGGACGCTACACAGCACCTGTAGTGAGAAAGCTCGCCAATAGTGCGCAAGCAGCTTGATTAATTATCATTTACATCCGCACTTCACTTAGCAGGCTAAATTGAAAAGATTCAGCGAAAAAATGCGAAGTCACGAATACGTCTCTAGTCTCTATATATGTAATCTGAGTATTCATTTGTACACTGGGTCTTTGACCTATCCATCGACATCCCTTCCTAGACATAATCCTGTTTCTTAGTCCTTCTCCCAACTCAACTAGTCCATAAACCTCTATCACGCCATTCTCACGTATACTCGACACTACAAACCAGCTTCCCCCCACCGATATCACTACTGACTATATACTCCCCTATTAACCTCCACAGCTCTTCACCCACATGCTCCAACTAATATCACTGAAACCAGATCTCTCAATATGCTCATCGTCTCACACAGGCATCAACACAACATAATACTACTACCCAGAGCCCGCTACCCACCTCCAGCACCCACCACCCTTATCTGAATCTCCATACATCCAAACCGCCACGGACATGCGCAACCCACCAGAATTACACCCATCAGCCATAACATCACACCATCATCTCCCCTCCGGAATTTGATGACTTTAATGAAGGTTAACCGTGAATGAAGTGAGCTTTTATTCAGAACAAATCTCCTCCCACACTGATTTCATTGTTCCTAAAAGTTTCCCTTACAAATATAGCCAACACCTTTGCATAGCAAATGAGAACTGACACAGCGATGCAAAATCCCAAGAGCATTGCTTACAAACATCCTACATGAATGGTCGTCAATCTTTTTGCTAATAGTAATTCTTGCTTCAGTTCCAAACCATACATATACAATAGGATTAAAAGTCCAGCACGTATAAAATCAATAATTTCGATTGAAAGAAACAACTCTCTCTCTCTCTCATCTTAACGCAGTGATATCGCAACAACAACACAGATGAAAAAACATGACTATCCACAATGTAAATACACAAAGGAAATAATCAAGACACAAATATATTTCTCTTACCGACTTACATCAAAATTACAAAAGCAATGTAATACAAATAATTTTCTTCCGAACTGGTGACAACACTAGTATTAAATCGCTAAATTCTAATATATGTCTTGATACCCTCCATGACCATATCAATTTAAATTTCCACAAGAGATAAAAGCACCCAAACCTAACATATCACAATAAACACAATGCTCCTTTAACAGGTGGCATTATCATTGATGAGGATAGCCGAAAAAAAAAAATCTACCTTTCACGCGGTAACTCAAAGGAAATCTAGAAAATATATACTTACGCATTTCAATAAAATATGAATAGTATTCAAATGAATTTTGTCAAGGCCGTCTGGACAACATGTTCTATAATAAATTTGCAAATTCGTCAGATTCGTCAAGAAGCTTAATCAGGACATCAACAATGGCGATATCTTCTATGCAGCGCCTAACACGTCGCTTCGTCAAGGGCCGTCGCCTAAAGTATCATGACGTAATTCATTGATCTCCAAGTGACTATTTTACATATAGAAAAGATTAAAATCTTTTTCTTTCTTTTTTTTTTCTAATAATTAGAGGTCGACTGTTGATGTGCGCCCGGATCACAAAATTTCCACACTGCACCCGACTGCAGGTTCACACTTCTCTTATACACTTCGGTGCGCTGCTTTATTTCGTTCAATAAACTCCTTCACAAAGTACCAATGAAAGACTGGATCGTTTCACCATTACACCCCCTTCCTGCGAGTAGGTACAGTAAGGGCCTGCAGTCTCGCTCTTTGTAACAGGACCATCGTTCATTGCTCTCAGCCAGACCGACGGATCGTCAATCCCCGTATCAACTTTACAGGAACCTTGTGTGTGAATGCATAGATTTGAAGCAGTTTTGGACGCAAGCGAACACATCGTCTCTCTTGGCTCCTCCAAATGCTCTCTCTTCATATCCTATACCTGCCTTCATAATAAGACAGCACTCTTCACAATATACAATCACGTAATTTTACTGTCCGATGGCACATTTTCTATGCCATACACTCAGCTATGTCTTTGTACGTTCGCAGACCACGCTGTCGGAATCTGCACTCGAGTTCTTCGTATTAGAACCATAGGATATGCCTGATTGCAGTGCACCTGCCAACCATAGGCCTGTCATAGTGACTCGGTTTCAGGCTGCCTTGTTGTGAAGCACAACGTTCACTCAACAAAAACACCCCGCTCGAATACTAGCTTCATCAGGTGAGCACCCCTTACCGCCCAGCCTCGTCCTGCAACATACGTCGAGTCTTGCAGCCGCCCAAGCCAAGCACCGTTTGACACAGGTCTCTCCGCTCCACACACCAAATCCTTGATCCCCGACCCCGCGCCTGCAAACTCGATACAGTGCCCACCAAGTCAAGTAGTGCGCAACCGTTTGTCAGTGCTGTGCACTGCATGAGCAGATCCGGCCCGCACGTTTCATGACTCACTGTCCCTATAATTTACTGCCACTATGCACCGTAGTCCTCAGGACTCTCACGAACGCCTACACCCCTCACAAAACGATAGCCACCCCACGACCTCGTCCCCATACTGCCGCTTTTTAGGCACGGGACGGCGTCGATCCTACAGTGCTAAACTAACGTAATGCCACTTAACACCCCAGCTGCTTCCCGCTCTGTCAGATAAATCTGCGCGTCAGCTACGCACGGCTAGCCTTCCCCACCCCTTACTACAACGAACCCCACCAGCTGTATTAGATCGATCTCCTACTGTACATACGTGGGGCCCACCTGGCTGGCGTGCGACATCCTCGATGGCGCTAGCCCCTGCTGAGGTTACTTGTCGGCATGCTCTGTAACCGACGTCTCACTCGACCAAAAGATGTATCCCTTCACAGCGAGAGTGCTATTCGCCTTTCCTCCAGTCACCACCCTTAACTTGGCATCTTGCCGTCACGCGCTTTGAACTTTACGCACTTGCTTCTCAGTAAAGGCCGTTAGCGTCCCCTAGCCTCTACACGTAGAGGGAGTCTCTATTTTTCACGTAGACCTGCCACTTGACGCCCCGACATGACTCTGTTAGCGCGACATCCAGCTCCACTACTGTTGATATGTCTGGGTGTGCTTTATCCACCAGGCTGTGTCTTCATTTAATGCTCCTTGGAGTTACCTGCTGTTTTCCGGTAGCGGGCGAGGTGACCGCTATTCATCCGTGCAGCGAAGTACTCACAGCTATGTTGTTCGTCATATATAGTCAGTGTCTCTCGGACGTTTGATAAACCGCGTCGCCAACTCGCACAGCATCCCACGCACGTTAACGTCCTGTGTCCCACCAACCTGGCCAACACATGCGCCGTGAAATCACTTTCGGTGTCTCTAATGTTATAGGCCATCAACTCAACAAAGTTACTCTCCTGCATTGCCTATCGCAGTGACAACCTGTTCCCTCCACCCCCTGATTCTAGTATACCAGCCAGTCTAGTGTCTCCGTGTTTCGCAGCTTTTATGGATCCTTAGTTAGTAGTCCATATTTTTCGCAAATGCATTGCATCGCGGATTCTATCGCCACGTCACATCCTCGGTTGACGTATATCATGTTCCTTCGCCCATATATACCGAAGTCGCTCCATATACCCCGTCTCATCTGTAGACTAACACAGATGAATCATCATCAGGGCTTGTCATATTTAGGCCCTCTCTCTCTCTCACTCGCTCTCTAAACCTTACATAACTGCCCTGGTACGACCCACATGCTGGATGGTCGACGATGAACCTTGCAGGTATCGCTTACTGCCCTCACACACACCTCACCCACCACTCACCATCTCCAAAACATATAAGGCACCGAATGGATACCTTCCACATACATATATATATATACAAGTTCTCACTACGCAGACATCCGCCCAGCAACCGCTGAATAATGTCAACACCATGGGGTGGTTTATGCCAACAATGTCCTTCGGTTTGCGTCAACTAACTCGTGTTATCTCACTTACAGGTGGCACCTCTACATTTGTGGACTGCAGTACGGATACATCGCCGGTATCAGCTCCGTTGAGTACGTGGCGCAAGACTTCTCCTCATTATTAGTAAACTATTTGCATCTTCATGGTCTGCAAATCACTTCACTCCCCCATGATCTAGTCCCTAAACTCGCTAATTAGTGATACTCAAAGATGCCTTTTCTGAAGTTGTTCTGGCACCTGAACTCTGCACACCACTTCAAGCTCGAGACTCTCTGCCAGTTGCACTAAAGTCGTTTAGTTGATATGAAAATTGCAGCCCATCCGACGGCGTTCGAATTTTCATATCAAACCCGACAACTTACCGTATTTGTGTGCAATGCGACACGATCCTAGCCACTTAATTGGCCACGATGTGAATCAACATTGCTCGAAGTTCAGACGTTCCCTCGTGCATAAGTAATACATCAATTCGTAGCGGTGTTACCGGTTTCAGTGCCGATTCAATTCGCGTGTCGCTTTGCAGCAGGGCCTTGCGCTTTCCCCCGCAATCGTTGTTACACCAAATACGCAGACTCCGACTAAAACTGAGAACAAGTGTGCCCTCAAGATGCATGTGAAGCATCTCAGCTAGCTCGAGGAGACCGTGAGCAGGTCTAATCAGCATCGGATTACTGTAATGACAGCTAGCACCGAAGCTACAATGTTTGATTAGGAACTAGAATCGCGCTGACATCTCGCCCGCAACTCGTTTGCACGATATATCTCACACGAATAACGGTTTTGCTACACCGCAAACAACTGCTGCGCTAATGATATTCGTCTTCCCCTTCTGTACAACAATCTTATCGCGAATCTATGAAGACCATTAGCACTTGTAGCAGCAGCTAATGTAGCTGCTAATGACCAGGAAGTTCATTGCCTCCAGGCTTACAACATTACCTCTCTCATACCCAAATGCGTGTTTATTTTGGTACTACAAGCAGGTAATAGCTGATCAATTATTTATTTCGCAAACGGGACATCGTACGCAGGAGTCTTCAGACGGCTCCGTACCTGTTTTTATTCCGGACTGCCGATCGATCTGATTAGAGATCTTTTCCAGGTACGAATTTTGGAAGTAGAGGTCGGCGCCGCGTCTATTCCACAGCAAGCTGTAACATGGCACTACCTGCCTGTTACAGGTTTACGTCGAAAAACAGAGCACTATGCTGCTCTCGTTCGCTTATCGAATCACGCGATGAGATAGCCTCCACCACCTAGAATCGGCACGCAAGAATAGACAACCACTAGCTACTGGTCTTATATTGATCGAATGACTTTGGCCACACCCGCCCACACGAACAGATACCACTTGATTGACTAATTTATGACCAAGAACCAAGCACAGGTATGCTCCAGTGCCTTTTTATCTGGAAGGCAACATCTAAATTGACCATTGATCGTTCGCGCTGGACGTACTACCGGAGAAGTCGCAAGAATGAGCACAGGAGCGTTACGCAATGTATCTATTCTTGAACGTAGGAAGTCGTTAGCCTGCAGTAATTCATATTGAGAAATCAATATCAACGTGTCGCGATATGCGTCTGCTATTAAAGGAAAACGTATTATCAGTAAACATAAGAAAAGAATAGTTTTACACTAGTTAAATTGAATATTGTTAATTTGAAAATTCTACCAACACATCTACCTTTCAGAAGACTGAACATAGAACTGTATTCAAATGGATTTTCGTCAATGTAGACACTGTCCTATCAGCCAGTATTAACAAATCCGTCAAATTCCCTTCATAAGAATCTATATCCAGGAATATCAGGCTGGCTACAACATAGTTTCGTTGGAAAAGTGTGTCGTTCAAGCGGCGCTAAAGACAAAGTATTATGACAGCAACTTTGAATAGTTGATTGAGAGATTCAGACATATTTCAAAATTAACGCTTTTTTTTTTATGTCTGAGTCATTTCGGCAGACTCATACTGCGTGTTGATTTACGGATTGTTTTTTTTTTTTTTTTTCTTTTTTTTCACAATAATCAAAGAATAACTCTACACATCTTCTAGAAGACTCTCACCCATACCGACAGTTCCAGTATTGAATCGCATTAGAAAACCGTTACAGTCGAAAAATAGGCAGCGCTGAAAATCTTTTAGAAACATCTACTCAAATGGCCACAACGAACATTGCCATTTTTACCGCGACTAGACTCTTAGGATCTATTTATGTGTGGCCATTTCGAGAAGTCCACACGCAGGGACAAGCGAATACGTCCCAATTGTAGTCGTCATGAAAAAATCTCTTCAAAAGACGCTGCACATGCCAATTTGTGAGATCACCAGATTAGTCTGCTGACGATCTCTTTAACTAGCGAATGGTGCAAATGCCAGAATATACGCCAAGACTAGAGGTACGGATACATCACTTAGCAATCCGCCATTTCACGCTATAAATAGTTTTAGAACATTTTCTACAAATTGATAAAAATTATCATGTATGCAAATTTTGGTCTCGAAAAAGGATATTAAAAGCAATACGACGTATGTTTATTCCTTCTTCTTGTCACGTTGCAAAAGTTAAAAAATACAATTGAAAAAATACATTTGAGACAAAGTGTAATTAAAAAAATTTATTAAATAAACAAATAACTGTGCAGTCTTGCATAATCAGTCCCTTATGCTTAGGAATTAACAATGGCCACATCCTGCATACAAAGGAAAATATAACCTAGCTTATGCCCAAATTTACAAAACATTACAATAAATAACACTTACATCGGCAAATAATCTAAATTAAAACAACTTTTTTTTTTCTTTTCTATTTTTGTCTGAACACATCTCTACATTAGCGGCTAGCCTTGCTGAGCATGTTGGACAGTCTTAAGGGTTACGGACAGCAGACACGTTCAAATCGCTTGCTCTTCATCTCTTCTTTATTGATCCCTGCTTTACCCAATAAATAATTTCGACAAATTGCCGTGACAAATTATCAACAGCTGTCTAATACATTAAGACACACAAATTTAGCCTGATCTTTATGGGAGTATTAACCTATGTATATCTCTCTTACATTCCCTTTAATAGCGCTTTACATACCAGTCACCCCTCTCACTTCCACGCCCTCCCCTATACCCCCCACCTCGACACCGTCAACCCCCCATCAAACCCCCCCAACCTCTCCCATCAACAACCACCAACCCTACACACCCACCCCCCACCCCCCATCCCATCAAATACCACTACTCAGACACCAAATTAAATGTTTTACCACTCTCAACAATTAAGAAAATACCCGACTCCCAACCTGATCCTTACATCAATTAAATTCAAAATTACTCACTGCTGCAGTATATACTTTATTTTTGAATTTTCAAATAATAAGCAAAATATACACTATCAGGGAAAGCACTATTGTCTAAAGACTATCCGCAATTACTTTATACATACTTTCCTCTAGTCCCTGCTAATAAAAATCCTAACGTGACTTACTTATTAATCAACGGAACTATACATATCAAATTACTGCTACAGGTAATCTTTAAATTAATTCACATAAATGCCAGTGAAAGACATAATATATAATGTCACATAAATCTAATAATACCAGCGGCATTAACCTATGACAATAAACAAATAATTTTGACAATCTTCGTTATGCCTGGATTTTTTTAACATTTTTACCGTGAAACTCAACGGAGACAGAATAATACGGACACGCCCTACAAAATAAAGTTCTGTCTCGCGATTAACGCGTCGTTTAATCGATAAAAAGGATCAGTGCCGCGTCTCAATTACCATAAAACCAATCACAGTTTAATATATTAAATTTTCAATAATATTTGGAGCGTTTGCCGGGGAAATATTGTTTTTACAAAGTAAGTGCAATTGTTCTCACCAGCATGTATAATGCTATTTATAACTTTCAAATATAAATTAACATTTAAGGAGCGTTTTCTGACGGAAAAATTTTGATTTTTACAAAATAAGTGTCAAAAATTCTCACCGGCATAGAACGCTATTTACAACCGGTTAAAAATATAAAACATTAAAATAGCCCTTGAAACGATTTCTCAAGAAAAAAAATTCTCAAAATAGCATAAGATTACGGAAACACCCAAAGTAGCCTAACCCCTAACCCTAACACTAACACTAACACTAACCCAAGCGTTCAAATGTTTTCGGATATTTTCCGTGAATGTAATTAATGTAATGATTTCATACGTAATCTAATGATATTATCTCTTGTGCAATATATTCTGCATTAGTACGCCGACTAACAAAGTACCCCCCCGCCCCCCCAGAGACGATGGTCACTGAAGACCATTTACCAAATAAGACACTTGCTGCTTCGCGAACAGGACAAATCATTACACCTTCCAATAAATTGCCGTCCTCTCGATCTAACCTAACAGCTTCCAGTTACGAGCGAAAATCGGCTACGTCCATAGCCTACTTGATGATATGTTGAGGGGTTGACATGACAACCATAGATACAGCGGAGATTTTACGGAACAGTTTTCCATGTGAAATTTGTCTAGAGATACGCGTGTGAGTCTAAACTACAATATAGCGCTTTCTGAGCTGGTCCTCTTCAAGTTTGTCTCTGGAGAATGTTTCACAGTATTGTGAATTTTATACAGTCACTCATTTGCATTAAACAGGTTAAGTGCTATCCCGTCCTCCCAATCTACTGTCAAGTCATGTTAGGCCTACAGTTATTTGTGGACGGAAACTCATGGGTTGTCGAGACTCATCTGGAAGCGATGGATATTAGGAAGGCGTATAGAATAACGATGACGTTGATTGCACTTTTAAGACTGAATCTCGAGGCCGGAAGCTTCAACTGCCTTCCAGGCGGTATATCTGTAAATTGACACTGCCACCTGAGTTTGACGCGAGCCACAATCGAGAATCAGTTCGTGTAGGGTGATTTTCAGTTATCGAAGGTGAGTATTGGAAATCAGCAGCAGAACTTTTTTTTGGTAAAGAATGTAGTGTAGAAATGCAGCATAGTGCGCAAGGAGATGATTCATTAAAATTGCATTCACTTAGCAGGCAAAATTGAAAGATTCGGGGAAAAAATGGAAAGACCAAAATACGTAATCTCTATTGTTCGAGATCATTTGGGTGTCTTTGCTGATCGATATGTAATTTTGTGCAGCTGTTTTGGACTTTGTCACGTAGTAAATCACGTTCATCTCCTCGGAATTTGACGAGATTTAATGGAGTTCTAACCGTGATGAAGTGAGCTTTATTCAGAAGAAATCTCCTCCCACACTGAATTCAAGTGTTCCTCCAAAGTTTGCCTTATCAAAATAGCCAACACTTTTGCTAGAAATGACTGACCAGCGATGTCAAAATCCAAGAAGATTGCCTTGAATTTTCTAACACAACTCTAATGATTGTCGTCATAATTTTATCGTAATAATATTTTGCTCTCAGCCAAACAATACAATACAATAGGATTTAAAGTCCAAAGAGTAAAAATAATAACATTGATGAAGACAATGCTTTTAACGATTAGTCATCTAAGAGGATATCGAAAAAACAGAAGAAAAAATATATCATCACAAGTAAATCAAAAGGAAATATCAAGAAAATATTTTTCACCGTTTGATAAAATCAAAGAATGTATTCAAATTAAATTTCTTCAAAGATGAACAAGTTTAATCGCTTTAACATAATTGTCTTGTATGGCCAAACAATGCAATAAAAAAAGATTTAGATTCCAAAGAGTAAAAAGAATAACATCAATGAACACAATGCTTTTAACGATTAATCATCTGAGAGGATACCAAAAAAATAGATAAATGAATAGATAAAGATCTTTTCACGGGAAAATCAAAAGAAAATATCTAGTAAATATTACTTACCGTTCAATAAAATTAAAGAATGTATTCAGATAAGATTTTGTCAAAGGTGAACAAGTTTATAGCAATTTGCAAATTCGTCAGATTCCGTCAAGAAGTTATCGGGAATAAGATGGCGAATGTTTTCGTTAACAGCGTGTCGCTAAGGGCGTCGCTAAAGTATCATGACGTAATTATGATCTCAAGTGGGATATTTATACATATAGAAAAATTAAATCATTTTTTCTCTTTTTTTCAATAATTAGGTGTGTGATGTGGCCGGACCGCAAAGCTTCCACACTGACGCGACTGCGGGTCACACTTCTCTTCGTCTCTCGGGGTGCTTGCTTATCGTCCCAATACACTCCCCACTGATCGTATGATCACACAAATAACAATGAGAGGCTGGTCGTTTCACCGTTGCACCCTTTGCAGTAGGACAGTCACATCTTCCTCACCGGCCGAATTATCAGACGTGCTGAGGTCTGAATCAGAGTCCGCCGAATCAGGTAGTATAACAAAAGCCGTTCACACTGGAGCCTGGTTCCCGCAACTCAGCGCTCTCCAACGATGCGTCACCACCATTGTTCACCTGCGGCCATAAACTAACCCGGGAACGCACGCCTCCTGCCGACGACCACCTACTGTGGACTGGTTATTTCAGTGATGCGACCTACCACAAAGTTAGATATGCACCGTCCATTAGGATCTTACACCCAGACTGCGCCCCCTCTTTGTAGCGGGCCACGGTCGCCTGATGATCAGACCGGAGGACGGCGTCAATTCACTTCACCCGAATTTGGTATGAAATGCGGTAAGGTTGTCGGGTTCGGATGAGGCGGACACATCGTCGTTGGGGTGTGATTTATACCACTATACGGCCTTCATAATAAGACAGCTCTTTCCGTATTCCATCCGTTACTGTCTGATGGCACATTCGGCGCGTACATTTCCACATGTCTTGTGTACGCGCAGCGCGGTTGGAATCGGACACACCATTCATCCATCAACCATCGGAATACTGACTAAGAAGGCCTGTGTCAGTATCGGCCAGGGAGCTCTGCTGGGGAGACGTACGAAACAAAATCGACTCCTATTGGTGGATTACGTGTGCAGGACTTACGGGGGGCCACGGTGGCCAATTCGAAAACAACCGCTGGAGCCACAGTCGATCAGAGTCAAATAGTGGCGACATTGTGGTGCGTAATGTCCATACCAAGCCGGCTCCATGGTTCACGAACTCTCATCCCTCCCTCCTGACATCGTACCGGAGCTGGGTCTACAAACGACACGTCTCACAACCGACTTCAATGCCGCTTTTCATAAGGATTGGTTGAATCCATACGTGTAAAATATAATGTCATTAGCCAATCGTTTCGCTGTGGCGATAAATCTGGGTTGCCTGCGCACGCCCAGCTTTTGTACGACACAAGCACACACCAACTGAATATGCTCGGTCTTCTTCAGTAACATCGTTGAGCCACCTTTGGGCGAACTCTAGTCAGTGGCCAGCCCGGTACACGACGGATCTTACCGACGTCTCATCGAGCAAAAGATTGTACTCCTTCACAAGCGAGCTTAGTGCTTTTCCAGTCACCGACATATGGGCATCTCACTGGCGGCTTAAACTTATACTTGCCAGTAAAGGCTTTGGTCACCCAGTGTTACACGCATGGTGAGTCTGTTTTCACGTGTAATAACGTGACCTGCCACTTGAGTACGCGTTGACTTTTATCGCGACATCCAGCTCCGCTATGTTAATATAATGGTTGTCCTTTATCGGCTGCAGTCAGCATGCGTCTTCAAGTCCAGTACCACTCCCACAGCCAGCGAACTCGCGTGCAACAACACGTCTAGCTCTTCGTGTCCCCGTAGCACTCGCTCCAGTTGCTGGAGCCGGGCGAGGGGTGTCCGCTATCATCTGTCACAGAAAATAATCACAGACCGTGTCGTCCCAATATTGCGTGAAGGCAGTGACTCGGCGTTTGATGATGCCGGTCGCCACTCGCAGCCATCCACGTATTGTAAAGTGTCCCACAATCTGGCCACACATGGATGAGACACTTCTCCGTGTCATGGTTATAGGATCGTTCACCAAGTTACTTCCTCGTCGCCATCGTAGTTGACCATGCCACCACACCCTCAGACATCTTGTTCCAGCAGTCTGGCTCCGTTTACCAGCTTTTCTGGATCCTTATTGGTTAGTTCATATTTTTTGAGATGCTGTCTCACGGATTCTGCCAACGCCAGATCCTCATTGATATATATGTCTTCGATATATACCGACGACGCTCTCTTTGCCGTCTCGTCCTGGGGTAACACGCCCTATTTAACATAACTGTCGTATGGCCAAAATATGCAATACAATAGGATTTAAATTCCAAAAAGTAAAAATAACATCGATGAAGACAATGCTTTTATATATTTATTTTAAGATCTTTTCACGGGTAAATCAAACTTACTTATTACTTATAGTTCAATAAAATTAAAGAATATATTCAAATAAGATTTTGTCAAAGGTTAACAGGTTTATATCAATTTGCAAATCCGTCAGATTCTGTCAAGAAGTTATTGGGAATAAGATGGCGAATGTTTTCATTAACAACGTGTCGTTAAGGGCGTCGCTAAAGTATCATGACGTAATTATGATCTCAAGTGGGATATTTATATATATATAGAAAAAATTAAATCATTTTCCTTTTCTTTTCGTTTTTTTTTAATAATTAGGTGTTTGATGTAACCGGACCGCAAAGCTTCCACACTGATGCGACTGCGGGTCAGGCTTCTTTTCGTCTTTCGGGGCGCTTGCTTATCGTTCCAATACACTCCTCACTGATCGTATGATCACACAAGTGACGATAAGAGGCTTGTCGTTTCACCGTTGCACCCCTTTGCAGATGGACAGTCACGTCTTCCTCACCGGCCGAATTATCAGACTTGGTGAGGTCTGAATAAGAGTACGCCGAATCAGGTGGTTCAACAAAAGTCAGTGTTAGTCCCCCATCTTCCTTGATCGAAGATGGAGTGTCACCGCCGTTCTCACTGAAGCCCGGTTCTCTCAACTTAGCGCTCTCCAATGATGTGTCACCACCATCGTCCATCTGCAGCCCCAAACGGACGCTGGAACGCACTTCCCTTATGTGCCGAGGTGAGCCGTCAACGACCATCGACTGTGGACTGGTGATCTCGGGTATGCAACCTTCCACAAAGTTCGATTTACACCGTCCATGAGGATCTTACAACCAACCTGCGCCCCGCTCTTTGTAACGGACTATCGTCACTTGATGATCAGCCAGACGACGGCGTCAATTCACTTCACAGGAATTTGGTATAAATGCAGTAGATTGGAGGGTTTGGACGAGGAGGACACATCGTCGTTGGGTGTGATGTCATATCAATATACGGCTTTCATAATAAGACAGCTCTTCAAAAATACAATCCGTTTTACTGTCCGATGGCACATTTCTGCCATACCACTTCCAGATGTCTTGTACGCGCAGTGCTGTCGGAATCTGACACCCGGTTCTTCGATGAACCATAGGAATTGCTGATTGCAGAAGGCTGTATAAGTATCGGTCAGGTGCTCTGTTGTAAAGCAACGTACAAAAAACAAACAAACACCGACTCCAATTGCTGGATTACGTGTGCAGTGTCTTGGAGCGGAAGCGGTTGCCAGGTCGAAAACCACGTGGAGACGCAGTCGATCAGAGTCAAGTAGTGGAAACCGTTGTAGTGCGTGATGTCCATGACAATCCGGCGCCACGTTTCATGGACTCTGTCCTATAATTACTGCCACCCTATGGGCATCTTGCTCGCGGCTTGAACTTTAGACTTTAGCGTTGGTCACTTAGTCTTACACGTAGAGGGAATCTGTTTTCACGTGTAATACCGTGACCTGCCACTTGAGCCCGACGATGACTCCTGTTAACGCGGCATCCAGCTCCACTACGTTGATATGTTGGGTGTGTTCTATCCACCGCAGCCAGCATGCGTCTTCGATTAATGCTCCCTTGGAGTCCTGTTGTAGCCGGGCGAGGGTGTCCGCTATCATCCGTGCCAGAGGATAATCACAGACCTTGTCGTCCCAGTGTTGCGTGACGTCAGTGACTCGGCGTTTGATGAAGCCGGTCGCCACTCGCAGCCATCCACGCACGTTAACGTGTCCCACCAACTGGCCACACATGTATGAAACACTTCTCCGTGTCATGGTTATAGGATCGTTCAACAAGTTACTCCCTCGTTGCCATCGCAGTTGACCATGTTCCCCACCCCCAGACATCTAGTTTCAGCAGTCTGGCTCCGTTTATCAGCTTTTCTGGGTCCTTGTTAGTTAGCCCATATTTTTCGAAATGCTGCATCACGGATTCTGCCAGAGTCACATCCTCGTTGATATATATGTCTTCGATATATACCGACGTCGCTCTCTATACCGTCTCATCCTGTCATAACACAGATATCATCATCAGGGTTGTCACCTTTAGGCCTAGTCCCATCAGGGTCAGACAGCATCGCTTTAACTTTAACATAACAGCCTGGTACGACCATGGTGAATACTTAACGTGAACCTGCAGGTATGCTTTACTGAGGCCCAGAATGGATACGTTCACACACTACTGTCTCCATTCTCGCAGTTTCTCTACGCAGACATCCGCAGCAACCGTGAATATGCCAACATGGGTGTCAACTAACTCGCGTTAGTCCATTACATGTGGCACCTTACATTTGTTGGACTGCAGTACGACCATCACCGGTATCAGTCTGTTGGGTGGGCATTATACGGCAGTAATCAACTATTGTATATTCAGGTCTGCAATACTCACTCATACTCTTCCCTAAACTCACTAGATAGCGGATACTCAAAGATCCTTTTCTAAAGTTGTTCTGGCATGTAACCCGCACACCACTTCCAGGCTGCGATCCAAACTCTCTGCCGTTCGTCGAATCTTGCACTAAAGTCGGTTTAAATTGCTGCACAGACGGATCGTATTTTCTCACACCCGACACTTCCGTATTGTGTGATGCGAACACCACCGAGCACCTTAATGGCATCGATGTGAAGCAACATGTCGAAGTCCAGAGGCTTCCCTCGCATAAGTAATACATCAATCGTAGCGGTGTTACCGGTTACAATGCGATCTCAAACGGTGTCGCTTTTGCAGCAGGCCTGCGTTGCCACCGTCAATGTTGTTACCACCATACGCTGCTCTGAGCAAAACTGAGACAGGTCTGCCCTCAAGATGGAACGTGAGCATCCAGAGTCGAGGGGGGCCGAGCAAGGTGTGACATCAGCGTAGACTGTAATGACAGGTAGCGCCGAGTGTACATGTTGATTAGGGAATAGAATGGCGCTGACATCTCGCCCCCAACTCCGTTTGCAGGACAATTTCTCACCAGGTAACCGGTCTCGTTACACCGCAAACAACGCTACGCATGATTTGTCTTCCCCTTTCTGTACACAATCTATCGCGAAGTTATTGAGACCATTGAACTTGTAGCAGCATGTAATGTAGCTGTAATGAAGGAACGAGTGATTGCCGCGGTGCAACCTACCTAGAGTACATGGCCATACCCAAATGTGTGTTTATCTGTTACTACAAGGGTAATAGGATCAATTATTTCGAAAGGGACATCGTACGAGGGCGTCAGACTGCTCGTACCCGTTTTTATCGGTGCATCATCTGTTTAGAGACTTTCCAGTAAACGAATTTGGGGAAGAGAGGTCGGCGCCGGTCTATTCCACAGCAAGCTGTAAACATGGCACTACCTGCTGTTACAGTTTACGTCGACAGAGCACCATGCTTAGCTCTCGTTCGTTATCGGAATCAACCCGACGGATAGCTCCACCAACTAAGAACGGAACTAAGAATAGACAACCACTAGCAACTGTCTTATACTGATGATGACTTTGGCTCGCCCAACGAACAGATATCACTGATTGACATATTATAGACCAATAAGCACAAGGTGTTAAGTATCTGGTCGCCATCCTTGGCCAGTTGTAAAGAACTTAAAGTAAATAAGTAAGTCCTAAGTTATAGAATCCTTTGGTAAGTGAATATGTCCTGAGTTATAATCCTATGTTCCGTCGTCCACGAAGATCCAAGTAGTCATGAGTAGGTATGACCAGAACAGCCAGTATAAATAACAATATCAGCAGAAGAGCACTGCCAGTGATTGGCCAATAGGTTGGTCACATGATTATCGCCGAGTCTATAAATAAGAGTAGGCATTTACCACACGCCTTATATGTCAAAATTCTCAACACACGGTATGTCAAGTGATGTATTATCGTGAAGTAAACACCTAAATTGACCCATTGATGGGCGGCGCGGACGTCTACGCGGAGAAAGTGCAAGAATGGAGACAGGGGGTTACGAATGTATCTATTCTTGAACGTAGAAAGTCTTAGCTGCAGGTTCATATTGAGAAATCAATATCAGCGTGTCGGATGGTCATGTTAAAAGGATAAACGTATTATCAGAAACAAAGAAAATTGATGTTTTACTAGTTAAATGAAAATTGTTAATTTAAATAATTCTACCAACACATTTCTTACCTTTCAAGAAGATGAAAGAATGTATTCAAATGGATTTTCGTCAATGGTAGACAATGTTATAGCAATTAAACAATCCGTCAAATTCCTTCAAGAAGTTATCAGGAATATGGTGGCAAATGTTTTTGTGAAAAATGTGTCGTTAAGTGTGTCGTTAAAGGCACAAAGTATTATGACGTCATTGAATGTTGATTTGAGAGATTCATCCATATTCAAAATGTAACGGTTTTTTTTTATTCTGACGTCATTTTGGAGACTTAAACTGTTTTTATTTATGGATTGTCTTTTTTTTTTTGTTTTTTGAATAATTAAGAATAATCAATTTTATAGAAAGATTCACAGTTCAGATTGAAAGATTAGAGTTTTCTAATCTTTCAATCTGAACTGTGAATATTTCTATTACATCAATCCGTTACATCGAAAAATAGGAGGGGAAATTCTTTGAAACATCTATTCAAGCTAACAACGATCATTGATTCTTACGGCTAATAATCTTAGAACTTATTTCGGTGGCATTTCGAGAGGACAAAGAACGTCGCTAGTAGTCGTCATGAAAAAATCTCTTTAAAAACGACATGTGCCAAGCAAATTCGTGAGATCACCAGACTGTCTGCTGACGATTCTTTTAACTGCCGATTGGTAGTAATGCAGAATAGTACGCAAGAGAGGATATCATTAGAATCGCATTTCACGTATAAATAGCATAAGATTACGGAAACACGCGAATTAGCCTAACCCTAACACTAACACTAACACTAACCCAAGCGTTTCAAATATTTAGGATATTTAATCTAATGATATTATCTCTTGGGCGCTATTCTGCATTAGTACCGCCCGATCTAACAAAGTACCCCCCTCCCCAGAGAATGAGTCACTGAAGACCATTTCCCAAATAAGACACTTGCTGCTCCAGAACAGGAAATCATTATCATACCTTCCAATAAATTGCCGTCCTCTCGATCTAAACCTAACAGCTCCAGTTACGAGCGAAAATCGTCTACGTCCAGAGCCCACTTGATATTGTTGAGGGTTGAATGACGACCATAGATAACAGCGGAGATTTCTACGGAACCGGTTCCATGTGTAATTTCGTCTGAGAGACGCGTGTGAGTTTAAACTACAATATAGCACTTTACGAGCTGGTCCTCTCAAGTTGTCTCTGGAGAATGTTTCACAGTATGTGAATTTTTATACCAGTCACTCATTTGCCATTAAACAGGTTAAGTGCTATCCTGTCCTCCCAATCTACTGTCAAGTCATGTTAGGCCTACAGTTATTTGTGGACGGAAACTCATGGGTGTCGACGACTCATCTGGAAGGGATGGATATTAGGAAGGCGTATAGAACCACGATGGACGTTGATTGCACTTTAAGACCGCTGAATCTCGGAGACCGGAAGCTTCAACTGCTTCCAGGCGGTATATCTGAAATTGACACTACACCTGAGTTTGACGCGAGCCACAATCGAGATATCCAGTTCGTGTAGGGTTTTGATTTTCAGTTATCGAAGTGAGCATTGGAAATCGAGCAGAAACCTTTTTTGGTACAGTAAGTAGTGTAGAAATGCAGAATAACGCGCAATAGATAATATAATTAGAATCGCATTTTACGTATAAATAGTATTAGATTATGGAAACGCCTGAAGTAGCTTAAACCTAGACCTAACCCTAACACTGACCCTAACCCTAACACTGACCCTAACCCTAACACTTACCCTAACCCTAGTGTCTCAAAGCTTTCGGGTATTTTCGTGAAATGTAATGAAGTTTAATGCTTTTTATACGTAATCTAATTATATTATCTCTTGCCCGCTATTCTTCATTAGTACCTGGTCGATGTTAAGATACAAGAAGCACTTTCTTTCCCTTAGTTAGCAAGCAAATTGCAAAAGATTTCGGAAGAAAATGGAGAAACGAATACGTAATCTCTATTGTTCGAGATCATTTGGGTGTCTTTGCTGATCGATCTGTAATTTTGTGCAGCCTTTTTGAACTTTGTCACGTAGTAAATCACGTTCATCTCTTCCGAATTTGACGAGATTTACTGGAGTTCCATCCGTGATGAAGCGAGGTTCATTCAGCAGGAATCTCCTCCCACACTGAATTCGAGTATTCCTCCAAAGTTTGCGTTATCAAAATAGCCAACACTGATGGTAGATGTAAATGATTTAAAATCCAAAGAGTAAAAATAATAACATCGATGAAACAAGGCTTTTAACGCTTAATCATCTAAGACGATTACAAAAAAAAAAAAACCCCAAAAAAAAAAACAGAAATAAAAAAAGATCGTTTCGCTGGTATATCACAAGGAAATATCTAGAAAATATTACTTATCGTTCAGTAAAATTAAAGAATCTATTCAAAGTAGTTTTTTTAAAGGGTGAACAGGTTTGTAGCAATTTGCATATCTGTCAGATTTCGTCAAGAAGTTATCGGGAATATGATGGCGAATGTTTTCGTTAACAATGTGTCACCAAGGGCGTCGCTAAAATATCATGACATGATTATGATCTCAAGTGGGATATTTATACATATAGAAAAATTAAATCATTTTCTTTTTCTTTCTCTTTTCCTTTTTTTTAATAATTAGGTGTGTGATGTGGCTGGGCTGCAATGCTTCCACTCTGACGCGACTGTGGGTCACACTTCTCTTCGTCTCTTTGGGTGCTTGTTTATCGTTCCAATACACTCCTCACTGATCGTATGATCACACAAGTGACAATGAGAGGCTGGTCGTTTCACCTTTGCACCTCTTCGTAGTGGGACAGTCACGTCTTACTCCCCGGCCGTATTGTCAGACGTGCTGAAGTCTGAATCAGAGTCAACAAAGGTCAGTGTTAATACTCCATCTCCCTCGATCTCAGATGGAGTGTCACCACCGTTCTCACTGGAGTCCGGTTCTCGCAAATCACAACACTCAGCCTGCGCCCCCCACTTTGTAATGGGCAATCTTCGCTTGATGATCAGCCGGACGACGGTGTCAATTCACTTCACACAAATTTGGTATGACTGTGGTAGGTTGACGGGTCCGGACGAGGCGGACACATCGTCCTCGGGTGTGATGTAATACCAATATACGGTCTCCATATTAAGACAGCTCTTCCGCGCTGCAATCAATTTTCTTCTGACAGGCACCTTTCTACGATACCATTTCCAGATGGCTTGTACGCGCAATGCGGTTGGAATCGGACACACAATGCATATAAAAACTAAAAACAAAAAGAATAGACTACAGAAGGCTGTGTATTTATCGGCAAGGAGCTTGGCTGGGGAGCCATGTACGAAAAAAAAACCCGACTCCAATTGCTGTATTACGTATGCAGTGTCTTTCCAGGACAGCGGTTTCCAGATCGAAATCCGCGTGGAGCCGCAGTTGATCAGGGCCAAGTAGTGGCGACCGTTGTGGTGCGTGATGTCAATGTCCAGCCGTCGCCACGTTTCACGTACTCTGGGCCCTCCATTTTACATGTCTACGAACTGACACCTCTCACAGCCCCGAACGACCGACTTCACTGTCGCTTTTGATACGATCCTACATGTGAAATATAATGTCCACCTAACCCAAGCCATTTCACTGTGAATGAATCTGGGTCAGCTACGCACGGCTCAGCTTCCCTACGACACAAGCACACACCAACTGAATAGGTTCGATGTTCTGTACATCGTTGAGTCACCGTTTGGGAACTCTAGTCAGTGGGTCATCCCGTACTCGGCGGATCTTACTGACGTTCTCATCGAGCAAAAGATTGTGCTCCTTCACAAGCGAGCTTAGTGTTTCCAGTCGCTGCCCTATGGGCATCTCGCTCGCGGCTTAAACTTACCAGTAAAGACGTTGGTCACCCAGTGTTACACGCAGAGGGAGTCTGTTTTCACGTGTAATACCGGGACTTGCCACTTGAGCACGCGTTCACTCCTCTTAGCACGGCATCCAGCTTCACTACGTTGATATGTTGAGTATCCTTTATCGGCCGCAATCAGCATGCGTCTTCGATTATGGCTCCCTTGGAGTTCAGTACCACCCCCACAGCCAGTGAACTCGCGTCCACCTACACGTCTAGCTCTTCGTGTCCCCGTAGCACTCACTCTCAGCAGGATCCAATTGCTGTAGCCAGGCGAGGGTGTCCATTATTATCCGTCGCAGAAGATAATCACAGACCTTGTCGCTGCAGTGTTGCGTGACGTCAGTGACTCGGCGTTTAATGAAGCCGGTCGCCACTCGCAGCCATCCACGCACGTTAACGTGTCCCACCAACTGGCCACACATGGATGAAACACTTCTCCGTGTCATGGTTGTAGGATCGTTCAACAGGTTGCTTCCTCGTCGCCATCGCAGTTGACCATGCTCCCCACCCCCAAACATCTAGTTCCAGCAGTCTGGCTCCGTTTTGCAGCTTTTCTGTATCCTTGTTAGTTAATCCATATTTTTCGAAATGCTGCATCGCGGATTCTGCCAACGTCACATCCTCGATATATATGTCTTCGATATATACCTACTTCGCTCTCTATACCGTCTCGTCCTGTGATAACAGCCTCGAGCACAAACATCATTATCAGGGGTGTTACATTTAGCCAGAGTCCCATACGGGTCAGACAATATCGCTTTAACCTTTACATAACTGTCTTGTTTGGTAAAATAATGCAATACAATAGGATTTAAAGTTCAAAGCGTAAAAATAATAACATCGATGAAGACAATGTTTTTTACGATTAATCATCGAAGAGGATATCGGGAAAAAAAAATAAAAAACGGTATTTTCGCAGATAAATCAAAAGGAAATATCAAGAAAATATTACTTACCGTTCAATAAAATTAATGGAATGTATTCAAATGAGATTTTGTCAAAGGTGAACAAGTTTATAGCAATTTGCAAATTCGTCAGATCCCGTCAAGAAGGTATCGGGAATAAGATGGCGAATGTTTTCGTTAACAACGTGTCGCTAAGGGCGTCGCTAAAGTATATTGACGTAATTGTAATCTCAAGTGGGATATTTATACATATAGAAAAAATTAAAACATTTTCTTTTCCTTTTCATTTTTTTAGTAATTTGGTGTGTGATAGCTCTCCTTAAGGCGGATCGAGCTTTCCCGCTGGCCTGGTATGTTTATAATAGCAGCATTTATTGACAAATAACATATTTGAAAATATAGATCACTAGATTTATTAGCAATTGTTTATTGCAATGGAACATTTTCAAAAAAGAAACCAAACAATACAAATTTATTTGAATTCCTAGAAAAGTTTTTGCGGTGATAAAATAATTTAATTTCTTCATTTCCTCTCTCTTTCTCCTTTTTTCTTTTCTTTAAAACAAAAATAAAATGATATTTTTAAGTTAAAGGTAAGAATAGCCGTAGATGTAGGTCAAAACTTAAGGTGACCGCGGTATTTTGCAGCGGTCTAAGCCTATCTCTCTCTCTCTCTATATATATATATATATAGATATATATATATATATTATATATATATATATATATATATATATATATATATATATATATATATATATATATATATATATATATTTATATATATATATATATATATAAATATATATATATATATATTAAATAAATAACAAAAGACTTAGGGATCTTTCATTATAGACTATTTCAGGGAGCTTAGACAAAAATGTCTAATTCTCCCGACTCATCAGATGCGAATGATGAATTTTTTTTCCCCTTTCTTTTTCCCTTCCTTTTAAATTGTCCTGTCCTGCTCAGCTGTAGAGTAATAAAAATAGGAATAAAAATACAAATGATAGTAAACAATAATAATAAAACCAAAGATATCTGACTGCTTGTCGGTAATTTGTCAGGAGTTACTGTTAATTCAATTAATTCAGAGTTCAGGGCCACCCCTGTTCAACTATTTAGTAGCTTATGTTTAACTTAATTTATTTTATTTTCATATCGCTTCAAATATACACACCCCTACATACCTATACAAACTTATACATATACATACATATATATATACACACACATACATACACACACACACACACCCACATACCTATATATACACACATACACACACATATATACATATATATACATATATATACACATACACACACATACACATATATATACATACACATATATACATATACCCACATATACATACACCTATACACACATACACACACCCACATATCCCTACATATATACAAATACACATATACACACATACATCTATGAAGATCCGAGATCGCCTGTTTTCTGTAAATTATCATTTAGCTAGTTCAAATTATGTATTATTTCCTCTTTATTTGAGTCTGATGAGTCGGGAGAATTAGACATTTTTGTCTAAGCTCCCTGAAATAGTCTATAATGCAAGATCTCTAAGTCTTTTGTTATTTATTTAAATATAAATTTGCTCTGTGACACTAACAATAAGGGCACACATTGAGCTCTCAAACTGCGACAAGTTGTTTAAAAAAAAACCTATGTCATAAGGAAGATTTCTTCTCTGGACTTTTGGATTATATATATATATATATAATTTGTTATATTTCATATTTGTTTCATATATATATATTATATATATATATATATATATATATATATATATATATAATATATATATATATATATATAAAAAACGTCACATGAAATAAATACACCCTCGTATATATATATATATATATATATTATATATATATTATATATATAATATTATACGAGGGTGTATTTATTTCATGTGACGTTTTTCTGTAAAGCTAAGTGTATGTGTGTGTGTGTGTGTGTGTGTGTGAGAGAGAGAGAGTGAGAGAGAGAGAGAAGAGAGAGAGAGAGAGAGAGAGAGAGAGAGAGAGAGTTGAAAATGGAAGCGAATCCGTTGGTATGTTAAAAAGAAAAATAAAGGAAAAAAAGATAAAATATGATTATTTTATTTTATTTAACTGACACGTGTTTCGGTCAGGTCTTTATCTATGTATACATGTAATCTATCTATTATTATTTTAAATACAAAATAAGATAAAATCTTATTATAATGGAGATTGTGTGTTTTTCTGTCTGTAACCGAAACTATATTCCTACTCAAGTCACAATTCTCTTAGTTATTGACATCACATTCTCCATGATTTTATTTTTTATCTAAACCTCAATTATTAATAAAATTGTCTTACATTATTAATACTGTTAACTATGTCTACATACTAACAACATGCAATTATATTTATATATACAACAATAGCGATTTACAGTGTGAACGGAAAGGCTAATTTGCATATAATATTAAAAAATCGAATTTAATAAATATGTGCTTAGTATTATTGATTTCTAACTGTTTGGTTTTATTTTAATGAATATAAGCAAAAATCTCTTCAATGAATCTTAAATGAAATCCATTAACAAGAAAAATAACTGCCATTTTATTCTTTACTGCCTCTTATAACTAAATACTTAAATTCGAAAAAATACAATGAAAGACGAGAGTGATGGAAGAGTAAGTTTCAGTTGTTCCATTTTTTATTATACTCCCTCTGTTTCAAATCTTTTTATTATATACTCCCTCTGTTTCAAATCTTTTTATCTGTATTCTTATTTAGTTTCATTAGCCTTTCTAATTTAATACAATATTATATTACATTAAAACTT
The DNA here is from genome assembly GCA_023376005.1 of Doryteuthis pealeii. Lineage (NCBI taxonomy): Eukaryota > Metazoa > Mollusca > Cephalopoda > Myopsida > Loliginidae > Doryteuthis > Doryteuthis pealeii. The sequence goes on along the minus strand of CM042137.1, from coordinate 33,954,872 downwards.
AAATACTTGCACCCGGAGGGTGCATATATTTGCTAGTAACAATAATAGAAAAAATATAGAAATTTTTAGTACACGAAGAAATAGCGACCTTCGTCAGAGTAAATATTTATTGTTTTTTTAACAGATTTCATTCAAAACAATAAGGATTTACTCTGACAAATGTCGCTATTTCTTTGTGTGCTAAAGATTTCTATATTTTTTTCTATAATTGTTATTTTATTTCATTTTGTATTTAAAATAATGATAGATAGAATACATGTATACATAGATAAACTCCTGACCGAAACACGTGTCAGTTAAATAAAATAAAATAATCCTATCTTATACATTCAACACTTTCTTTCCTTTATTTTTCTTTTCAACACACACACACACACACACACAACAAACACACACACACACACACACACACACACACACACACACATATATATATATAATATATATATATATATATATAGTCGTAAAAGAAGTAGTTTCCCGACCGCGGTTTCGGTGTTACTCCAACACGTTTATCAGGGGATCCCCCTGATGAAGGATTGGAGTAAAACCGAAACCGCGGTCGGGAAACAACTTCTTTTACGACTATTAAGGCTCTATATTCACAATATATTGAGCCCTATTGGATTAATTACTTACGCTATGTTCACATAGTAGTACCCATAAATATATATATATATATATATATATATATATTAATATATATATATATATATATATATATATATATATTGTCATCCACATACCTTAGGTATAAGGCCACATCCACGGTGGTCTTAATCTATATTATTTGTCAATAAAGATATTTGATTTTAAAGCTTTTTGTTTATCTTTATCAATTTAAAAAAATGATTTTACGTTAATATTTCTTATTACAAAAACAAAAAATCCTGTGGTGTCCTCAGTCATTCACGTGGTGCCTTCATTTTAAATGTTTCACTAGGGGAATTTTTGCCTGCACCTTTCTTAGTCTAAATTCATCCCCGTATATATAATGTCCTGCAGATACGATACAGATCTAGGTCCTCTAGCTCAGTCGGTAGAGCATCCGATAAGGAACCACAAGGTTCCAGGTTCGATACCGACCCTCGCTAACTCAGCGTATAAATAGCACAAGAATCTGTGCGGTAAAGTAAGGAGCTGATGGTAGGTGTGGCGCTCCACATCAGATGCCAAAACAATCTCCTTTGTCTGGCGCTAGTGAAAACGGGATAGACTCCCTCGCTGTCTGGCTGATACCGACATTAGGCCACCCGGATGGCTTTACTTTTTACTTATCTTGTCAATAGCTGTATTTATTGGAGTAGGTGAGCTCCAAAATGTCGAACATAATCATTTCTTGTTTGTGTCTGATGTGCAGGGCAGCCGATATTATCCGTAAAGAATTCCCACGCATTTGGACTTGCACCGAAAACAACTCTATTTTAACACACACACAAAAAAAAAAAAAAAAATTAGAAAAAACACTAAACAACAAACAAGCAAAGAAAAAGTATCTCTAAAGAACTTTCAGCTGCATAAGTACCACAGATTTCCTTAGATACCAAGAGCATGGACGGTATGTGTCTAGGGGATTATCTAACAATTAAAGAAAAAAAAAAAAACAAAAACAAAAAAAAAAAACACTGAGAACTGCGATTCGGGCGAATCAACACAGTTAAAAAAAATTTTTTAAAAAGCAAAAAGCATTCTTCAACTTTAAAGTAAGATTTTTCAATGTTTTTCGAGAGCATTTTTTAGAACCAACACTTGAAAAAAAGATATTTAAACAATTTTTTTCTCACTCGGAATTGTTTATTCCATTTTCTATTCGGGTGTCAGACACGCCCACATTCAACTTTTTTCCAGCATATGACATTTAACTCACTGGACCGTCTCTCACAGACACATGCAAATCGGCAAATACGATTAGGAGTTTAAACATCGTTTATGGATAAAAACAAAAACGAAAAAAAAATGTATATCATGTGCTCAAACGAAAATTTTGAAAAGAATTTGTTGTTGGTCGCCCGACGGACGGACGCAAAAAGAGGAATATAGAGAGTTTTACGTGACATCTAGGAGGGTCGTGATTTGATTATTTGGTCATTTTATGTGTGCCAGATAAACTTTAATGGAGAAACAAAATCCTTTCGTTTTGAAAAGAATTCTAACTCAGGTTAAGACTAAACCATACTTATCTAATTGTCCTGATGAAGGCTTTATAAAAAAACGAAACGTTTTAACGTCGACTAACTTCACCATCTTTTGTAATACTTTGTTTTTATTTATTTACATTTCTTCATACAGTCGGATTTATTTCCATATTTTACCACCCATAAATAATTATGCACTGTCTTACACGAATGAGTGTTTTCATCTTAGTTGTTATAAAAACAATGTTTTTGTCGTTACATCCTCGGGTGTTGTAATTTTTATTTTATTCGGGCCTGGTAACGTTCTAAAGAAACTGAAATGCCACAAGAGACTGTTTTCACAAGGTGTAAAGAGAAGTTGAGAGCACTTAAAGGCCTTTTTTGAGCCGTACCAGTTAAGTTCTAAGATATTTTTATTTTAAAACACTATCATTTTTAATACATTAATGATTTAAAGGCAATTACAATGCATATAAAAAATAAAAACAAAAAGAATAGACAAAAAACATCTTTTTGTTTCTTTTTTTTTTTTTTTTTTTTTTTGTTCTTTTTGTTTTTATTTTTTATATGCATTCTAATTGCCTTCAAATCATTAATATATTATAACATACTTAACAATGCTTCAAGCAAATTACCAATTACTATCATTTTTAGTTTATCTAGGATAATTTTTAAAAAAAGAAGCAAAATAAAAAAAATAAAAAAATAAAAACAACAATTTTATAACATCTTTGAAGCAATTTAAATTTTGTTTTAGAATACATTTTAAAACCTATTTACATTCTGGATATGGCAAAAAGGATCATTGATTTTTAATCATTTTTTAGAATTATTTGAACCGTCTAACTCAGCGGTCCTTAACCGGAGTCCACATTCTACAAGAAATGGTGATCAACCCAAATTGATCATCGCAGCTTTATCGTTGACTTTTTCTATGATCGTATTCACCAAATGAAGATTGTCTTGAAATAAATCAAACTAGGCAAGGCAGTCTGCAAATAGTTGGCCAAGATCTTCTTCCCTGGTTCAGCGATAGGCAATCCAGTTATTGTAGATTGTTACCATGTGTAACAGCCTCAAGTACACTTCGTTAACAAGGCCATCGATTCCGGGAGTGTCTGTCTTGAATGTCTTCTGTGCTTGGTGGACTTCGTTCTCTGTAATAAATCCTTTACATCCAGCCGCTTCATTTGTGGTTAATCGTCGTTCATTCAGCGATGAGACATTGGCGATATATCAATACTAAGCATCTCAGAGCTCTTCTACACGTCACGTTACAGTCGTAATTGTCACCTCTCACGATATTTCTTTTAATCTTGCCTTAACTACTAGAGCTTGATAATTCTTATTAAGAAAGAAGGCCAGTATTGCCTTACCTAAATCTCTAAACTGTCTCCAGATATAACACTCCTTTCTGCTCTAGATTATAATACCCTTTGCGCCGTTAGTCTGTCTATGTTGAGCCGTCTTCTCTAATCGGCAACAACGGACTTCATTTTACTTTTCAGTCCTCCTCTCCATCAATTCCCAAGTATAGCTCCCGTCTCTTCCCGTTTTAGAATTAATAGCAACTGGTTTTCAAAATCCTTCTCACCCAACAAAGATGCGTTGGGTTTCCAGTGTTACAATTTATACTACCACATAAATTGTTGACAGACCCTGTAGCGAGAATTCAGGGGCGCCAGTGGAAAACTACCAGGACTGTTGGTAACCTTAACCCCAGAGACGCGAATCTCGCGCGTCACGTGATTAGTTAGTTAGATTTTAGTTTCAGCCTGACATTAAAGCAGAGCAAACGTGCTACTGCGAGGTTGAATCTTATCCGCGCGGAAGATATAGGCAAGACTAATAAAATCTTGATCAAGAAAATAAAAGTCTTGTAGTTCATTCAATTAATTACAATGACTAAAGTTAGCCCTTAGAAGAAGCCCTTAGAAAAAGCAGTTAGAAGAATATAGCAATCAGACGACAAGATGGCGACCAAAGAAGTAGAAGAGGAAACATGGCGACTAAAAGTTGTGAAGGAGAAAGGAAGTAACAAGTAAGTCTCTAATGTCTCTTTCTCTTTCTCTCTCTCTCTCTCTCTCTCTCTCTCTCTCTCTCTCACCGAGAACTCTCTGAAGTAATACTCTCTCACTCTCTCGTTTATATATCCGATGAGGGGTATGCAGCAGCAGGAGCCATCCATCATAATCTTAGTCTTATCTAAACTTATTTTGACGCAAAGTCTGTTGTCAGAACAAATTTTCATTCATCCACATTCAATCACTTGGAAATGTAGAGAAAGGCAAATAGAATCAATCACAATATATATATATGTGTGTGTGTGTGTGTGTGTGTGTGTGTGTTTAGGCAGCATTTCTTCTTGTAGGCATATATTGTTAAATAATGCAGCCATTTTTTGTCTGCAAGTTTTGTCTGCAAGTTTTTTCGTATTGCTGGATTGTTTTTGTAATATCTGGCGAAAATTGGCTGATGTATTTGCCATATGTCATAGACCAAGTACTTTCCGCCCTATCGTGGGCCATCTTCAGGGTATTTTGAAACCGTACAACAATGGGCTTTTCCATTTTCTATTTATATAGTATTCCCAATACTAAATTCCGGAAACACAAACATGTAAACAACGACTAAACATTTTAGAAGCACTGCATATTAGACACAAAAATCCAAAATTAAACAAAATAAACTTTGATAATAGAACCAATGTTCTAAAATGCCTATAATTACATTAACAAATTATAAAATCATAATAATATTAAAAATGATAATAAAAACAATAATAATAACAACAACAATAATAAACACAACCTATATAAATAGAAAATGGAAAAGCCCATTGTTGTACGGTTTCAAAATACTAGGGAGCAATATCTCATTTACAGGAAGCGATAAATATGCGCACAGGAAATGTTTGAACTATTATAGACAGATTATTGATCATATGGAAATCTCATCTCGCTGATAAGATAAAACCTAGATTCTTTCAAGCTGTAGCCGCACCAAATGTACTCTAATGAAATGCTTAGATAAAAAAAGGTAGATACGAACTACACAATGATGTTGCATGCTATCTTAAACAAATCCTGGAAGCACTCCCCCCGAAAAACAAACTGCTGTATGGCCACTTACCTGCTATCACACAAAACATCCAAGTAAGACAAACAAGACATGCTAGAGACTGTTGGAGAAGCAAAGACGAACTCATAAGTGACGTTCTCCTGTGAACACCTCTACATGAACATACCAGTTATAGGCCGACCAGCAAAAACTACACCTATCAGTTCTGCACGGATTCTGGATGTCGTGCAGAAATCTGCCAGTGTGGAAATCTATCATGGATATGCATATTGCGAGTGCGACCTGATGAGGATGATGATGATGATGATGATGATGATCATCATCATCATCATCACCATCATCATCTCTGCCTCTGTCTGTCTGTCTGTCTGTCTCTGTCTCTGTCTCTAAGTTGTGTTAAAGATTATCGAGATTGAAGCTGTATTTACCAAGATTGAAATGAAGAATGAATGGAACGCTAATTTTTTTTTTTCAGAATACATTGGTGTGTCAAAAAAGTACCAAGTTTAAAGCTGTATTTACCAAGATAGAAATGAATAATGACTGGAACATTATTTTTTCAGAATACAAGGTGTGTCAAAAAGTACAAAAAATCTCGATACTTTTTTTGACACACCTTGTATATTATATAAGATTCGTATTTAAATGCACGCAAATATATACATATAAAAAATACGTGTATGAACTCTTTTTCTGGGGGGGGGGGGTAGATACAAAATATCGTGGTGTAATGGTTAGCAAGTTAATCTCGCAGATCCATGACGACTGAAAAGCGAGTTCGATCGTCGCTGGATGCCTTTATATGTGTGCCCTTGGTTAGCGGGTTGAGTAAATGTATCCTTCTCTTGTACAGAGCGCTCTGTTGACGGAAATTAGAATACGGAAAAAAACAGTCAATTCAGATATTTTGTGACTATCTCACACTTTTTCTCTGAATTGGACGCATAGCCTAGTGGATAAAGGAGTTAGGTTAAGACAGTTATAAGTGACAGTTATCTCTAGACTGCAGGTTCAGTCCTGGTCAGGGGTAGCAGTAACATAGCATAATAATTAACACAGCTTAACACCTGTACGCCAGCTATAGTTAGCAGAATGAGAACATGATACCCCCGTGGACTGAATAAATGGTTAGGTTAAAAGTTCCGTGATGGTTTCCGATTATGACAAGAAGCTTCCAATTACGACAATAAGGTTCCCGAGTCCGAGAAGTTTCCCGAGTCTGACAAGAAATACCTGAAGAGGGCCGGGGGGCACATCGGTCGAAACATTGTACAGATGACAATGAAGATGAGGACAATAGTCTGAATAATACAAATAATACTAATTATCCTACACTTATTAATATATATACTGATACTTATTAACATATTAAGCTTGGACTGACAGAATAACTATCTGAACAGACAAGAGCTTATCATCGTAGTCTATTAGTTTGCAAGCTATTTTGCAGATCTATTACTGATGAATAGCAAATTTGATTCTCGCTGGATGTCCCCTACAAGCGACTTTCGTGCTATATCATACCATGGCGAACGGGTTGGGTAAAAAGGGAGTCCGATCGAAGTATCATAGTTAACAAGCTAGTCTCGCAGATCCATTGTTTCTGAACTAGCAGGACTTGCGTATATACCACAGTATGATAATTTGATAATTACGTTTGGTATGTTTACTTAAGAGCTCTTGCCACATAGTTCAATCTGTAAAAGGTATTGTGGGGATTATCTTCCCTTGCATGGAAGAGTTATCTTCCCACTGGGTTTACCTGCCGGCCACCAGGGACTTTAGTATATAAGCGCCTAATTTAAACTTCTCTTCCTCTTTTCTACCTTTCAGAAAGTTCAGAAATGTGTCGGAGTTGTATGTTCAATTATGACTTTGAACCTTACAAGTGGTGACCCCGACGCGTTTGTGGGACAAAACATTTTATATAATACAGCACATGAATAAACAATATACATAAAGAATAGAAGTGTACAATAGTATAGTGTACATAAACATACATACATAAAAGTCACAGACAAGACAATATAAAAGTACACATAATATCAAGGTACAGACATGAGACTAAGAATAGTCCATGCTGTATAAATCACTTACAGTGACTAGTAGCCGGCGTTGGGGCCGAAGCCCCAACGAGAAAGGAATGACAATTGTCTAACCCATGTGGGTACTACGAGGAGAGGTAGAAAAGAGGAAGAGAAGTTTAAATTAGGCGCTTATATACCAAAGCCCCTGGTGGCCGGCACGTAAACCCAGTGGGGAGATAACTCTTCCAGGCAAAGGAAAGATAATCCCCACAGTATAATAATCTTGATTTAACTCTCTCTCTCTCTCTCTCAATGTTTTTTTTCTTTATTTCCTTCTTTTCTCCATCAATTGAAACAGATTAGCGTTCTTAACCCTCCCTTTATCTTTCTCCTACTCTCTTTCTTTCTTTCTTTCGTATATTTTTTGTGTAGAACGTCCTTTCTTTATAATAAAAACGGAATGGTCCATAATTTAGCTGAGGTGACGACACTGATAAGAAAAAAAGAATTCGGTGCATAAGCGACACTAGATAAACTTGATTTATATTTCTGCATTGCATCTTGGGCGATTTGGTCTCATTTTTAACCAAAGGTAATTGCAGATGATAACGGACGGAATATTTAGGAACACGCGTATTATTATTCCTGAATGAATAGAGAGTTCGGTCGTCGCTGGATGCCCCATATTTGTGTTACATCTTACCCATGGCGAACGGGTTGGGTAAATACCTACAAAATAACTAGGTTAATAATTTTGAGGTAAATATATCAAAATGTATAATCTGAAATTTGGATCCGAAAATACGGCGTATTAACGGTGGTGTATGATGATAAAGAAGTGTTTATCTCTCTTAAATTACGGTTATCAAGAAGAAACCAGTGGGACCCCAGGTGGGAATAAGCATAGTTGGCAAGAGTATTTAGATTTTTTTCTTCTTCTTCTTAGAGAAACTACCTCCGCTACCATTTCCAACTCACTACCACAAGTAGATGTCATCGGGCATTTAGGCACAGAAACATACTGCGCATCCCGATCTACAATAGATTCATCTTTTCGTTCTTCTTCAGATAATCCCATCTCTACCACATATTTCTTATATGTCACCTTTAACGTTTTTACCACGACACTCGGAAAACTTATTTTAGGTACTGGCATAAAAATCGGCTGCTACGAGTTTTAAAAGCGAATTAAAAATAATTAAATCTGTTATTTAAGGTCAAACTTTGTCTAAATCGATAATTAGTAACATAAGTCGTTGGGGTCGTTGGGGTGGCCTAAAGTCGGTATCAGCCAGACAGCGAGGGAGTCTATCCCCTTTTCAATAGCGCTAGACCAAGGATATTATTTTAGCGTCTGAGGTGGAGCGCCACACCTACCATCAGCTTCTTACTTTACCGCACAGATCCCTGTGCTAATCATACGCTGAGTTGGTGAGGGCCGGTGTCGAACTAGGAACCTTGTGATTCATAGAAGAACGCTCTACCGACTGAGCTAACCCGGCCCATCATTAAAAAAAGAAAAATATAATTACATATGCAAGTTTATTTTTAATGTTTAATTTATTAAACTATTTGTTTTGGTCAATTTCGACGCGATCCGCCATTCTGTCTATTTTTCAATGGTTTTAGGCGCTGTTTACAATTTTAATGTAACATTCGCGATTGCAAAAAAAAAAAAAAAAGAAGAAATTACCAAAAATCAGGTAATTATCTGATTTTAATTAAATTTCAGTATTGATTTATCAATTAATGAATTTTATAATGCATCAGTTATTTTATTTCAAAACTTTAATTTAGTATTTTTGCTATGAAAAATTAATATACAAAATTCATTTAAAATATGAAAATCCTGATGTTAAGTTTAAAATGTTATATTTTTAGATTCTAGAAATAAATATCTACTTAATGCAAACCTTATTTTTTAGACGAAAGTATACGTTTTGAAGAAAAACTCTATTGAAAATGTACCCACCTTTTTAAGCAGAAAAATATCGATATATATTTTTTTCTTTTATAAGATAATAGCCAATTAAATAATTATTGAAATGAGTAAAAAAGAAATCACCAAAAAATTGATTATTCATTATTTTTTTACATTTTATTTTTCGATCTTCGGTACTTATTTTCTCATAGAAAAGTATTTTTTTTGTTTCTATTCATAAGTACGGTCATTATTTATACTGTAAGTAGTATAGAAAATGACCAACTCGCAAAAATGTTACGCCACCAACATACGGGGGGGGGGGGGGTCAAAATTAAGTGACCTGAAAAAATGAGAAAGTTTTGAAATAAAATAAATAATGCATTATAAAGATCATTCATTGATAAATAAACACTGAAAATGTCATTAAAATCAAATAATTTCCTGATTTTTGGTAAATTATTTTCTGTAGGGGAGGCTAAAGTCATTTTGTTAAAAACGCATTTTAGGCTCATTTTGCCAGTACCTACTTATTTGCTACATTCCGTTAAGAACGTGGTAAGGATACTTACCAGCAACTTTCATGCGACTCCCGCAACACACCCCTGACGGCTGAGACTTTAGAATACACCGACTGCAACTCTGTAGAGGAGTGAAACCCAAACTCCCCAATGAGGCTACCTGTTAGCCGTGGGTGGTGACCCATGATGCTTAAGGACGGAATCCTGGTGGATGAACAGTCTATGACATGCAACACTCCACTTCGACCCTTATCTAGGCTAGACAGGCGGTAGGAGAGGCCCCCTCCGATCAATCGGCTGGTCACGACAAGCTCTAGCACCTATATGATTCCCCCAACTCTATTGCCCTTATGGCAAACCCTTTTTATCATATATGTACTAGAAGGCGGTGACTAAGGGACATTTAAATCTGTATACTACAGTCCCTTAGGAGATTGCAGTCTCCCAGAAAATGAAAATACCTACATCGGTTTTACCTCAACGACATTGTCACGTCGTCCAACTCTCCATTTAACAGATTTCACAACACCTAAAATTACATTCCGCCCCTCTAATTACCGAAATAACTTAACGGAAAATACACACATTCTGCACAAAGAAAAAATAAAGAAAAACTCCAAATACTAGAAGCTTTATACATAAAACAATACAAACCATCCTTAAACAAAATTAATTTCCAATGCAGTACGCACATTTCAAAATGCCTATAGCACCTTTCCCACCAATTCTCCTCCTTCCAGCCTGCACATCCATTAATATAATTTGAAAAACTGGAACACATCACTCCTGATGATGGCACTTTGAAGTGCCGAAAGTACTCGGGACATGAACTTTGGTGGACTAATCCACGAATTCCACCCAGATATTAAAAAGTTGGTAAGAAAACTTTAAAAAATCATGAATAAAATTGTTAAACAGGAGATGCGTCTTTTGTTTAATTCAACATGCATAAATGAAAAAAATGCTGCTCAAATACACTCACATATATATATATATATATATATATAATATATGTGTGTGTGTGTGTGTGTGTGTGTGTGTGTGTGTGTGTATTTTGGGCAGCATTTTTTTCATTTATGCATGTTGAATTAAACAAAAGACGTATCTCCTGTTTAACAATTTTATTTTTGATCTTTTCGAGTTTTCTGACCAACTTTTTAATATTATATATATATAAATATTATATATATATATATATATATATATATATATATATATATATATATGAACAGACTGAAATAGATAGATAGATAGATAGATAGATAGATGTGAACGGACTGGGATAGATAGCTGTAGGTATTTGCCCGACCCGTTCAGTCGCAAGTATGAGGCATCCAGTGACGTTCGAATTCGCTATTCAATAGTAATGGACCTGCGAGTCTAACTTGCCAACTATTACATCACCATGGGACACCCTTCGCCACGGGTAGGATGTGACACAATGCCATAAGCATGGAGCATCCAGCGACGATCGAACTCGCTATTCACTAGCAACTGGTCTGCAAGACTAGTTTGCTAACCATTACACTACACTGATACGTCCTTTCTTTACCCAACCCGTTCGACAAAGCAAGATGTGACACTAGGTCATAAGTTTAGGACATATAGCGACGATGTAACCCCTATTCAATAGTAATTGATCTGCGAGACTAGCTTACTAACCATTGCACTACGATTTGACGCCGTTTCTTTATTCAACCCGTTCGCCTCGGGCAAGATGTGACACAAGTCGAAGTCGCTATTTAATAGTAATGGATCTGCGAAAATATACTGCTAACAATTACACCACGATGGGACCTTTCATTACCTAACGCGTCCGCCACGGGTAAGGTCACAAGAATAGGGCATCCAGCGACGATCGAACAGGCTATTAAGTAGTAATTTATCGGCGAGACTAGCCTGCTAACCATTACATCACGATGGGAAGCCTTTTCTAATCTCTTCGAGGTATCACAGCAAAACAATATCTTCAGAATGCGTGTGGCGTGTCCACACAGACACACACAGACACACACGCGCGCACTTGTAAGGTTTCACGCATGAGGAAAAATGCGTGCGTGTACACACACACACACACACACACACACACACACACACACACACACACACACATTCATTCGTAGGGTTTCACGCGTGGGGCAAAAATACGTGCGTGTCACCACACACTCTGGCCCATTTATTTGTAAGGTTTCACACGTTCTTATCAAAGTACTTGACTGAATTAGTTTTTCTTTTCTTGCCCGAAGATTTAAACGATTTTCTTATCAACAAACAGTCGTTATCTGAATCTGTGCGCAAGGAGAGAATGTATCCTGCTGAGCAAGATCCAATATATTCTTCTACGATTTGAAATTGTCTAATATTTATATTTTCGTCTGACGAAAGCTGGAAACATTGAGACTACGATCCAAGATCTGGAATAAGAGAGGGGGTATTTTGATCTTTAGTCGTCCTGGCCTCCTGCCCTAATTAACGCTGTTTTAGCGAGCCAGTGTCAAGAGAATTTCCGACCCAACTTTGATATTTTCCAAGTTGTGTTTTGTCGTTTTTTTGTCGGTAAATTAATGTAGATATTTCACCCCTCCCAGATTTTTATCGGCAAATCAATGTTGATATTTTACAACCCCCTCCATTTAAAAAAAAAATTAGTAAAATCAAAAGAGAGTATGGTATGAAAATTGTTTTGAAATTTGAGTTTGAGTTTTGTACAAATTCAATTGAAATTTTTTTATCTTTTAAATGGAGAGATTCCAGTTCTGGAGCTCTGGGAATGTGGAGTACCGCTTCATCACCATTACTCCCAGGTATACCCTGACCCGGAGATGGACCGGAAATTCACCTGACACCGGCTCGTTAAAACAGCGTAAATTAGGACAGGATGCTGGGACGACAAAGGATCAACATTACCCAAGAGGGCACATAGAAATACGTTGGTATGAATAAAGGAAATGGAATGTCACATGCAACCACATAATAAGCGACAGAAAACTGGCACAGAAGGAGTATAAGTGCTTTAAAATATAAACCTTAAATCATTTATTAACAAGAATGAAAATTATGTTCGATTTAAATTCACGCATGTACATATATACATATCTAGATATAAGATTAAGAGTCCCTCGAGTAGAAATGTGAAATGAGTTTTCATGGGGTATGAATGGATGATGGTTGTGGCAGGACGAAAACTGGTGAAAAACTCGTTTTTTTTTTCGTCTCTGCTCTCGCACGAATAGTTTATCGTTCAAATAGCATAAGACACATTGGTTATCTTCACGATACGCACTCCCAAATTTTCAGCTTTTTTTTTTTTTTAATGATTTATCTGAACCCAAATTCAGGGCAATGCATTACGTTTTCCCGGGGACATATGTCTCGGTTATTTTCAAGATACGCACTCCTGAATTCTTCAGCTTTAAAAAAAAAAAATTCTTTTTTTTTAAAATGAATTAAATTAGCAATAGAAGCCAGCCTCGTACGTTCTTTTGATCAGCTTTATTCGAGAAAATAAACTTGTTTTTTCCTCTGAAATCTTAAATAACTTTTTTTTACTATAAATCATTTTGGGCGTTTTAATTAAATATGTCACAATAAATTTTTAAATAATGAATTAATTTATGTTTGTGAATAAGGAAATTTGATAAATTTCATTGAGACATATTTATTTCAATAAATATGTCTCAATGAACATTTTTTTAAGCAATGAATTAACTTTTTTTCTTTTGATAATAAAATTTGAGAACTTTGATTGAGATATATTTCTTGAAATATGCACCAAGTGATTTATTATAAAATCAAATCATTCAAGAATTCAGATGAATAGCAATAAGTTTATTTCCCCGAACAGAAGCAGATCAAAAGAGCGTACGAGGCTCGTTTCTAATGCTAATTTGAAGGGAGCATTCCTTTAAAAATAAGCTGAAGAATTCAGTAGTGCGTATCTTGAAAATATCCGAGACATATGTCCCCGGGAAAACCTAATGCATCGCCCTGATTTTGGGTTCAGATAAATCAGTGGTTTTTTGGTTGGGTTGTTCAAGTATTCAAATTTTCAACCACATTGAGAGGATTTAAGTTCTCTTTTTGCTTATTCGTGAGAGCATGTCTATAAAATACGGCCTTTTTTCTATACTGATTAGTTCTTTTGTGACACATTTTAAGAAATGTCGTTTTGAAAGCCTGTCGAAATTTAACAGACATCAGATTGTAAAGGATCGGGTTGATTGCCGAACTGAAGTAGTAAAGAACTCCAGATATGTAAAATATTATTTTTTCCACTCTTCTCATTTCCTTCGTCCATCTTCTTACGTAAATCACCATTAACCGTTGGACGTGGAAAGGTGCCCAACAAACAAAAAACGCCACCACGACAGCAACTGAAAAGAAATATAAAATATATTAAGATCGCTCTCTTCAATTTAAGATAAAAAAGTTAACCAATTATTTAAGCCAGCTACACCCCTACATTCTATGAAAATGATATTAAGTGTAACAATGGATAAGAATAATAATTACAAAAACTAAAAACACGTCAAGCCCTAGCACCTATATGATTGCCCCAAACCTATTGCCCTTATGGCAAGACCCAACTCTTTTTATCATATGGGTGCTAGAAGGCGGTGGCTGAGGGTCTACCTGCCCTGGGAATTACGTTAAACTCTATCTGATGGTGAGGTTCCAGTTTTGGAGGTTTGGAGAATGTGGAGCACCCCTTCATCGTCATTGCTCCCTGGTCCACTCTTACCCGGAGTGGTAGTACCTGTTAGGGTCCCATCTATGGGTTAAATAGAAAGATGTACTTATTTTAAAAAATTGTGTATCCATTAAGAATGAATTTGTTTCAAAACTTTGTCGGCATTAAATAACACAGAGAGGTTAATATGCCGTAAAACAAACCAAACCAAAAACTTAAAAAAAAACAAAACATTCCTACTATACATCCATACTTCTAAATATTTTTCTTACATACATGCATTTCAATTGGATGCGCGTGGTATAATGGTTAAAGTCATGGGAAATGGACTCGTTGTCCCGAGTTCAAATCCTGGACATGGTAATTGCATTTCACCTAGCGCTAATACCCTTGGGAAAGGTATGGATCCTACTCACCCTCCAGTTATGGGTGAGTAGGATCTATACCTTATGGGTAAATAGTAGGGCAGACTGAGCTCTTTAACCTTGGTTAGGCAACCAGTCTAGAAGAAGGAACACTCTGAATTCAAACCTATTGAACTCCGCTTAAGAAATTGACCTTGTGTCACATCCTGCTCGTGCGAAGGGGTTGGTAAATCTATATATGCATTTCAATTCATTTTCTCTTTTCTCTACCCACTTTTTTATCTACTATGAAGCTCCAATTTGTATACATTGTTTACCTCTTCCGGTAGTTTAGCCTATCGGAATTTCTTCTTTGGATTTTTCTTTTCTCTTTTTCTTCCCTTTCCCCTTTTTTTATTTTTTATGTCTTTGTATTCCTTTGTCTTTTTTTCTTTTTCTTTTCTTTCTTCCACATCTTTATCTTTTCCTTATTGTCTATAGTTCCAAAAAGTTGTAGGTTATTAAATTCATTCTGATAAAGTCTTTTAATAAATAAAAATGAAATATTAATTGAACCGATTGTTTGTGTTGGTTTATCTACTTTTTTTCTCATATCTTCCAAAGTAATAAGCTTGTCATTTTATTTCAAAACAGATACAGAGATACAACCAGTCCTGAGCATACAGTCATATCGTGTTAGTATGGCATTTATTCTACACAAACAAACAAATGAATTAAAACTTAGTTCAATTATAACGTTTTATTATAAAAAAAAACAATGGCTAACAATATAAATGTGCTTCCTAAATATATTTGTATTTATATATGTAATTTGCCCTACTACTTGTATCAATCAAAATTATATATATATATATATATATATATATGTGTGTGTGTGTGTGTGTGTGTGTGTGTGTGTGTGTGTGTGTGTGTGTGTGTGTGTGTGTGTGTGTGTTTAGTGCAAGACAGGACGTGAATGTGTATATGTATAAAAGTATATGCTAATATAAGAGTTGTATTTATTCAATAATCTTACATTAGATATCATGTATAACATAAAGAGCAAGCTAATTTGTTAAATAATTAAATTATCAATTATATATTGTGCCTCCCCCTCCAAAAATCCTCATGGATTTCAATATTTTAACATTGCACTCTCCAAATCCCAGACTATCATAATACAATGTAAGACAAGTTTAAATCAAGCTACATAAGAGTCAAATTAAATTGAATATACATGTTCTTAAAACATAAATTACAATTAACAATAGGTTAAACTACAAATTAAGGTAAGTCAAGCATTGGGGTGTAATATCAACAGGTGAAATTTCCTGTCTATAAATAAATGCAGACGTATGTATACATACACACGCCCACGTATCTTTATACATATATATATATATTTACCAACCCCTCCGCACGAGCAGGATGCGACACAAGGTCAATTTCTTAAGCGGAGTTCAGCAGGTTTGAATTCAGAGTTTTCCTTCTTTTTTATATAAAAAATATATATGCACACATATAGATACATACACAGACATCCATGTAAAACATTATTTAATAGTATTAATTTCAGTTCCTTAAGTTCTCTGATCATATTAAAAAAGGATAATACATATCTACAATAATTTACATTTAGACATTCATAATAATAATTTTGGTAACAATATTATTCCCATTCTATGACAATGTAATGGTGATAAGAGATATCAGGATTTACGCCTAGAATTGCCATGACATAATTCCAACTTTACTTACATTCTGGTCTAATCCTTAACTTTAAACATGTACAATTACAGATTCATGCATGTTTTCCATATATCCTATGTATGGAGAGTCACACATATACACACACACACACATATATACACACATCCATACACCTATACCCATACGTAAACATGCATACATGTGTACCCATTTATATAAAAAATGTATGCACACAAACATACATATATATATATATTATTTATATTTTTGCTTGAAGGCAATTACAATGCGTATATCGTATAAAATTCGATAATTATAGAAAATAACCATGACAAGTGAATTTGGCAAACGATTATGCGATGCTAGAACATCGTACAGTCTGTTTCAACTTTACAAATATCGAATTTTATACGATATACGCATTGTAATTGCCTTCAAGCAAAAATATAAATAATAATATATACTTTATCCAACAATGCTTCTAAAAACAAACATCCAAATATATATATATATATATATATATATATATATATATATATATATATATATATATATAAACAGATTTTTTGTACAACTTTATTTATACAAAAGCTTGAACAATACCATACTTTATTAAATCTTATACTCTTTTACCCAATTATATACACTTTGACTTTTAAACGATCTGCTGATTGTAAAACTTTTCAAAGTGCACCGGTCGAAAGGGCCCTTAAGTTCCCGCCTCTTTTTTAAACATTTCGTTTAATTAGCTGATCAAGATTTAATAAAGTATGCTATTGTTTAAGTTATATATATCACGTATGGCATAAAGAGCTAGCTATTTGATAAAATAATTAGATCCTCAATGATTACCTAACATTTTGACGACAGCCTTTCGCTCTTGTATTTGTCTGTAGCCAGGGAAACATCCACGCAGATTTCGACCTTCCACTGAAGTTAGGGAATCTCTTCTCTGTTGCGTTGATCTGTGGATTTTCAGGGCTATCAGCACGTACATGACACTTATAATGGTCATGGGCAAGATGAAAATGAGAAATGCGAAATGGCGAACAGCGGACTGGTCGAATCAATCTGTTTGAGTGTGCATCGGGCGGATTCCTTAATCGGTTGGTTTCTAGAGTCATGTTTGTAGACAATGCCAAACTTAACGGTGGGAGGAATGGCTAACAAGACGGAGAAGATCCAGATGTAGACGATAACTTTTCCCACCCGCGAAAGACTCGCAATGGACACTGATTTCGTCGGGTGGCGAAATGCGACGTACCGTTCCACGGTGAAGGCGGTGATGGTCAGCACGGAGCGCAAGTGGTCGTTTCGGCCGCCATGCTCCTCACGTAGCAGAACGTCTCGCCAAAGATCCACGGATAAGCCGACCAGAAGGAGTAGATCTCGAACGGCAACCCTAGCAAGAGGACGAGAACGTCGGCGACGGCCAGGTTGAAAAGGTACATGTTCGTGATTGTTCGCATGTATTTGTTTTTGGCAATGACCACGCATGTACAAAGATTGCCGAACAGTCCCGTGATGAAAAGAAGAATGTAGACAACAGTTATTGGTATCACGTTGCTTAGCGACTCCCTTTTGGGACCGAGGTTTCGCGCGAGATCGTTTCGTGTGTGATTCTCCCAGGAATGGTTCAGTGCCTGCAGGAATTTTTCTGTCAGGTTCGAGTCGTTCAACCGTTCAATCATGTGACGAAGATCGACTTCCATTGTCATGTTGGAAAGAATATCTTAATTCTGTTGTTGTTCTCTTAAAATACTCAGATCCAAGCTGTGAAACTCATGAGATTTATTTAGTTGTGGCACAAAGTCGGATGTTTGCAGCACCCAGTACGACTTGAACTCATTAGTAATGGTTTGCTAGTTCAGCTTGCTAACCATTTCACGACATATGTCCTAAACAGCTATTATATCTTAGAGTTTTCTTCTTCTTCTTGAATGCCAAAGGGTTTCTTCACATATGTTATTACGCTGATTTTGTGTCGCAGTGCATCATGGGTAAAAATAGATTTGATCCTGGTAAAATATCCTCCATTTTGTTGTCATGCTGCGTTCGATCATTTTTGGCGGTTAATAAGATTTCGATAAACTTCTCCCTTTTGCAGAGTTTATCATTCATTTATTCAGTTATTTATTTATACAGTTTCCGGTCCTTCTTGCTGACGAATCTGAAAGGTAAAATATTCTCATATAAAACCAAATATTTACTTTCATCAAGATGAAGGATGAACAAAAGAATAATTCAAAATAACTTCTCAGCCAATCAGTCTCTTTGTGTGGTGAAGTAAATAGATACATTTTTATTTAATATCATGCAACTTAAAGGCCGCATTTGGCTCGATACAACTTTATATCGAATCATATACTATTTATAGAATTTGTATTATGATTGAAAATAGATAGGGAAATTTTATAGTTATCTCTCTGATACATCATAATGATTGGGATGAGCGCGAACGAAAGCTATAAACTTATCAAGCTGTTATTAGAAATATCCTCTAAGATTATTCAGAACTATTGAACAAAGATGTGCCAATTTTTGCTTGCATGATAGCACAAAAGTTTAATCATTATCATGCTGAATCCATAAGTAGCTGTTTATAAAAAAAGACGGAATGGCCTATTGTCGGTATCAGCCAGACAGCGATGGAGTCTATCCTCTTTTCATTAGCGCTGGCCAGGGAGATTGTTTTTTCATTTGAGGTGGAGCGCCACAGCTACCGTTAGCTCCACATTTTACAGTACAGATCCAAGCTGTGCAACTCATGCACTTTATTTAGTTGTGACACAAGGCCCGATGTACGGGGCACCCAGTGCGAGTGGAACTCACTAGTAATGTTTTGGTAGTTTAGCTTGTTAACCATTTCACAACGTGAGACATCATGAGCAACTGTATAACCTACTCTCCCTCCAGCTATGGATAAATATAGGGCAGACTGGGCTCTTTGACCTTGCTTAGGCAACCGGTCTATGAGAAGGAAATCTCTGAATTCAAACCTGTGGAATTCCGCTTAAGAAATTGACCTTGTGTCGCATCCTGCTCGTGCAGAGGGGTTGGTATATATATATATATATATATATATATATATATATATATATATATATATTGTAAGATTGATGAGAGAATATAGCAAAAGGGGGAAATGTCCAAGGACAAACAGATAATATTCATTGTTAAATAAACTTGAGTCTCTTCCTTCCGCATCCACTAGTTTAGCATTTTTAATTTCTGCAACAGCTGAAAGTCTTGACACCCCGTTATTTTTTGTTTCAATAATATAATATAATATGTATTTACCAACCCCTTCGCACGAGCAGCATGTAACACAAGGTCAATTTTAAAGCAGAGTTTACCAGGTTTAAATCCACCTAGACTGGCTATCTAGCCAATGTTAAAGAGCCCAGTCCACTCTACTACTTACCCATAGCTGGAGGGAGAGTAGTTGGATACATACCTTTCCCAAGTGTATTAGCACTATGTGAAATGCTAACAGCCTCGTCCAGGATTTGAACTCTGGTCGACGAGTCCATTTTCTACGACTATACAAGTTATGTATTTATTTTACATCTAAAAAGGAAACCTTAAAAAATTAACATATTTTCTAGAATTTCAGGTTATATTATATAAGTATTTTATTTCTAAAAACATGTAGAGGTTACAAAACTTTCGGACCACACCATGTGCAATAAACCTCTACCTGTTCACTCAACAACCAGTTGTCTGGTTCAAATACGCAACGATATCTGAATCTAAACTGCCGACTATAAATTTAAAAAATATGGTGACAATAAAGTGATAATAATGAATTAGTTCTGGTGATATTTAATCCGTCAACAAGAGAAACATTTAGAATCATGTAGCGATTGTAAATTCAAGAATGAAATTAATATTTCGTTCGATGAAATATTTGAAGATGAATCGTAGTTTTGAAGAAACAGGTGGATTTGAAGAAATTGCCTATCTTTTGTATTTTTGATAACATCTACAAAAATTGATTTACCGAAGCCATTTCAATCAAACTATATCATCTAGAAAAATATGAAGAATTGAAATGGAAATGATTTCATAAATCTATATTTTTATTAGTTGAGTTTTAATTCTCATTGGATATTTTAAAATTAAAATTTGATATCTATAATTTCAATTTTTATTGCTTTTGACAGATGTTTTTCAGAATACATGCTCTCTCACTTATCCCCTCTCTCTTACTCTCTTACTCCCTCCCTCCTCTCCCTCTCCCCCTCTCTCTCTCTATATATATATATATATATATATATATATATATATATATATATATACATATATATATATATATATATATATATATATATATATATATATATATATATATATATATATAAGTTACCAGTTAAATTGATGATGGAAATTATTCTTTTCGGGACCTTTTTATATAGATATATTAAATATTGGCAATCTGCATGGAGATCTCCGTGTATAATAATTTGATAATTATATACACAGCAAAAATTATGAAATTAATAAGGAAATACTCAAAGACGAGAATTTTAGGTTGAAATAAATTTATAACTGTTAATATGGCCGATATTTAAGTCTTTACCTTATCAATGATATATATATATATATATATATATATATATATATATATATATATATATATATATATATATATAAAAGCCTGAATAACTGGCTCCAGGACATTAATGGGTGACAAATATTTCACCGAACGGATATTTTACTGAAATGACATATGGCTTATAGAGATTCCACCCAAAATAAAAACATAATGTACATTTCAAATTTTTATTTTATTAAAATTATTTCAAAATTTCAAATGATTTTATGTTTATTATTTTAGAAATTAGAATAATCTTTTGATAAGTATTAAAATTTCATTTTTACATAAAATTTCTTTTTTACATAAAATAAATTTTACATAAATTTGTTTTGAGGTGATTGATTTTAAATAAAATTTTACATAAATTTACATAGAATTTTACATAAAATTTTACATAAATTTACATAGAAATTTACATTGAATTTTGCATAAATTAAAATTTTACATAAATTTACAAAATAAGAACATCATAAGAAAAATGATAAATCAAAACTCAGTTATCTTTAATTAAAAAAAATTTCTTTATCAAATAATTCTTTTTTATAAATACTTTAGAATTACCCCCTCCCCACAAATAAATTTTCAAATATATCACAACTCGTTTTATGGTTGTAAATGAATGAATTTGTCAAAGGTGAAATTTCGGTGAAATGTCTGTCATCCACATGGACGTTCGGGTAAAGAAATCCCGTATAGGCACCCATGGTTCTCCAGCATTTTGAGGAGCATTCCGGGAACTGTGAATAACCCCTCTTTTCCCAGGTATTACCGGGTACTGCAGCTAGTTAGAAATAATGCCAAATTCAACAATCTTTCTGTGTTGACTATTATTTATTTTAACTAAAATTTTGGAATCTTTAGAATTAAAACTATGTTTGGTTTTTGAATTAAATTATCTATACATATATAAAGGGTAGTTGGTGTGTATGTATGTATGTATGTATGTATGTCCAGATGAAACTATTAAAATAAAACAATTAACGACAAAGTAAATATACATACACATTAAATATCACCGGTTCTTGCTTTTTAGGCAAAAATTATGAAGATTTTTTAAATCTATATAGAAGATATTTAAAAATTAAAATATACATATAGATTGCATTGAAATTCTACTTAAAAATGTCCAGAATTTGTAAATCTCAAAAGTAAACAAATCAATACACCATAGTTTTTGCACCCGCCCTCTACCCAGTACAAACTGGGTAGCCGCTTCTAGTGTTTAATAAAACATTAGGAAAATATCCTAACTTGAAATATAGAATGTGTTCATAAATATGTTCTTTTAATAGTCCTGGAAGTTTCGCCTATGTAAATCCGATTACAAATGTTACAAAGAATGAAATATATACAAACTTCTGATGTTGTTTGATTATTGATCTTATTATCATTAATTATGTTCCTAATTGAGTTTTTAACAATTTGGCCACCTAGCTTATTTAAATCGTTTTCAATAATATGTGTGGTTTAATTAGTTGGTAAAATTATATATCTATGTACCATATCTAATTCAAATAAGGGATATTGTAACTAATAAGAACTAATCTAAGTAAAGAAAGAAGGAAATAAGTTAAAAGAAACCGATCTTTGTTTAGTAGTATTATAATTAGAAAATGAATATAGAATAGGCATAACTCGAAGGAAAAGGTGATCCACTGCGAACTGTGCAAGCGAGTGGGATGTGACCAGGCATATAAATCTATAGTATATGCGCAAAGCAAAAGTTATTTTAGAATATAGTAAAATTCAATGACACATTTAAATTCGAAGGGATAACTCATCTAAGCTTGAAACCATAATTAATTAAAAATCTGTCCCATAGATGGGACTTAACAGATACTACCACTCCGGGTCATGGTGGACTTGGGAGTAATGGCGATAAAGCGGTATTTCACATTCCCCTGGGTTCTAGAATTGAAACTTCACCTCTAGATGCAGTTTAACGTCAAGCCTAAGACACTTATAGGTCGAAAAATCTAGACAAGTGCAATATAATGGAGACGTGTGTTTATATAAAGGGTAGAGTGAAAAGGCACCTTTGCTTTTCCTAATAAATTGGTTGATGGGCAAAATAAAACATTTTCTTAATATTTAACAATTTTATACTATCTCTCTCTCTGTCTGTTTGTCTGTCCGGAAATGCAATTGAAAATAAAACCCTGTATCAAGATCAAGCAAAACCTTTCTAGTGTAACATTTTACGAGACATCCCGTGGTAATATCTATATTTCTATTGGGGGTATCTAGGGAGAGAATTACTGGCAGTAGAATGAGAAAATAGGAAAAAATAGGCAACTCCGAAATAACTTCGAAAATTTGCAAATTTAATGAATTTCCATATCGAGCATTCTGTTCATTAAGACCAACTGCATTAATGAAAACATTATCGATATCTTTTAAAAAGTAATATTATTGCGTTAAAGTGTAAATGAGGGTTAACACAGATTTCCGTTGTAATATTTTCACAATAATCACATCGAGCAATAGGTACTGATATCCAATGGTGAGCAATATGATATTCTCATTTACTGACCTTATTGGTCACTTTATAGGTCGAAAAATCTAGACAAGTGCAATATTATGGAGACGTGTGTTTATATAAAAAGACTTTATTAATTCTGCAGGGTGGAAAGATGCCTTTACCTAATAAATTTGTTGAAGGGAAAAATAAAACATTTTCTTCACATTTTACAATTTTATTTTAAAATGATAAATGAAAATTTCAGTGTGTCAACTTTTTTTTTTCAACTTTACTCCTAGAGGCCGTAGCTCAACATATCATATCATTTGGAATCAGACTGACTCTGTGAGCAAATTAAAAGCATTTCGGACCGAATCCGAACCCGTAATCCTATATTTTGGATTCCAAAGTTTTGATTACAACTATTGTTTTCGATGATTTTTTACGTGATTTCTCGTGGCGAATAAACTACCTTCATCAATAGTGAATGCCCCATCTAAACTCCTTTAAGGCAATGTTAGATAATCTGTGGAAAGATATAAAATATTCTGTGGAATTAAGATGAATGTTTATAAGGAAAAGCTGACAGGTCTCACACCTAATATATTAGCTGAAAAATATATTATTATTATTATTATTATTATTATTATATTATTATTATTATTATATTATGTTTTCACATCATTATTATTATTATATTATTATTATTATTATTATTATTATTATTATTATTATTATTATATAACAATTTTTACAACTTGGAAATAAATTTGAGAATAATCGAAAATAATTAGGAAATCCCGCGAAAATCACCCATGAAATAGAAATAATTTTTTGTACTGAAAGTAAGGACCTATATACATCAAATTGTCATTAATTAAGTGGCAACATGAGTATTATCGTAGAACATTTGAAAGGTAAGCTTAAATACTTAAATGCAGTGATCAATTTGGGTTCTTTTGTAGTTTATTGTTGCTTATCGTATAGCTATTTGTACTGACCGTGGATGAACAAAAACAAAATATTTATCATGCTGCTTGTTCCAAATAGACAAATTATATCATTTTGATGAAAACTTAATTTTTTCTCTGAATGTTTGAGATGAGGCTTGAAGATGAGTATTATCTGCGTTATTCGGACTATAGTCCCCATCTTCATTGTTATTTGTACAACGTTTCGGCCGATTTGCCCTCCAATTGGACACATGGCCTAGTGGATAAGGTAGTTAGGTTAAGACAGTTCTAAGTGACAGTTATCTCTGGATCCTGAGTTCAATCCTAAGTAGAGGCAGTTAGAAAAATAATTAACACAACTCCTATCCCAGCTATGGTTCGCGGAATGAGAACAGGATACCCCCGTGGACTAAATAAAGGGTTAGGTTCAAAGTTCCGTGATGGCTCCCGATTACGACAAGAAAGTTCCCGAGTTCGAATTCCCGAGAAGGTTCCCGAGTCCGAGAAGTTCCGAGTCTGACAAGAAATACCTGAAAGAAGGCCGGAGGCATATCGGCCGAAACGTTGTACAAATAACAATGAAGATGGGGACAATAGTCCGAATAACGCAGATAATACGAAAACTTAATTGTTTGAAAAATATTGTTCAAGATTAATAAGATTTTATGTACTTAATGCAAGAAGTGTGATTGTTGGCCTAAAGACCCAATCAAAGCTCTCCATTGGAATTAGGTTAATTGTCGACAGAAAGGAGGGCTACTTTTAAGCTAGTCTTTAATAAAACAAACAACCAATAAATACATGCACAAATTAAAAAAGAAAGAAAGAAAAACTTACCAATTTACTAAACTTGTTTCTTTGTCCGAATAACAAGGATTGTGTCGAACATTATTTGTTGATATTTCTTTTCTAGCTTTTTTTTTCTGCATATTCTTTTTTCATTCGCAGCCATTTCCCCTCCCGTCAATTCCATTTTTGGTCTTCTCGATTTTCTTTTTCATCCGGGGTAATTTTTTGGTTGGACGTACATACAGTAATTATACAGCATCTTCTTCTCTCTCTCTCTCTCTCTCTCTCTCTCTCTCTCGCTCTCTTTCTCTTTTATTGGTTTTCAGGTGTTGATTTTGGTGATAGTAGCACTCGTTATGATGGTGATAATTTGGTATTTTATTTGCTTCATTTATTTCGTATATTCCAACAGAAATCCATTTAAAAGGTAATAACTCTTGCTGCCAATGCGTCCGATATTTACAAAGGCTTATCAATGAAACAGGAGTTTGAGGGGCGGTGGTGGTGATTATGATGGAACTAATAGATAAAGACTGAGGAGGTAAGCAAGAGAAAAAAAAGTAAAGAGAGAGAGAGAGAGAGAGAGAGAGAGAGAGAGAGAGAGAGAGAGAGAGAGAGAGAGAGAGAGAGAGAGAGAGAGAACAAAAATTTAATAAACCAAAAACGAGAGTATCTAGTGCTAAATACCATGGAATGAATAACCTTTAGAGTGAAAGATCTACTGAGAAACCCCTCGGGATTGGATATATATATATATATATATATATATATTATATATATATATATAGAGAGAGAGAGAGAGAGAGAGAGAGAGAGAGAGAGAGAGAGAGACAGAGAGAGAGAGGTGAAAAAAGACTTACGGTCAAGTCATGTTAAAAGAACCAGTTTCGGCTAGATCACCGAAGTTAAGCAGCTATGAGCCAATTCAGTAATTAATCGAGTAACCACTAAGAAACAGCAGGTACTTTAATCAAACAGTGAACTGAATGCCAGACTAAGAGAAGCTTAGTAAATAAAAAGATAGCAGACCCTGGGGGGGGGGAAAAAGAAAAAAAAGGAAAGATTAGTACATAGATAAGATATAAGAATAAACTTATTAGCAGAAACATTTCAAAATGAAACATAGTTACAGTAGTACCTTGACTTATAAGTTTTTTATTCGTTCTGCTCGTAACCCAGTTTACTCGTATATCAAATCAAATTTTCCCATTGAAATAAATTGAAATTCCACAAATCCGTTCCAGTTCGCCTGCCCCAACACACCCTAATGTTTTTTGTTATATTTTTTAAATAAAAAAAAGTAGCACTGTATTGTATAAAAAACATAAATAAAATCGAATGTAATGAATAATGTGCGGTTGTTATCTTTTGATGTTTATTTGTTTTTGTAAATAATATTTTTCTTTAGCGTAATAAATTTAGAAACCTAAATGTTTTTAGTGAACTTAATAACATAAGCGTATCTGAAGCTCACTCGTTACCTCAAATTTTAGCTCTCACCAAAAAGCAAAAAAATCGACCTAGTGACAGCTCGTAACTTGGATAACTCCATAAGTTGGGGAACTTGTAAGTCGAGGCACAACTGTAAATGATGGTTTGTTTTGTTTTACGGCATATCAACCTCAGTGGGTCATATAATGCCGATAAAGTTTTGAAATAAATCAATTCTTAATGGATAATACAATTTTTTATAAATACATTTTTCTATTTAACCCATAGATGGAACCCTAACAGGTACTACCACTCCGGGTCAGAGTGGACCAGGGAGCAATGGTGATGAAAGGGTGCTCCACATTCCCCAAACCCCCAAAACTGGAACCTCACCATCAGATAGAGTTTAACGTAATTCCCAGGACATGTAGACCTGCAGCCACCGCCTTCTAGCACCATATGATAAAAAGGGGTTGGGCTTGCCATAAGGGCAATAGGTTTGGGGCAATCATATAGGTACTAGGGCTTGACGTGACCAGCCGATTGATCGGAGGGGGCCTCTCCGACCGCCCGTCTAGCCCAAGATAGGGCCAAAGTGGAGTATTGCAAGTCATGAACTGCTCATCCACCTGGGCTCTATCCTTAAGCATCACGGGTCGCCACCCACGGCAAACAGGTGGCCCCATTGGGGGTTTCTTACCCCTCTGCAGAGGTGCAGTCGGTGCATTCTAACGGCCCACCGACAGGGCGGAACTGTAAACGAAACGAAAGAGAAAAAATACAAGAATCACCTGAAGTGGAAATGGTGGGAGAAAAAGGATTTGATTAGAAGCAAAAAGTGACAATTAAAGGACGCTTCTTTGGGGATTGAAAATGAGAGGTTTCTGTAATATAGTCATATCAAGTTACTCCCCTTGAGTGGAACTCTTCACTGACGTCACTCCAGAGATAGAAAATAGGCCCCAGCCTCTTTTTTATGTAGGGACTCCGGTTAGTACAAACGTATGATGTTCAATCAATGATAAAACTTAAATGTACATCGCATGCCCCTTTATTTTTAATGTCAGACTTGTCCCAATAATTTTACAGTATCTTTAAAGTTGGCATCTGCGAGGGACAGATGTTGCTTGGACTTCCCACCAAGCTGAAATAAATTGTGGGGTGCCGTACAGGAAGCAAGGCTCCCACGGGTTTTAAAAATTGCTAAGATTCCGTTGGAAGCAATTGAGGGGTTCTGAGACACCGGCCAATAAATCCGTCCATTGTCCTTTTTAGGCGAGGGACAGATGTTGCTTGGACGAAGACTCCGTAGAATCCAACCAAGTTTGGATTCGGTAAAGCACGGAATCTTGATCAATGAAAGCAGCAGTTTTATGACCGAGGCATGGAAAGACCAAAAACAAAATTTAAAAAAAAATGAAAGTGTCTTGTGCTAAAAAATCATTTACCCTACAGATAGGATTTGACTCAAGGTTACAAATATGGGACATCCAGAGAGCATCGAACTCGCTTTTGAGTTGTTACGGATTTGCGAGACTTGCTTGCTAATCATTACACTAATGCTAAATAGTATGGAGTGAATATCCTTTAGAGGAAAAGATGTATTGTGAAAAACCTCTGGATATATCTATTAATAATGGAGATTCGCTTCCGGTTTTTGTCTGTAACAAAAATTACGTCACTACTTACGTCACATTACCCAAAATCGTCATAACATAGAATAAATACACTCCAAATTTGAACATGCAACATTAGACAGTCCTCATTGTTTTTTTTTAAACAAGTTTTAATAAATACATGACTGGTATTATATATCTATATATAGTTTGTTTTATTTTAATACTTATTTAAAGTTTACATTTCAAATTGTTTTATTTTTTAATCCTTTAATGAATTTGATGATTTTACTTACTTAGGGTACAAACTCGCTGACATTGAATTTTTTACTCCCACCCCTCAAGCAATATGTTTCAAAAATCTATTTTTACATCGCCCGGAGGGTGTTTTTTATTTTGTACTAGTATATATCTCTCTTTATATATAAGGAAGTTTGGTATGTACGTGTCGACGTATAAGTCCAAAACCGGAGGATACTCTGATTCGAAATCTTGCATAAAGATTAATATACTCCTAACTAAGAAACATGCCAAATTTGTTTTTTTTATTTTTTATAATTAAGTGATATAATTCAATAATTAAGAAAAAATAAGAAATGCCTTATACTACCCCCCACCTCACCCAACTCCTGTCGGCATGAGTTTAGAACTTACCAGACAGTAGGGTTGGTCTCTTACTATTTGATGTGGGTACACCTCCGCACCCACCTCTATTACTGTATGAAAAAAAAATACAATGTTCATTTCATAAAACAAAAACTACCCTCCCACACCATATCCGGTCCTATCGGCATAAATCAAGACCCTCCTACCCAATCTCCTGTCGGCACTTCGCGCTTTGAAGTAGAGTTGACTGGTTCCTAACTATAATTTAAAAAAAAGACGAATTCTAAAATAAAAAAAAACAGGCGTTGAAACCGCTTTAAAACAAATAATGAGCATCAGTAAAAAAGCAAAATGATATTACATATGTAATTAATTTATGATACATTTTAAAGATTAAATTCTGCCAAAAAATTTGGATGCTTTGTCTGAAGTAAAAATAAATACTATAACAAACACGCTATTGAGATTTTAAAACAATTCATGCTGAAGTCATGTTTGTTTGATTTATTATTAGTGTGTATTCAAATTATTTCTAATTCATATTTTAAACATATTTTTAAAACTCATTTTTTATCTATTTAGACCAAGAGATGGGATCTGTAGTGGTCGTACTTGGTGGGCCTAACAAGTACTACCCCCGAGTCAATGTGGGCCTGGGAGTAATGGCAATGAAGGGGTACTCCACACTTCCCAGAGCTCCATAATTGTAACCTCACCCCTAGATTCAGTTTTACCATCAGAGCCATATGGTAAAGACAATCATATGTGCTAGGGCTTGACGTAACCAGCCGATTGATTGGAGGGACCTCTCCGACCGCCCGTCTAGCCCAAGTAACGGTGCATGCGATGGACTGCTTGGCAAACACCACGGGTCGTCATCTACGACCAACAGTTGGCCCAATTGGAAAGTGGTTTTACCCAGCAGAGGTGCTGTCGGCATAGTGTACAGCCCCAGGCGATAGAGCTAAATAAATAAGGACACATATTTAATAATTATCTCCTTTTAATTGTTACTTTTTAGGGGTAAAAATAAAATAAATTAAGTTAATATTTTTGTCACTTTAATGTAACAATCAATTAAGAAAAACAAGCTATTAGGAACTGGATTCAAGTTTTTGTCATATGTACAAAACAGTTTTTTTAAAAATAGAATTATATTTCAAAACAATCAAAAGTTAAGAATTAAATTTAAAAAAAAAATTCTATTCTATGAATTATTTTCTTATTATTATCTCTCTAACCACTCACAACCTGGTGTTAAAATTATTTTTAGTCTGGTCATGGACCGGGCACTTTTGCTAGTATATATATATATATATATATATATATATATATATTATATATATATATATATATATGTTATTATTATATTATATTATTATTATTATTATTATTATTATTATTATTATGTTGGTGGGATCAATAACGGTAGGGCCAAAAAGGAGTAAAGAATAAAATTGCTTTTGTAGGCAAAGAG
>CM042137.1:33904510-33919510 GCA_023376005.1 Doryteuthis pealeii | reverse complement strand
GGAGAGCTAAAAATCGACATAACCCGCGCCAATTTTTTGAATTGGAAGCTCAAATTTTGGGGATTGTCTAACGTTAACATTAAAATTGAAGGGTATAATAGTATTACGAACTACTTCCTCACATGACACAGCACAACACGGCAGCGTAGGAAGATCATGAACTGATAGCAGACGCTTAGGGGTAGAACTACTTACAAACGCTATCCGGGCCTAGACGCACATACTACATATCACTGTACCTTTGCAACATAAATAAATATATATATTTCTATCTTATACGCCTGTTAAACTTTACATTATACAACACATCTCTTCACAAGGGGGTGACAATTTTACTTTTTTTCTGGGTGATTTGACCTGGAATTTACCAACTGAGATTTTTCAAAACAACATCAAAGACAATTATCGTAGGGGGGGGGGTCGGTAAAGTGGCACCCGGATGTAACTTAGTATGTTAGCAAATTATCATCAAAACCAGCTTCTTTCAAATACACCTCCTCAAATCGAATCTCTGGAACTATACCGACTGCACCTCTGCAGGGGGGGGCGTTAAAATCTCTTCCAATTGGGCCACCTGTTGGCCATGGGTGGCGACCCATGATGCTTAAAGACAGAATCTTAGTAGTTGAGCAGTCCATGGCTTACAACACTCCACTTTAGCACTCACGTAGGATAGGTAGGCGGCCGGAGAAACCACCTCCGATAAATCGGCTAGTTACAGCAAGCCCTAGAACTTATAAGAATGTCCTAATCTTATTGCCCTTATGGCAACACACAACCATTTTTATCATATAAAGATATATATAGAGTGCGGAGTACTCCTTCATCAGCATTACTCCCAGGTTCACTCTGACCCGGAGTGGTAGTATTTATTTTGGTCCCATCTATAAATTAAATAGATAAAATGAGTTTAAAAATGTCTTTAAAAAAATTGAGTTGAAAAAAAAAATGAATAGCCAACAAGAATGAATAAAAAATATCTTTGGCATAAAATAACCCAACAAGGGTTGACATGCCGTAAAAAACCCAAAAACAATAAACCAACCAACCAATTTGTGTTGTGACAAATAATATAACTACTTTTTATATGTATATTATTCGGCAAAAAATAAATGATTTATTTACTTATGTGGGTAATCTGAACATTAGCTACATAAATGAGAGTAACCTCCCTTGTTTCTTTCACTTTGAGAGAGCCGGGAGTTTTGTTTGGTAAAAACACGGATTTTTCGACAAATTGGGTATACCTATACTTTTCTAACATACAGATACTCTCAAAGAAATATTAACATCTTTTTTTTAAATCACCTGTGGGAGATTCTAAGCATATGTTGACAGAGATGGTGAACATGTGGAGACTGTTTGAAAATATATTAAAGGTATTCCTATAAGGGTGTTAACATTTTTAAATCGATTTAAAAAAAGATGTTAATATTTCTATGAAAGTACCTATATATTAGAAAAGTATAGGTATACACAATTTGTCGAAAAATCCGTGTTTTTACAAAACAAAACACACGTCTTCCTCAAAGTGAAAGAAAACAAGGGGAGGTTACTCTCATTTATGTAGCTAATGTTCAGATTAGCCTTATGTGTATAATATCTATCATTCATTGTCCCAGGGAGGTCCCCTGCGCAGCATCCAGCATTCTCACAGAGTTGGTCAATGTAGGTCCTTGCTGGGCGGCCTACTTTAGCATGTCCATGTGTTGAGTTCCACAGGAGAACGTCGCTTATGAGTTCGTCCTTGCTCCTCCAGCAATGTCCAGCATGCCTTGTCCGTCTCATTCGGATAGTTTGTGAGATGGGGGGCATACAGCTGCTTCCTTGAGGGGTGCTGTTTACACGACTTGTTCAAGACCGCACGCAGCATTCTTGTGCAGGTCCCATCGAGCTTATTCTCAAGGCGCCTCGTCAGTGTCCAAGTGGTGCAGCCATACAGCAGCACTGATATAACCGCTGCCTGGACACAAAACCACATACATAATAAACTTGTGGCAATCGTCTGTAATTGTTATCGTCATTGAAAATGGACCTGGCGACTCGAGCTCAAATCCTAAACGCGGTTATTTGCATTTCATTTAGTTTTAATACCCTTGGGAAATGTAGGTATTTACCCAACCCGTTCGCCACGTGTAGAATGTGACCTTTTCGAATTTCTTAAATGTTGTTTTGAAATTTAACTTTGAAGTTAAATACAAATTAACTAAAAAATTAAAAAAAATCAGTTTACATTTCAAAGGTATACATTTAATTTAATATTTGATTTATTATAATGATCAGCTATCCGACGTTACCCGGGATTTAAAAGTTAGAAATAAATTTCTTATCCATACTTATAATAATTGATAAAAAAATATTTTTCTACATATATTTAAAAAAATCTTTTATTCTTTACTAGCAATAAAAAACACCTTCCGGGCGGTGCAAAAATTAAGTTTTGAAAGATATTTCCTGGGGATGGGTTAAAAGTTCAATATCAGAGAGTTTGTATCATAAGTAAGCAAAATCATCAAATTTATAAAAGTAGTAAAAAAAATAATAAAACAATTTGAAATGAAACTTAGTCCTGTCTCCCTCAAATAAAATGTTGCCGGTATCAATTAATTATTAATTGAATAATTATTTTGGATATTTTACACATGAATTTTACACAAAATCGTAGGTATTTATTTATTTGTAAACTTTTTAGTTAACTTCTTGTTACTGAAAAAAAATGTCGAGAGTAAAAAACAATTTTTAAAATTGCTTACTCAATTTTTTACTGTATATAACATAGGGTTATATTTTTTTTATCTTATTAACGATTTTGACTTTAAATCAAATACTCATTAATAGACTTACGCAATCATTGAGAATATTGTGACGTAAGTTGTGACGTAGTTTTGGTTACAGACAGAAATACACCCAATCTCAATTTAAAATAAATAGATGTATTTTTGTTTTTAATTTGTTTATCCCTATTATTTTTTCCGTTTGTATTTTTCCTTTTATTTGTCATTTTGAAATAGATCTGCCGTATCCATATCTCGTTCTGCATCGGGTTATTTAATTTCTAGTCATAACCTAGACAAAGTATCAGTATTCATATGATTTTTGGTATTTCAATACACAATGTTCTAATCATACACGACGAGTACAACTGCATTGTAACAAACACACTAGGACGTCGCGTTTTCTGTAATTGTCAGCCAGTATCGATTGATACGACAATAGGGCCACTCCACGATATATATATATATATATATATATATATATATATATATATATATATATATATATATATGATCAAGATACTCTCATGGAATGTGACCAAATAAGGTTTATTATTCAATATAGTCCTCTTTGCAGTCCACACACTTTTTCCATCAGTGTTGCAGTGCTTGGAGCCCATTTGTCAAAAAGGTAATCCACTCCAGATATGACTGAATAATACGAATTTTTAGTCCACTCACCTATATATATATATATATATATATATATATATATATATATATATATATAAGTAAAGTCGTCGGGATTGCCTAAAGTCAGTATCAGTCAGACAGTGAGGGAGTCTATCCCCTTTTCACTAGCGCTATACAAAGGATATTGCTTTTAGCGTCTAAGGTGGAGCGCCACACCTAATATCAGCTCCTCAATTTACCGCACATATCCGTGTGCTACTCATACGCTGAGTTGTCGAGGGCCTATATCGAATCAGGAACCTTGTCGTTCCCAGGCGGACGCTCTATCGACTGAGCTAAACCGGCCGTTATATAAGCTATTCTATGGAAGCAAGTGATGCTTCACCCTAGACGCAAAAACAACAATCTTCCTGGTCTAGTGCTAGTGGAAAGGGGATAGGATCCCTCGATGTCCGACTGATACCAACAATAGGCCACTCCACCGACTTTGAGAGCGACAGAGGTGCGAATGCTACATGTCGTTCGGTGCCAACGTCCATGACATGGGGGGAACACACTCCCAATCTCATTGGGTGGCGCTTCACTGGCCATGCGAATTTATTTTGAGGGATCATAGTGTGTTAACACCGTGTCAGATGTAATTAGTTGTTTGACTCACATAAACACATTCTCCCCCGTCACCGCAACCTTTCAGTAATTGATAATTTTTGTAACAACTGATGTAAGGGACGTAACTCTGTGACCAGTTGGTTGGAAATTATTATCATACACGAAATTTTGAAACGCTAGAGTTAGGGTTAGGGTTAGGGTAAGGGTAGTGATTAGTGTTAGTTATAGGGTTGAGGTGAGGCTAATTCATGATTTTCTGACCAATAATGCAATTTATACGTAAAATTCGATTCTAATGATATTGTATCTTGCGCGCTATTGTGCATTAATACCGTCCATTTTTTTTTTACTCAAGGGGGATAAAAAAAAATTTTAATAATTTTTTATTTTTTTTTTAAAGCAATTACAATTAAGTACGTACCGATCCTTACAGTATTCTAAAATTGTCTTTATTTATTCAGTGCTATTTAACACTAAAGATTTAAATTTTAACTGAAAAATATTTCAAATATTTAAAAAATAACATTGAAAAAAAAAAAAAAAAAAAATGATAACGAAAAAGTTAAATAAATTACTATACAATTAATAAAGAATGTAATCTTTTTTCCCTAAAAAGAAAAAAACACGACAAAAAACAAAATCAAAAACTGAAAAAGGAAATCTTACGATCCAAGGGAAATAACTTTAAATTTCAAAAATATTACTTCCCTTGAATCACAAAATCAAAATGGTCATGCAGTTAATATATTTGTGAAACCAAATTTTTCTAAATATGTTGATTGGTTGGTTGGTAGGTCGGTTAGATTTTACGGCATGTCAACCCTTGCTGGGTTATTTTATGCCGAAGACATTTTGTTTTATTCAATCTTCATGGGTATTCAGTATTTTTTTCACACTCAATTTTTTTTTTTGTAAAATTCATTTTTTTCTTCTATCTAACCAATGAATAGGATACTAAGAGGTACTACCACTCCAGGTCAGGGTGGACCTGGGAGTAATCGCAATGAAGGGGTCCTTCGCATTTCCAAGAGCTCCAGAATTGGAATCTCACAACTGGATGCAGTTTAGCTTCATGTCGTAAGAATCCAACCAGCAATCAATACTAGACGAAATCTGCAACGTATCAGTCCAGTCCTTGTACCCCACTCGCCTCATTCACTCCAGTACCAAGTGATTCAGTAAGTTAGCCAAAACAAATGACAACAATATGACATAGTCAAACGTGGACCTAAGCAAATTGACTTTCCATATAACGCTGCGAGGCGACGATTTTTAATTGTCCATTACAAATGTGTTATGAACAAAGACAGACTGTTTTCTCGATCATGGCTTGTGTATTCTTAGGTATCAGATATGGTAT
The DNA here is from genome assembly GCA_023376005.1 of Doryteuthis pealeii. NCBI lineage: Eukaryota > Metazoa > Mollusca > Cephalopoda > Myopsida > Loliginidae > Doryteuthis > Doryteuthis pealeii. Next base: position 33,914,134 of record CM042137.1, on the reverse strand, counting down.
TTTGTTTTGTTATAAACTCTTTGGGGAAAAAAAGGAAAGTCCATTTTTGTAAAGAGGGATTATGGGAAAAGAAATGATGGATCAGGAATCTGGTACTTTCCCTCAGAATTGCTTCATCCAGGCGAAACGTTATGCTTTAGGATACAACACTAAAGATGAGGACTACAGCTGGAACAATCAAAATAATACATATTAAAAACAGATACACATGTCAAACGACCCCTCGCCATACGTTTTTTTTTCTGATAAAAAGATTAATACAGAATATTGGAGATATGAAAAAATCAATTCAACAATAGGCATTAATTCAACCATAGTATATCATGCTATTCTAATGCGCGTGTGCACGAGCTCACACACACACACACACACACAGACAGACAGACAGACAGACAGACAGACACTGCTTTATACATATGCAGATATTAGCTTATACCGTGGCATTACGTCAAAATTCCTCGATGCCCTTATTTTTTATGGGGTCTCAGAATTTAGCAGAATTTAGCAGGATGGGCAAAATTGTGAGATTTTTACATTTTGTTTTTCAACACCCTTTGATGATTGCTAATTTTTCATACAGTATAATTTATATGGGGTATAATTTCATATAGAATTACCTTGGGTATAATTTCATATAGGGTATAATTTATATGGGGTATAATTTAATATAGAATTACCTTGGGTATAATTTCATATAGGGTATAATTTATATGGGGTATAATTTAATATAGAATTACCTTGGGTATAATTTCATATAGGGTATAGTTTATATGGGGTATAATTTAATATAGAATTACCTTGGGTATAATTTCATATAGGGTATTATTTATATAGGGTATAAATTTCATATAGAATTACCTTGGGTATAATTTCATATAGAATTATCTTGGGTATAATTTCATATAAGGTATAATTAATATAGGGTATAATTTCATATATGTTATAATTATATAGGGTATACTTTATGCAGTCATGACTCTCATAAGCCGATAGAAAAAAAACTGGGAGGAAATTAGGACGCGGGACCACGGTAAATGCCGCTGTGCCCTTAAAAATAAAGTCATACCCATGAAAATTTTTGCCTTCAATTTAAGAATATAAATTTATCATTTCTTTTATTTATAGAAAAAAAAAAGAGGAAAAAGCGAGAAAATGAAGAAATTAACTCATGTTATCAAAAAAGAATTTTTCTTGGAATTCAAATTATGTAATTGAGTTCTTTTTTTGAAAATGTTTCACTGCCATGTATCATTGTGTGACGATAGACATTCGTAATCACCTAATTAAAAGCGTCTGCTGTGCATAGAGTGCCGAGCCGCAATTTGCGAAGGGTTCGGGAGGCATGCTCGGCGTTGAGCTTTTGTGGATAGCGGTTGGTGTAAAAAGTAATATTAATGTACAATCTTTTTTTCAAATTGATAACAATAAACAAAAAACTTTAAAATCAAATATTTTTATTGACAAATAACATACATTATGACGACTATATATCTTGCCACTTTCGAATTTGGTCACGGCCATACCGCATATTTAAACCGGGCGGTCGTCCTCCATCTGGGTGCCTGAATTAACATTTTCCCACATCCAGGCTCTTCACGCCACGTGCAGACCAACCACTATCCACAAAAGCTCAACGCCGAGCATGCACCCGGGACCTCTTGAAAATAGCGCCTCGGCAGGCCCGCCTTAAACATGCGGTATGCCGTAACCAAATTCGGAGTGGCACGATACTGCAATTCTCCGGCACATTGCTAATTATCTAGGGATACCCATTTTTTCGTCTGGTTTTCATTTTAAAAACGAATCAAAATTAATTAAATCGATTATTTAAAGTCAAATTTTTGTCTAAGTCGAAAAGTAATAACATAGTGAGCATCAGTAAAAAAAGGCAAAATGATATTACACATGTAATTTATTTTTGATACATTTAAAACGTTTTTTTTGGTCAATTTTGATCAAATATGACTTGATATGGCCGCCAGAGTTGCCGTAAAATCCATGTTTACAAAGTAAATTTAACACTCTCGATTGAAAAAAAATTACCAAAAATCAAGGAATTTTCAGTATTGATTTATCAATTAATGAATTTTATTACGAATCAGTTATTTTATTTTAAAACTTTTTGATTTAATTATGTATTTCTGCTATGATAAATTAATATATAAAATTCATTCATAATATGAGTATCATGATGTTAAGTTTAAAATGTCATATTATTAGATTCTAAAAATATATCTTTTTAATAAATACTTTAGTTTAGTATCAATCTCTAATAATTTTTTGTCGAAAACTCTATTGAAAATTTAGTTCCCCCCTTTTAAACAGAACACATATTGATGTAGATTTTTTTTTTTTTCATAAGATAATAGCCAATTAAATAATTATCGAAATGAGTAAAAATAAATCTCCAAAAATTATTTTTTTAGTTTTTATTTTCATTTAATTCTCCGATTTTCGTTACTTATTTCCTACCATGGTAGTACCCTTAAGATTTTTTTCTTCTATTCACACCTTCGGTCTTTTGTCTTTTTATTTATTTATTTATTGTCATTTTAAGCTTTGAACATCTATTTTTCTATATCATTGCCATTTCGGTTGATGCATTTTTGCAGCCGCTGTGACAGTTTTATATGCCCAACTTATTCTAGCTCGCCGCTATGTCATTGAGGAAGAGCTGAACCTCATAGTCATCACAAACACCCTTGCAGGGAGAAGTTTTTGACATCCATGCACGACTCACCATATACTTCCATTAATTGGCGATGAATTTCAATCGGTTTAATGCCTTTTGAGAACTTCATACTTGGCGGTAGCGTCAGTCGGGAACTCCATCAGAAACTAACTGCCAATCCAAGGGCAGACACAGGCACATCTATTACAAACAAAAAACTGTTATCAATAACCGCATGAACAGTTTCCCTGCATTCGAGACCTTACTTTTGGGATTACCCTCGTATATAAAGTTGTAATTCCTGTCTGTTTTATTGTTTGTTCACAAACTCCTGCTAGGGTTTTGGAGATACCCATATACATTCTGAAAATACATTACCCAGGGTACTTGGATAAGTATATTTCATTTTGATCAAAAGAATCCCTGTTGGCACAAACCCTCGTTAAAAATGTTTTTCCTTTCGATTTATATGAAATTTAAACTATAAGTAAATGACAATATATGATGCCCATTCAAAAAAATCGCAGCAAATTTCAATAAAATTAAGACACCCTAATAGGAGTTAGTTAAACCCCTTCTATAGTGAACATTTTGGTAGCCATAACTTGAGTATCGGAAACTCTATTATCACGGGTTTTTTTTTTCTATTAATTAAACATAAATCAACAAAAACATTGACTCTCTTTTATAGTAAAATTTGGCTTAGACATTTCATCTGTGGTAAAACATCACCAGAATTACGCCAACAAAAAGTATTTATTTCACTAGCTTAAAATCCGCCCCATTAGGTGGCAATTAAGTACGTATCTAAATGTTATTCTTCCTGTTATACATAAATATTTTCTCTTGTTATTTCAAACTCGAATTACATGGCTGTTCTTTCACCCCACCACATTTCCTTCGCACTACCATGAGTGGGAGCCTACTTCAAAACGACAATGGAGAGCACTCTCTCATATAAGTTTTCCAAAACTCTATCTTAGGCTGCTGCTGCTGTTGATTTTTGTGACACATCGACTAGTTCTCTGGTCGGGTGGGTGAGATAAGAATATATATATTTACCAACCCCTCCGCACGAGCAGGATGTGACACAAGGTCAATTTCTTAAGCGGAGTTTAACAGGTTTGAATTCAGAGTTTTCCTTCTCCTAGACTGGTTAACCTAGCCATAATTAAAGAGCCCAGTCTGCCCTGCTATTTACCCATAGCTGGGGGAGAATTGGATTCATACCTTTCCCAAGGGTATTAGCGCCATATGAAATGCAAACATCTTCGTCCAGGAATTGAACTCGGGTGGACGAGTCCATGTCCTAAGACTCTAACCATTAAACCACCCGCTTCCACATGAAGTAAGAATATAGGTTTGGTTTCAGGGGGCCGTCTTCTCTTCGAGGCAGCACATGCCCGCTCTTCTAAAAGAAGGTAAGGGTTGGGTTTATTGCCCGATGCCTGAGCAGTCCCTATGAGGGAATGTTGACAGAATTTGAGCAATTTAGTTTACATCACTGTGCATCCTGCATGGCACCGCACATCAAACCGACCTTGTGTCACATTATAGTCTCGTGGGGATCCCAATGAATATCTACTTTTGTTACGATTTATGTAGCCATTCTAAGGTTGTAGTTGAAAGTAGTTTTACAGTGGAGATCCCTTGTGGCATAAAGTCTGATCCTTTCTTGAAGTAGAAAAATGTAGTAGCAGTTTTAATCCTTGTCCGCTGATTCGTCCTGAGTTGAAGTAGAGAGTTGTATAATCCTCGTCTGTTAGTCTGTCTTTCTTCAGCTAGTAATTCTAGGACACCACGGCTTTAAATAGGAAATTAAATACATGTCTGGGCGTTTTTGATTGGCCATTTCAGTCACTGCTTTTTTGGAACAGTCTATAAATATGAGTCTTGGTTATTAGCACACTTTATACCATAATATTCTCCAACATTCAGTTTAATTTATGTTGAATATACTTTAAAATATGTTATAGTTACCTTGTGTTCGGGAACCTCAGCTTCTCAATCGACGAGTGAGACAAAATAAATCGCGTGGTGCGTCCACCATGCAGCACATGCCCATCGCCTAAAAGGGACAGAACCGGGTTAATTGCCCGGTGCATGATGTTCCCCAAAAGGGTAATGCCGATGGGACCACAGACTTTTTGCACTGGCCACCCCATGAGCTTCGGTTTGAGCGTAACTTCCCACGTTAAAAAGGATTTCTGTAAATACGGCCTGGTGGGAGGCCAGGAAAAATAAATAATTTTAATGGCAATGTCTTTTTATTTTTTAAATAATTATTATTGTTTCGAAATAGACTGTTTAGGCTGAACCCCAAAATACCTACTCTCAGAGGTGCCACTGATATATATATATATATATATATATATATATATATATATATATATATATAAACCATAAGCGTCCTTCAAATTAAAAAAAAAAAAGTTCTTTTTTCGAACACTTTCAAATTCTCTGTATTCTTACCATTTTAATTTCAAATATCAAACATCTTTTCTGTATACTTAGAAAAACTTATTTTCAATTATTTTTTTAATATTTTGTATTTAATATAATAATAAATAGAATACATGGTGTACAAAACATCCTCTCGGCCGAAACACGTGTCGGCATTTCATTAAACATTTTTATCCATTCAACGTTTTCTTTCCTTTATTCATTTATTTATTTTTCAACATACTGTCGGATTCACTTCCATTATTTCAACTTATACATTGAATTTCTTAAGCGAAATATATATATATATATATATATATATATATATATATATATATATGTGTGTGTGTGTGTGTGTGTAAAAAAGTAAAGTCGTCGGGGCGGCCTAAAGTCGGTATCAGCCAATCAGCGAGGGAGTCTATCCCCTTTTCACTAGCGCTAGACCAAGGAGATTGTTTTGGCATCTGAGGTGGAGCGCCACACCTACCATCAGCCCCTTACTTTACCGCACAGATCCCTGTGCTATTCATACGCTGAGTTGGCGAGGACCGGAATCGAACTAGGAACCAAATGGTTTCTAGCCAAACGCTCTACCAACTGAGAATTCAACGTTATAACGTTTCGGTTTTTAATAAACCATTATCAGGACTTTAAGATGGAAAGATTGTTGTCTTAACAGAGATTGACGTTTTTTGAACAATGGGAGTTGGATAATTGTGTCTGTAGAAAGGCCCATAACCGAATTCTGAACTGCGCTTACTCCAGAAAATCAAGAATGTGACCGGTACAAGTGAAAACGCCCAAAACTGTCACACACACACACGCACACACACACACACACACACACACACACACACACATATATATATATATATATATATATATATATATATATATATACCCCATCAATGTTATTCTCATGACGTGTTGACAGAAAGTTTGATTTCAGAGTTGTCCTCCTAAACTCGTTATCTTACCAAGGATAACAATCAGTCTTTTCTTCTACTTTATTCATAGTGGCTTTTTTTTTAATAAGTGTCCAATTAAAAAATTATTTCGAGAATTAAGCGGTATAATTCATTCTCAATTGTTTTCCTATTTGCGCAGCTATTGAAAGAAGGATTAGTGAATTCAAGATGTTTTGCGGTAAAGTAGGTCTGTCACTAATACTTCACATGAATGACATGTTAATGGACAATAGACAAGAAATTATACTTATATAAAGATCTTTAGACGTTTTTCATCAATGCAGTGAAATAATTAAAAAACATCTCTATTTGTGAGTTCAATCCTTACCAGCGCACTCCTCGAGCACACATTAAAATTTCAAATCGATTTGTGTTTTCGCCCATAGATTTGTTTTCAATGCCCATTTGAAATTCCATATTTATTTCACCTAGAAATTTGACATCGTCCACTGCTTAAAACTTCCAACTGTACACACACACATGCAACAATATGTACAAGTAGCAAGGTCACTATTCTGTTACAAAACAAAGAAGAACAAAAACAAAAAACGATACAAACAAACAAACAAAAAAAAGATTTAAAAAACGATACAAACAAAAAAAAAAAAACGATACAACAAAAAAAAAAAAAAAAAAAACAACAAAAAAAAAAAAAGATAAAAAAACAACAAAAAAGATACAAAAAAAAAAAGATAAAAAAAACAACAAAAAAAATACAAAAAAAAACAAAAAAAAAACCGATACAAAAAAAAAAAAAAAAAAAAGATACAAACAAAAAAAAAAAAAAAAGAAAAAAAAGAAAAAAAAAAAAGAACAAAAGACAAAAAAATCGAGAAAAAGCGAAAAGCAAAAGCAGAATAAATTTTTATTGAATAGCAAGTACGCGCAAAATATAAAGCCATTACTCCCAGGTCCACTCTGACCTGGAGTAGTAGAACCTCTTAGGGTCTCATCTATAGGTTATATAGATTAAGAAATGAGTTTAAAAAAGTTTTATTTACAAAAATATGGGTTAAAAAATTTGAATAGTCAACAAGAATGAATAAAACAAAAATGTCTTCGGCATAAAATAACCCAAGTATTGACATGTCCTAAAATGCAACCAACCAACCAACCAACCAACTAACCAACCCTTTATTGCCATTAATCTCAGGTGCACTCTGATCTGGAGAGGTAGTACTTGTTAGGATTGAGTTAAAAAAATGAATACTCAAGAATGAAATAACAAAAACGTCTTCAGCATAAAATAGCCCAAGGGTTGACATGCCGTAAAATCCAACCAACCAACCAACCAACACAATGCAAAAGAAATAAATGAAAGAACAAATATTAATGCCTGGAGAATAGTGGAATGTTTTTAATACACCATTATTTCTACCAGAGTTCGACGCAATTAAATCATTTATTGCTTCCAATGGATTTTTATCACAACATTCAACAATATTATAATCGAGATTATTTGTCTTTATGGGCTCATTGTGTCACATTAGTTTCGATCAATTGCCATCAATTCTCTAATGGAATTCAATGATTGCAATGGCCCACGCACAAAACACAATATTGTTGTCCGCAGTGTTTTGTTTTGATTTGTTTTATTTAACGGGGCATAAATCCTATACGGGTTATTTAATGCCGAAATTTGATTACTTTGAAAAAAATTGATTATAATCACCGCTATTTATATTTTCAACATCCGACTTCAATAATGCCTTTTCTTCGGTTTTTTTTAGCTTATATCTACTTCATTAAAATATATTCTGATGGCTCGAATTCTGGAGTGAAAAGAGCTGGTTGGCCACAAAATATAATTCGCAAACTTAAACCTTTAAATTCGCTCTCGATTTTGACTATTTGCAACAGAAGTAACTCATTACCGACGTCTTAGGGCGCTCCATCCTGGTGTAATGGTTAGCAAGCTAGTCTCGAAGATCCATTACTACTGTACAGCGAGTTCAATCCTCGCTGGATGCCCCATTCTTGCCACTTTGTGTTACTTCCTACCCGTGGCGAACGGGTTGGGTGAATATTAACCCACGTCTTGTCAATATTTTTTTTTTCATCTGTAGTTTTTTGACACCCTTTTTTTAGTCTATATTCTATTCCGTGCTGTATTGTTGACAACTTAATATAATGAATCTGTCTTTTTTAGATTAAGTATTTTTGCAATTGTATTTGGAGGAGTTTTTTTTTTCATGGTCAATTATTGTTATTCTATTTGTAACAGTAGATGAGAATCGTGATTTATCATGGAGCATTGAAAACAAAATTGTTTAAACATCGTAATGATATGTATAATGTGAGTTTGAGTCTTGTCTCAATGTTACATAATAAATGGGACAGCCTATTCCTTTTATAATGAAGGGTAGAATTAAAAAAAAATAACGGTTAAATGTAAGAACTCACCAGATGTTCATATAAGTATGATAGACAAGTCCTTGATCTCTGTTTGACCTCGGAGCAGTTCTCCTATTGGTTGGTTTGGTCATGTGACGACCCAAACCGCGAGAACGATTTAGTTAGATAATCAGATCAGTTCCAGGCGTAGAAGCGAACAGATGTTTATGGCAATTCTCCACGCGTGAGCTCATGGATCTTGGGCAAATAACAGACTCCCAAAATACACTGAGTATTCGTGTCCATTAATAAGAACAAGAAATGGACACGCAGAGATTCAACAATCCAAGACGACCCTAATTCAACAACAGAATTCAACACAATCCGGCCAGTATAGAAGGTTAGAAAGAAGATAGAAAATATATACAAGATAAAAATAAGAAGAACAAGAATAAAGAGGTTATACAGAATCAAGCTACTTGTTTATTCAAATGTTTCACTGTTAAATCTAACAGCCGGGCAAATATTCAATTAAGAGTGTTATCTTAAAAAAAACAACGAAAATGGACGAGGTTAAAAAAATATTTGAAATTGAGAATGTATATTTATTATAAAACCGCATTGACACTGAATTCTATTTACGTTCAAACTATTTCTGAATACGAACAAGAGTTTCGTTAACAATGTTCTACGCATATTATTATTATTAGGATAGCATATTAAAGAAAAACAACAACGAACAAAATGATTCTATTTTGCCCTCCTTCACTTTGACACAGTAACCTGATTATGGTAATCCAAAATACGCCCTTTAAATTCATTTTATGACTCATTCTAATAAACTCTATACTCATTCTCGAAAAAAAATGATGAGGCGTCTTGAATAAAACAACAAACAAAAAACAAAAATATTTGAATTTTGTAGCGTTGTGTGCTTAAACCAGCATCTGGTTGGCTTTTAGATGCAGCTTCTTAGTTGATCGTTTTTGGCTGAACACAGAATCAGATGAAATGGCCGAATCGTCTAGAAAACAAATGTTGTGAAGAAAATACCTCAGACGATAAATTATAGTGATTACCCATTGTCAGCAACATCTTCGAGTTAACACAGACTTAGGGTAGAGAGTGGGTCGACGAATTGTCACAGAATGGTCCTGGCGAGCCTGAACGCTTTGGCCGACCGTCCGACTTACTGTCCGTCAGGAAATT